>CM073772.1:102987330-103434393 GCA_037158775.1 Hetaerina titia | reverse complement strand
TGTTGTTAAAAGAAACTCAACTGATGCTAACTTTAAATGTACAATATGCTGAAAAGGGAGAATCATAAGAAACTATCATTGGCAAAATGCAATCCCAATGGAGTATTTATCAACTGCTTCTAAAGCAAAATATCCATTTAGCCCAATAATGCTTATTACAATAGCTTATATATTGACTCTGCACACTTTCTTCCCTCCCCAGTTCTATCTAAAAGGATTATTCTTTTCTTCCGTCCTCCTTGCTTTCTCTACATTTTACCTTTCATCAGCAGCGCATTGCCTCTCAGTATCTCCTGAATCCATTTGTAATCGCTTCTTTGAATTTCTTGCAATCACCTTCTTTCCTACTCTATTATTCCTAGGACTTCAAGGTTTCATTTCCTTTATGTACATTTATTTTTCTCCAAATCTGCATATCAAAGGCCTCACATGTTTAACCTCCTGCCTCAACAACCATGTTTCTGAAACATAAAACTACATTCCATTTTAAAATATTCTCTGTTCTTTTCTTTACAACATTACTTAAGGTGCCTGTCATCAACTCCAGCCTATTTCCAAATATGCCCCAGTCATGAAATCCTTGTTGTAATTGTACAAAGAATGAGTGGATATTATAATTTGTATTTTCAGTAATGCTGCACTATTTCATGGGTAGCACAGATGATTTAATCCAATTGAATGCTTTATGAATCATATTCACATGTTTTCAAACAATGCAGTTCTTTTCTGATATGATCGCAAGGTGAATTCAAGTTCTGAATGACTGCCTTTTGCTACCTCTCAGGTACCTGGAAGACCTGGCTGTTTTGACTGGGAAAGAGACCTCCATCAAATTATTGGAGGGCCTGGTGGTTGCTGCTGAGACTCTGCTTGGGGAGACTATGTTCTTCTACCTCTCGGGCTTCATCTTGAGGCTCATTGGAGGCAAGGATGGGAAACACTCTTATGCCCGAGGCCTGACACTCTCACTGTTCTCATTTGCAGTACGCTTTGCCCTCGTGTCCATCACCACAAGCCCCTGGCACTTGCTCCCCATCGAGGCAGTCATGCAGGCAAGCAAGGTCCCTCTGTCCCTCCATGCTTGACCCCTGCCCCTTTCCCCCTCGCACTCCCTCTCTCTTTCTCAGTTGTCTCTCTCTGGTGGATGGCCATTACCCAAGTTTGCGGTAATCACTCACTCATTTAATGTCAAACAAGCAAAGCTTACATTCATTGAAGTTATTTAATGGTACATTATGTGAACTAGAATAATTTTTATCGGGAACAGAGGATTATTTTTATTTTATATTAATTCATGGTTTATATATGATATGGTTAGATAGATAAGTTATCCAAAGGGCAACTGAGGTATGCAAAAGAAAGAACAAGGAGTATTTCACATTTAAATGGGATCTTCTTATATGGTGGGACTCAAATGCATTGTGTGGAATCATTAAAAGTTGTTGTCTATCAACAGCATGAAAGATTAAAGGGGGAAAATGTTCTATGAGTCAAAGCCCTAGATAATTCAGAGCTCACCTAAGCTGGATGACCCCTGGGCCTGGTATTGTAAGCTAAAGGCTTGTCTAAAAAGTATCGGTAACAATTTTTTCCTGTCATGTGCGTGAAGTGCTGAATTCAGATCTCTGGTTAAGTTTGTGCATGATGGTAGATCATATTTTCATTGATAAGATGACAGTGCAGACCATTATCACTGAAAATTTAGCAATGCAAAAGGTCTGTGCTAAACTCATCCCAAAGGTCTTGATGGATGACCAAAAGTAGAGTCAAGTGTCTGCTTGTGAAGACCTTCTGCAATGTGTTGAAGAAGACTCTGACGTTTTGGGCAATATACTCGTAATCACAGCATCAGCAGACTACATTCTATTCCTAAAAGTGAAACCCTCCCTGAAAGGACACCACCATGGGACCCAAAATCCTATCAAAGAGGCATATGTACCCTTAAGGACCTTCTGGAATCCGCCAACCAGGTAGCCTTCGATTGGTGGGAAAGCCACTGGCAAAAGTATGTCAGTGCTTGAGGGACGTCCTTTGAAGAATTTTGAGGCATTGTGGCAATCTCTGAAATAAATCAATTTTAATGAATATTTTCCTGATATTTTTTATACAAACATGTAGTTCAGATTAGCAAGGGTTTACTGGATTTTCGAGAGTTGGCTGCAAAGTAATGTATGCAAGCTTGTAGAGGGCGAACAAAAATAAATAGCAAGATTGGGCAAAAAGTACAGTAAAGTACAATTCTTAAATTACAAATCATATATTTTTTCAACATAGTCACTATTAAGGCTAGCACATTTCTCCCAATGTGTAACCAGTTTCTTCATTCCGTCACTGAAAAACTCAACTTTTCTTGAATCCAGGCCTTGACAGCTACCTTCACCTCATTGTCCAAGGTTTTAATGATTATCCTTGAGGTGTCTCTTGAGTTGAGGAAAAAAATAAAAATCACAAAGCACAAGATCGAGGGAATAAGGAGAGTAACTCAGTTCAAATTTCAGGTTTTGCAGGGCCTCTCCAGTTACATATGAGGTGTGTGGATGAGCATTGTCATATTGTAAGATTATTGGTGCCAGGCTGCCTTTAACACGACAAACTTGACGTTGGAGGTGTTTTAGAGTCTATATATACTGAGAAGAATTTACCATTGCCTCTTGTTCCAGAAAATCGGTCACATAAACTCGGTGAGCACAAAACACAGTTAAAAGAAGTTTCACTCTGGAACCCTGAGCCAAAAGAGATCCAAGAGAGGTGCAAGGAATATATTGAAGAACTGTATGGTAAAGATTAGACCAGCATGGGTAAGCAAGAAAATAGAATATGACTTAGATGAAGATAGCTCAGGTCCAGGCATACTTGACGATGAGATAGAAAAGGTATGACGGGAGATGAAATCATATAAAGCCGTGGGGGTAGACAACATTCCTGTGCTTAACTAATTAAAGGTTTAGGAAAATGTGGGAAGAAGAGTTTTTATGGGATAATTCATAGCATTTATGAGATAGGAATTTGGCCAGAATACTTTTTAGTTCCTATTGCAAAAAAGGGGAAAGGCATGAGGACTACAGAATGATAACCCTGGTTTTATGTACAGCAAAAGCGATTCTCAGTATCATCAACAAATAGATGTGAGCAGGAAAAATAATGATCACTTAGGGGATGATCAGTTTGGGTTCAGGAAGGGAAGAGGGCATGCATGATGCCATAGAATTAATGAGGTCACTAATAGAAAGGAACAAAATACAGACTGGATGTATATGTCTGTTTCATAAATATTGAAAAGCCATTTGTTGAAGTAAATTGGGTAGAATTAATGAATGTTGTGTAGAATATAGGAAGACTGGTGAGATAGGAGACTTATCTGCAACCTGTAGATGTCACAGACTGCTCAGGTGCGAGTGGGGGGATGGAACTCCAGATGGAGAGTGTTGAGAAGAGGAGTAAGGCAGGGGTGTCCATTATCACCTATGTTGTTCAACATGTGTAGGAAATGGTTATAGGGGCATGAGAAGAACTGGAGATAGAAATGAAAGTCGGTGGACATTTCATAAAATCAGTAACATTTGCAGGTGATAAAGCTTTAGTTTGGCAGCCAGCCAAGAGCTTGCAAACTGTTTGGTGCATTGAAAAGTCAGTGTTATACATATGGGATGAGAATAAATGTAAGTGAAACAAAGGTTATGCGGAGGTTAAGCTAAATGTTTAAATGGGAGGGCAAAAACTAGAGCAGGTGGAAAAGTTTACAATATCTTAAAAATGTCTTGGACCAAAATGGTTAAAGTAGTAGGGGTGTAAGGAGAAGAATTCAACTAGGCAAAGAGGCTTTCACAAGGAGAAAGGTTTTGATGACAGGGACGTTGAGTAAGGATGTTAAGAAAAGACTTGTTAAAACTGATATGGAGCATAGTTATGTACCCCGCGGAGACATGATCACTGAAGCAGGATGATAAACATAGATTGGAGGCTTTTGAAATGTGGATGTGGAAAAGGATGGAGAAAGTAAAGTGGAAAGAAAGGAAAACAATTGAGGAAGTACTAGGTATGGTGTGGGAGGAGAGGGGATCGCTGGAAGAATTAATAAGGAGGCCGGAAAGATAGATATAGGGTGTTTCGATTGGCAAAAATAATGATCAAATACTAACACTTTGACCTGAGGATAATTTAGAACATCAAAACTGGTTTGAAAAAAAGTGGACTGAGTATTTAAGCTCTCTCTGTTCTCTTAATTGTTGTTTGTATTTGTTAATGGAAAGTCTTCATGGCAGCTTTAATTTTTTTCAGGGTCCAACCTATGCCCTTTCGTACACAGCAATTGTTGGGTATGCTGCCAATGTTTCTCCTCCAGGGGCCTCGGCTACAATGCAAGGGCTTGTTGCAGGTGTGGATGATGGATTGGGTATGTATGACTGCAGCACTGCTGTCACAGAGGGCAAAAGATTAGTTGTGACTGGCCACGGACAGGGGGGCATCTGAAAAGGCAATCATCTGCCACTCTCCTTTTTCATTGGGGCTTGATTTTAATTTTTTTTGGTATCAATTGACCAAGGGTGATGTATAATTTAATTAGCCATATGTGAAGTTTTCACATGAATTCTGCTTGCAGGTTTTGGGAGGGACAAGTAGTATAATATGGAAATGACTATTGAATGATCGGTTATGGAGGGGTTATGTTTGGAAATAGAATAGTTAGTGTGGGACAGGTATTTTCAATTCATGTGGGAAGGGTGTAAATATATTTACTGATGTAGAAGGAGGAACAGAACTTACAAGTTTTTATTAGTTGACTGTGTTTTTTAATATGCACACAAATGACTTCAATAAATTTCATATACCTGAGGATTTTGTTTCAATTCAATATTTATTTCATTGGAGATTGAATGGTATAATTTTGATGTCACTTGCATGTGTATATGAAAAATTGTGACAGAGATGCAAATGTTTTTCTATCAACTTTTTCTTGAACCTTTTCTTTTCACTGTTGAATTGGTATGTCCAGGAGGGTGAAACCTTAAAGACGTAGACTGAAGGAATGGTGTTGCGGAGAGGAGATGCTAGTCCATAGCAGTGACACCACTCATTTCATCTTTCATGTGACTCTTATCATTTTCCATTGATTTTTTTGTTTTCTATTTCTATTGAATTTGATTCTTAGGTTATGCTTTAGGCAGTTTGATGGGGGGTGTCTGTTACAAATACATTGGTGGCAAGTGGTCCTTCCAAGTTTTTGCTGCAATCGCAGCATTCTCTGGCATCTGCCACCACTTCCTGTATGAGTGCTTTCTGCGGCAGCAGGTTGGCGAAGGTAAGAAAGGTAATTGTCTCCTGAGACTGAGATGGCTCTTGAATTTTACTGCTCATGGTGTATTTATGCCACATGTGGTATAAGACTGCACACCCTACAGAAAGAAGGTATTAATACAATTCGATGGTTTCTGGCTCAAATTCGTGGAAGTTCATTTCTCTGTTTTATAGCATTGTAGTTATCATAAATTTTTGCTCAGAGAAATTCTGATTTCATTAATAAATAAATGGTGTGGTAACAAGATGATGCTAGAAATTAGATGATTTCAAGGTATAGGTGTGGAGGAGGAGGGTAAAGGTAAAGTAGAAAGGAAGGAAAACAAACAAAAAAAAGTACTGGGCAGGTTATGGATGGAGAGAGGAATGCTAGCAGGAATGCAAGGGAGGCGGGAAAGGTTAGCAGAGTATTTTAATTAGTGATGGAATGTTAAACACTGTTTTGAATGTTCTTTCATCTCGGGAGTGCAGAAGTGGATCCAAGTTTCATCAACACTGATGAATTAATGCAAAAAATCTGACTCACTTCACTTAAATCGCTCCAACAGGGCCTTGGAAGTGTTCACTCAAATGCGTTTTTGGTCCAAAGTGAGCAAATATGGCACCCAATGTGTGGATATCTTACATATTTCCAATTCTTCACTCAATAAATGACAAATGCATTCTTTCAGTAAGCCCATAGCCTCTGCTATCTCTCTAACCTTTATTCAACAGTCATCCAGTACCATTTGGTGAACTTTTTCGATGTTAGTGGTGGTTTTTGTCATTTTTGGCCTTTCAAAAACAAATATTTAATGACAGCTCGGTACTCAAGTTTATACTTTTTGCGAAAACCCTAACAAAAAATCACTCAAACAATTGTCAAACAACAACTGAGTGTCCAAAATGGCTGAAATTTAGGTGAGTACCATTCAGTGCATGCGCAGCCACATTCCGTAACTTTTGTTGAAGAGTGCTTCCATCTTAATGTTGATGTTGGAAAGTTTTCAGATCACCCTCATATTCTCCAAGAAGGTTGAAATAAGGAGCCATATGGTCTGTTGTACCTGAGTGCATCAATCACTTATATTTATTTGCAGAGGAAGAGTGTCGATCACTTACAAAATATACTCTGAGCTTCTGCATAGAAGTTGTTGCCTTCTTCTGCTAATTATGCTCTTCTTTAGGCTTATTTTCCTTTTGTTTCTCTATCTTTGGTTAGAATTTGCTGCAACCTTTTGTGATATGGCCTCTCTTTCCACTTGCTAAATGTATGGACAACTTGGATATAAATTTCACATTCCCATGTCCTTATTTCCTTTGATGAACCCTTGTCTCTTCTAAAACTGTTTTTCAGAGCCTTCATTAAGCATTTGTAGGCAACTGTAGAACCATCAAATGAAATATTCTAAAATTTGGTCTGACAGCTGGATACCAGCTTTAGCCAAATTCCTGTTGAGGTACTGCGTTTTTGCGATTTACACATAATCTTGCATATTCATGTTATCAGTTTTGGTTGTTTGTTAGTTCCCTCGACAGAATTAGTGTGTATCAGCCCAAAGTTCATGTGAAGCTCTTCCAACTTGCGTCAAGTATCCTCTGCTCTGTTCCACTCTCCTATATCCATCAGATAACTGACCCTTACTATTAAGTGATAAAAATTACAAGGCCTTTGACTTTATTTTTACTGCTGCTGGCAACATAGGCTCACTACAACCCAGCTCTATTGCTTCCCAGTATGGCCTTTGAATGATGTTTGTCTCTGTGCATATTTTTATTAGATAATCTACCGGTTAAGGTAGGTTTTTGGATGGACACATCTATGAAATAAACATTTTGTAACTCCCCACCTAGCAAACTAATCTATATCAGGTCCCTCTTCATCTCTGTGTACTTCTTTCCTCCATTCATCCCGTCCAACATCCCTATCCTGTTCCTGCCCTTTCCTCGCTTGCCCAACATTCTCCCCTCTATTACCTTCTTCAGCATTCCACAACCGCTCAATACGCCTTTCATCCATTTTTCCTGCCTCCATAGGATTTTTCTCAACAAACCCCTCTCCTCACCCACCATCTCCAGTACTTCCTCATTTGTTTTCCTTTGGGTCCATTTCACCTTCTCCATTCTTCTCCACACCCACATTTCAAAACCCTTCAATCTACGTCTATCCTCCTGCTTCAGCGACCACGTTTCTGTGCCTTACATAGCTATGCTCCACATCAGATAAATAAATAAATAAATATATATATATATATATATATATATATATATATATATATATGTGTGTGTGTGTGTGTGTGATATACATATATAATGTGCATGTATATGTGCATATAGGCTATGTGAAATAATAGTCTTCTTACCAACTCAAGATACTGAACTTGTTATTACTCAAAGACAAATTCACGTTCTCTTTATCATTTTATGCCAATTTATTTTTTAATTATCTCACAATTTTCTTTTCCTCTAAACTTCCTGCGTGTAACTTAATTGCAGTTATGGCTTGGACCTGTTTTTGCTCACTTTCTTTTTCACATGTCCTCACATCCAGAACATACAAGTCGTAGTTCAACAAGTAGTGGTTCGCAGCCCATAATGGTCACTATGGTATTATTATCAACGAAAAAAAGCATACCATAACTGTTACTAACCTCTGAGCGAAGAGGCCAACACAAAAATGGCTTCACTTACTGACATGACCCCTTTCGACTCCTCCCTTTTGGTTTACTACATAAGGTAGGTAACCACATCAAGGGATTGAACTTGTAATATTTTCAGTGCCTGAGGTTTGCCTGGTGGTGTACTCATTTGGCTCTGCTCTTGCAAACTCTCTATTTGGATGTTCTGTTTGTAGGCCCTCAGCCAACCCCCTTGGGATAACTCTGGAAGATTTTTTTGCATAACCAGGTATCCTACATACTGGGGTGTTAATCTGGTATGCAAAGGTCTTCCTTTGACCAGATTAAAGCCATTACTTGGCACACCAAGGGGTGGTGGTCCTTACATCCATTACCTTGTTATCTTCAGTATTCTTATTGCACAATGCAAAGCTAGTGCACATTTTTTTGTACATTTGTTTTTTTCTCTGCATCTTTTAGTGGATTACCAAGTCAAGTACAAATCACCAAAGGCTGCAGCGGGCATGACTGAATCTGCTGAAGCATATATTGGATCAGAATTGAAAGATTAAGATGTTATATGGAGAGAGTAATTTTGTAACTTTTTTATTTTCGATGATGTTTTGTCTACAATTAAACTGATAAAAATTTAAAGTACAATTATATGCATTTTGTAATGGAATATTAACCAGTATCTATATAGTTCAATTGGATTCATTAATAAAAGGGAAATGAATACCTGCATTATTGTGTAGTCCTTCATTTTTTTATTATTATACATTTTTGAAAACATAAATTTTACTTCCCATTTGGTATTTCTTTTATGGGAATTGTGCACCATCAATGCAAACACATCCCATCATTTCGTTAAGTCATGCTCTTGAAAATTAAGATAAGTAGTGAGTGGAACATGAAAAAGTTTAAATATACAAGGAACGTAGCTATGGTCGTGAATCAATATAAACAAAAAATACCGGGACCGTAAACTTGAATGGCACCAAATAATAATAAAAAAAATAAATAATAATAATAAATTTATGAAAATGGTTTTTTTTATGAAAAAGTTGATCACTATTTTCCATAGGAATTATGGAGAATTGATGTGTTTGCAAATGTTCATATAAACTTCTCTTGATGTGTTCATAGTAAAATGCTGAGTCTATGATACTACACTTAAAATTTATTTTAATCCTAGACATCACTTCATAATCATGAATTAAATTCAAATTATAAGCATATCCTTGAATATGTAATTACATATTTGCATATCTACCAAAGAACAATCCGACTTGATAGATTTATATGCTATTCCAACACATGAATACTCCATTTTTTAAACATCATGCCAGAATTCTTTTAGCCGGCCCTGTGGTGGAAGGGTAACATCTTTGCCTGCCAACCCAGAGGTTGAGGGTTTGATTCCCACCTAGGTGAGTTTTCTTCCACCCAGGGTTTGAGGGCTGTTAATTATTTTTTATGTAATTTTTAAGGACTGGGTGGAAGAAGAGAATATAAGGTCTCAATCTCATCCTAATGAAGTCATTTAATAAGCAATATAAAATGTTGACCTTATCTTTAATTGCATTACATACAGTGGTAGTATCTTATTCACACAGGGAATTGAAACTTTGTACCTCTTTCAGTATCCTTCATCAAGAAGTTTTTACTATTTCAGGGTTAACTTTCTTACACAAATGTTTTCTAAAAATCTTGTTGGCTAAAATAACTCTTTTGCTCTTCTTTATCTCTGCCATCATTAAAGAGCTACTATTCAAGTAACACCAAGATACAAAATACTCAGCATGTCTGTGATAGAGCAGTTCGAGTTGTTGAATGACAAGGTCAGTGTCCCAGAATAATCAACTATTCACGAACTGATTATGTTTTGCAAGAGTCATAAACAGATTTCTATTCTGGAAGAATTAAACAAAGTATTCAGTTTGTTGATCACTGTGCTAGAGGATCAACAAAATAAAATGGAAGGGAGAAAAGCGTCTATGCAAAAGTGGCTGCCTGTATTTGAAAGCACATAATTCTCAGCCATTAAGGGTAATTTTTTCCTGATATCTTGTGGGTTATGTGTTGGTTATGCCTCAATAATTTTACTTTTATTAAAAAATTACGGGATTTAAATTGAGATTTGTCAGATGCATGTAGAAAGACATAAGTTAGCCACTGACTGTCTTGTCACGTTTGAAGAAGACACAAATGGAACATGTGTCATGTTTCAGAGACACAAAAATGCTGAAAGATGTCTGGCACACTTTAAATGCCATTTTGTCTTTAAAATCACAAAAATGTTGCCATAAAAACATGTTTGTATGTTCAAAAAGTTTGACCTGATCCCAGAATAGAAAAAAAATGCTCTATTTCAAGCAAATATACTTTGAAATCATAATTATTTTGGATATTTCATAGTTTCTATTTAATAATGTAATTGTGTTAGCTTGGCATAGTTCTAAAAAATGTGCAATTCTGATGTACATATCATCAACCAATGATGTTAAATATTTCCTGTTTACTTGGAATAAGGAAAGGTAAGTTATTATATATAGTGTGTGTGTTTGCCTTATTTTGTCTCTGTCTGTGTGCATTTATCCATGTGTTTATATGAGTGCATCTGTGTCTGTGAATGTCTGCAGGTCTGTCTCTGATGACATATGAATCTGTCTTATGTGTGCATATGTGTGTGGGCATGCGTCTATTCATGTTTCTATCTGTGTGTTTGCATGACTCTCTGTGTGTGTGCATGCATCTGTGTGTGTCCATCTGCATGTAGAGGATACAGAGGATAAAGTAGACTTTGTGTTTTAAATTTATTTTTCTTAAACTGGGCAATATCTAAATAAACACGAAATAAGTAACTGTCACTTGTTAGGAAAATTTTCTTTTACTTTTTATTTTAGTTTTTAGAGAAATGCTGAGCATTAACTAATGTCAATAAATGAGCACATGTGTGGAACATTTTGAATCTCCCGCAAGTGCTACCTTCAATTCTAGTTCATGAAATTGACGTTCCTAGAAGCGGTACGATAGTATAGCAGGGGAAAATGATTTTCATTGCGGAAATCACATCTTTCGTAGGTGTTCCATGGCTTTATTCTGACTGAAGTAGATCATCCGCCAGTAGTTCCACGTATTTACGTATGGTTACATGTGTCGTATGTTTCTTGTTCATTGGACAAGTAGTAAATTCCACATTGGATAATACATGGTTTAATTTCACCGCTTGAGTTCACAATTAGGTCTGTAGGCAAATATGACTTCCACTAAGGAAAGTAAACTTACTTCTCTGTATAATGAATTAAATCGCTTAGGCCACAATGGGGAATACGAAAGAGCCATCAAGACAGCAAATAAAAGTATTTCAATTCGCTTAATATGTTGATTGTCTGTAATATTTTATTAATCCGCATTCGTGTATATTTTTACGACATCTTTTGGTTTGCAGTTCTCCACGATAATCCTGATGAAGTTAAAGCATTTCATTGTAAAATAGTCAGTCTAATCCAGTTGTCGAAGTTTCAAGAGGGATTAAACTTCATAACAAAAAATACGAAATTGTCCTCGTTAGTATTTGTGAATTTTTAATATTTTAAGTTCATGAGGAAAATGGTATTTATGAGTACTTTATTTCAGGGGACTCATCTTTGAAAAAGCCTACTGTCAATACAGACTGAATCAGCCCCAGGAAGCTTTGAAAACGATTGAGTGTTTCAGCAATTTAACTCCGAAACTGAAGGAATTGAAGTCTCAAATTCTTTATCGTATGGAAAGGTAACCCTAAATTAATATTATTTATGTAAATGCGTGGTAAAAATTGGACCGAAATCAGGTCATTCTATCCAGATGTTATAAAGTTCCATAATTTATTGAGATACATCCGTTTGATTCAACGCAGATATTATATTTTATGGACATTAGTGTCTTGCAACGTTTAGAAAATAATATGTATGTGTAGCCTCTATGAGGATGGAGAGGCATCTATAAAGAAGGGAGTGACACACTTGTATATATTAAATACAGTCCATTTGTAGTAGTACCACCTGCACTAGGGTTAATTATAAGTACTCTTTAGCTGAAATTATGACCTTAGGTTAGAAAGGCATATTGTTTTTCTGTAGCAGTTGTTAGCTGTAAGATTGACATAGAGATGCCTGATGAGGTTACCCAGCGTTGGTCACAATGTTTGGCCTCATAAGGGTGTTTAAAAAATAGGACTGTGACTTTGTTACTGTTGCCAATTTCCATGCTAGCTATTGGGTTGTATAAGGTAATACCCATTTCGCTATTACTGAAGGTGATGCCATTCAATACAGAAAAAAATATATTTGGAGCAGTGAAAAATCGTAGCTTACATTCAGGAAATGCATTCTGGACCCAAAAATTTAAGAATATTCATTTGCTGTTGTACCTGTTGCAAATGCCTTCCTTATTAGTCTTGTACAGTGTCAAAAATAGTTAACATTTTAACTAGAGCTTACTAATTGACTAACATGATCACCCTGCCCATACAGATACAAAATGCACCTTTAAAGTATTATTTATTCTGTTATTATGCCTAAATGCATATTAATGTGAGAAAGCAACTAAAAAATGGACCGCCAATACTCATGTATGGCAACTCAGGCAGTGGGAACCCAGCGCACAACTATTACTGGCATACATTCCTTACTGTAGGCATGCTGCCTACAGGGAAATATTAAGTATTCAAAACATAGAATTAGCACCAAATAAAAGCTGTAGGGCCTATGTAAGTGTGCTCTCCTAATCTCTACACTCCCTCCACAACATGTGTGTTCTAGAATAAATAAAAATTACCCAAAGCCGTACTCTTAGGGGCACTAGTTAGGGGACACGGGAGAGGGTGCAAAGAATAAGGATAACAAAACTTTTTTGCCTTATTTTCCTTTTGCCTTATTTTCCTTTTGCCTTTTTTTTGCCTTATTTTCTGGCTTACTCTTTAATTATTTTGGTCTTTCCTTTACTCAGGTATGAAGAGTGCCTAGAAGTTTATGGAGATATAATTAAGAACAGCAGTGATGACTATGAAGATGAAAGAGAGACAAATTTGGCAGCCGTGGTAGCTAATTTATCTTTTGGAAATTATGTGAGTTTCTTTTTCATATATGCATGTTTTAAATGCCGAATTGCGATTTTAAAATCCCCTTTGTTTGAAATGGCCCACCATTGTTGGGATTTCCATAACTGTGCAATGTGATTGAATGCCTGAGAGGTACATTACAATATCACTGGTAGTACACATAGGAAAAATAAGTTCGGCAATAAGCTTATATAAAAATATAAATAAATAATGAAATGCATAAAAAGTTGCTCCTACTTTGTAATCTTTGTATTCATCCCTTAGAACAAATTTATCTAATAATCCTACACCAATAATAGACTGTCAGTCTTAGTATTGGCTAGTACATTGGAGGTAGTAGGTTAACTTTTTTTTGTAAATTTTTTCATTCCTTCACATTTTCTAGCATTGATATTTTCCAAAACTTCTCAATCAGTACACAGAAAAATTAACAGGTAATTTTAATGAAAACTAAATGATTCATTATATCCAATATAAATTCATATTCTGAATACTTTCCCTCATTGAAGAATTCATTCACTGTAGTCTTCCTACTTGAATGACAATTTATTGGAAAGGGTGACCCTCTTCCCATACTATACCTTTTGGCACCTGAGAGTCATATGTAAATGTTGTAATGATGGGAGTAAAGTCATCATCATTATTATTGGTAGTCTACCTTATGAGGTAGGTTTTGGATGAACACAAGACTGTTACAAGACATGTTTCCTTGCCTCTCCTAGCAAAACAAACTTGACTTCCAGCACTATAATAAGCCCATCTTCAATTCCATCTGTCTCCTTTCTTTCTTCATTCCATCCAGCATGTCCATCCAATTTCTATCCCATTCAATGATTGCATTCTCCCTTTTATCACAGTCTTCCACATCCGATTCCCAATCAAAATATTCTGCATCCATCTCTCCTGTCTTCTTAATATTTCTTCTGAAAATCTCCTCTCCTCCCCCTCTTTCCTGAGCACCTCCTTGTTTGTTTTCCCCTCTTTCCATTTCAATTTTTCATCCTCCTCCATCCTAACATTCCGAAAGCCTCCAAATCTACACCTATTGTCTTGTATAAATGACCATGTTTCTATATTGTGCATCATAATGCTTCAAATAAAAGCTTTAACAAGCCTTTTCGATAGCCTCCAAATCTACACCTATTGTCTTGTATAAATGACCATGTTTCTATATTGTGCATCATAATGCTTCAAATAAAAGCTTTAACAAGCCTTTTCTTAACATCCTTACTCGACATCCCTGTCATAATATTCCCTCCTCCTCGTGAAGGATCTTTGTCTTATGGAATTCTTCTCCTTATGTCTCCTACTACTTGGACCATTGACCAAAACACTTCTGAAATAAGGAAAATGTTCCGCCTGCTCTTATTATTGCCCTACTATTGTCATATTTAACTTAGCTTTTCCCTTTCTGGAAAACTATATTGCCTTTGTTTTATTTACATTTGTTCTCATCCCATATCTATTGCAGTGACTTTTGATCATTGTCTAAAATAACTGTTATTATGAATTCCTCGCTGACTCATTCCTATTTCCAGATCTTCCCATGTGTCTTTAACCATTTCCTCTACATGTTGAACAGCAGAGGTGGTATTGGACACCCATGCCTTACCCCATGTGCCCTCCCCCTAATTTGGGTCAAACCAAAGTATAGGAACAGTTTCCTTTACCATGGTTGAGCTATTAAGGTGCATCTTTTCATTGATGTGGGAAAGATTTGTGCATTTGGGAGGGATTGGAACTGCATTGTTTGGTGGTGGTGGGGGGGGGGGACAGAGGAGGAGGGCACCTCAGGTAGGCAATGGGGCAAAAGTGTGTCCAGGTACTTATGCTTGTATGTTTCCATTCATAGAAGGACTCCCAAGATTTGCCACAACTGCGGGAGCATACATATGAGTTGGCCTACAATAGAGCTTGCCGTCTACTGGGGGAGTGCAAGTGGGCAGAGACGGAGGCCAAGCTGCGGCAGGCAGAGCGACTTTGCCGGGAGACCCTGGAAGAAGATGGGACATCAGAGGAAGATGTGGAAGAAGAACTTGCCATAATCAAGTGAGTACCCCTGTGGTCATGAATTGACATCTCTTGCCTTCTGTTGAGACTGAAAACAGAGGCACATCTAGTGAAGAGCTAATGGAGCAACTGAAGTGAGTGGTTGCTGATTTGGTAAAGAGTGGAATGGGGAGCATAAAAAGAGTGAAGAAGTAACTCTTATTATGAAACTGGATTGTGAGAGGGTTCAAGCTTTCTGTGTAGTTAAGGAGTCATCATTTAAAAACAAGCTCAGTACTGCCTAACCCTGTACAGCACAGCTGGAACCATTTCATTCAAAAAGTGGTATGTAACTCTTACTATTGTGCAAGATCCTCCATAAGTTCTCAAATATTGTGTGCAATTAAGGAACCCTCAACTGCCATTCATTTCTTTTACCTCTCAGACCGAGGACTTGGAAATAACACCTCTTGCATATATTTTACTGATCGCTATGTGGAATGCACAATTGAATTAATTCAGGAGGTTGTTAGTTTTTTGTTCAATTTAAAATTTAGATAAGTATAAGTTTTTTGGGTTAAAAAACACTTTTGGTAAACAGTTTCCCAAATGGACAGTGGCTTACAACATACTACAATTTTTCAAAGAGGCTACACATCTGGGATTGTCATTGCATACAACATCCTTATAGTTCATGCAAAAGCTGAAAGGGGGTTCCCTGCCTAAAAATTTCTTTACAACCATTGCAATCTGCCCCACCCAGGGCTAGTGTTTCGTGCTGTTATTCCAATTGCTTCACCAATAATTGTTCTATGATTTCCTTGAATCAGGAAGTTGTTCGGTATGGCTTTCTATAAAATCCAAACTTGCCTTCAATGCTCTGCCATCTTCCAGTCTTTAGTCATCCCACTCCATAATGGAAGCTGAACTTCCCTTCCTAATAGTTACCTCTCTTGGGTTAAAATTTGCTCTTTGTATCACCATGTCATTTTCAGCATCCCACTTGGAGTTACATTGTACAACTACACAACCCTCAAGTTTTGGCTCTGTTAGATCATTGACACCAACCTTTAAAGAGGCCCTCATGTAATTTTATTCTTCGTAGCTTTTCACTACTAATCGGTAACAGGTATTAATGTTCTAACTGAAATTTCTGCTTGCCCACATTTCCTTCCCAATTGGAACTTATTCCCCACTAAAGAACTTTTATGGTCAACTTTCACTTCCTAAAATAAAAGATTCTCATTTATTGTCTATTAAGAAATTGAAACTTGAGCAAATCCAAACCTAAAATCTCATCAAATCCCCCTGAACTACCCACTGAAGTAAATTATACACCATTTGCACTTCTCCTTCTTGTCCAATCCTTCTCTCCCCTATACAGTATGAAGTAAGGGGATTGCCTCTCCCCCTATGAGCTGCACACTTCAGACTCCCTAGGGTCACTTGGGCAATGATATCACTTTAGAATCTGCACTCTCCTGCCCTGATAAGTGCTTCTGTGACCAAAATGACTTGACCCTACTCCATGCTTCAATCTCATAAGGAAAATATCTAGTAGAAACTGGGCAGGGTAACAGCAAACTGCCTTTGCTCCTATTGTCTGCATTCTGACAAGAGCTGGTCATCTGCCCTACAGTTGAAGTATCTTCTGCCTCTGCATTGCCTTGTTATATGGCCTGGCTGTCTGCATTTTAAACAACTTCGATCTTGAGCATGAAAAATGCAGCGACTCTGTTCCTCCATTGGATTCCTCTCTACCTCTTGGATCCAGATGTCTACCTCAGCAGTCATGTCAAGAATGTAGAGTGAGGTCAGATAATACTGATGACCTCCTTCCTATCAGACCATTCAGGAAAATGTCTAAGATGCATTGGTCTGCCTAAAACCATACCGCAGCAGCGAACTCTGACCACTGAGGATATTGTGAGTTTGTTGCAGTACACCTTCCACACCAAACGAATGTCCCCTGAACACTCTCCCTCTCCTGTTAGTGAGAAGTTCCTCAGAAGAATCTGGCTCTCTTCAACTCCCCTCTTTTGTTTTTGATTCTTATCACTTCTTAGAAACTTAATACAAAACTAAAATCCCCTGGAACAAAAATGTCATCTGCCTCTTTATGCAAGCCATCCACTGATTCTTGACTAAAACTCACGGAAAAATTTTTGTCACATGCAATGCGTTTATATTCTACAGCAGAATGTTTCCGTAAACAAAAGGCATGGCTGTGGGAACCCTAGTGGTGCCTTTGTATGCCAATTTGTTCATAAGGAAACACCAGCTGGAGTTCCCTACCACCCAGTTGCCGTAAGTGGAAGTTTGAATTAGATTTATTGATGATATATTCATAATTTGATGTTATGGCAAGGATCTGCTGATGAAATTTTTTGGTAACCTAAATTAATTCTCTTCTATCTACTTCACTTCTACCATCTCTTATAAATTAATAACTTTAATAGACACATCAAGCCCACCATCAGACAACTTTAGTACATTACAGCAGTTGTCACACTACGTACATGAAGTATTCCATTTCCAATTCCCACTATGAGTGGCCAAAATATTTGAATTACAAAGAAAAATTAGATGAATGTTGAAGCAAATAGCAGATTTCACTCACCATTAAACATCTGGAACCATTACATTGAAAACACATTTCGCCATCATCAACCAATTTCTCTCTCTGCAGTAAGACCACCAATGACAATAACCTACATTTGAACTCGGCATTTTTTCTTGACGTCCAAAAGTTAGTAAACTCATTAAAGGAAATCTCCCATTACTGACCACAAACTATGCCACATAAGAATTCACAAAAAAACTCTGCCATGTGTTATGAATGCCATTCCAACCTAGGTATCATGCTCCATCCCAACCCTTATCTCTCATGAAAGCAGGACACTTACCCTCCCATCAATCCCCCAGAAATGTAAGAGACTGGAATGTAAATCATGTCTAATTTTTTGCTTCATTACCAAATTTCACACCCAGTGCAACTACACCATATGCTATTCGTGTATCTAGTACCTACACCACAACCAATATGGTGCATCTTTTACAGTGGACAATTATGTCCCATTTTTTATGAAGGAAAATGTACAATATCCCAAACAATATGCATAAATAACCGTAACTCTTTGTGCAAAGGATCATCTCCACCTCCCACCTTGTCATATGTGACTTGCACCCAGATTCATTATGAGACATTTGAAGACTGCTTCAACCATCCTCATTATCTACTCCATATATTCCTATCCACCTTCTTTTGAAGTCTGCAGACTTGCTATGGATAAATTTGGACCTACATCATGTTTAATTGACCGGAATTGAACATCATGCATTGATCACTTATGCGCACTCTTCGTTCATCTTGATTTTCACAATTCATGGTCATTTTTCACTCAAGACATCATATCTACCTCCATTTATCCTTGCTTTACTTCCCACCCTTTGCCAGACAATGGGCAAATTTTGAATGGCAAAATGGGAGTTTTCATGAGTTGTTCTGACTCATGAAATGGTAGGAAAGGTAAGAGGATAGGGGATTACTCATAGATGTGTTGAAACTCTGTTTGTAGGAATTTTTGAAAGTGAAATAATTTTGGTTCATATACAGAGGGGTTAAAAGGATATATTCCTAAAATCTTTCATTAGTATAGGAGTCATTTTTCTTGGAAGGTTATGAATTTGGGAGTAGGTATGAGGGCAGTCCGATAAGTACTTAGCCTCACAGCCTGATAGCACCACTATCGCTAGAACAATTTACTATCGTGTAGGACATTGTTATAGATGGCTATTGTTGAAATTTCAGCCGAATCGGACTCGTAGTTTTGTTTTGACCACGTGTGGAAGCAGGTGTGTCCGCGGATTCTAGGAAAATGGAAAAAGAGCGATGTCGGTCGGTAATTCGATTATTATTTTTGGAAGGGAAATCGCGCAGTGAAATCAAAGAGCGCTTGGATGCTATGTACAGTGACTCTACTCCTTCGATAGCGACCGTCAAAAATTGGTTTAACGAGTCTGAACGTGGTCGCACGTCGGTTTTTGATGAGCCACGCCCAGGTGCCCCGAAAACGGCTACCACGGAGGATAACGCAAAAAAAATCCACAATCTCTTATTGGCAGACCTCCGATTAAAGATGCGCGAGATGGCTGAGAGAGTAGGCATCTCAAAAGACCGTGTGGGTCATATCCTGCATGAAATTTTGGGCATGAGAAAGCTGTCAGCGCGATGGGTGCCGCATTTGCTCACTCCGGACAACAAGTGCAACCGTGAGACCACTTCAAAGCAGTGTTTGACGCTGTTGAAGCGCAATCCAAAGGAGTTTCTGCGTCGTTTCGTGACCGTCGACAAAACATGGATCCACTGGTACACACCAGAGACCAAGGAATAGTCAAAACAGTGGACTTCACCCGGCGAACGTGCTCCGAAGAAGGCGAAGACTGTCCTATCGGCCGAAAAGGTGATGGCCACCGTTTTCTGGAATTCAAAAGGTGTGATCTTCATCGACTACATAGAGAATGGCAAAACGATCACAGGGCTCTACTATGCCGCATTATTGGGCCGATTCGTCGCCAAATTGCAGAAAAAACGGTCCCATTTGGCAAAGAAAAAAGTGCTCTTCCACCATGACAACGCACCGGCTCACACCTCCACCGTCGCCACGGCCAAATTGGTCGAATTGGGCAATGAATTGCTGCCCTACGCACCGTATTCTCCAGATTTAGCCCCGTGCGACTTCTTTTTGTTTCCAAACATGAAAAAGGCACTCGCTGGACAGAAATTTGAGTCGAATGAGGAGGTTATCGCCGCCACGTAGGCCTATTTTGCTGACCTCAAGAAAACGTATTTTTCAGACGGGTTAAAATAGTTAGAGTATCGCTGGGTCAAGTGTATCGAGCTGAAAGGAGACTATGTTGAGAAATAAATCGCCACTTTTCCAAAATTTTCGTTTTTTCTTTTGTAGGCTAAGTACTTATCGGACTACCCTCGTATGCTTGGAGTAGATGCTAGGTATGTTGGGAGTAGGGATAGGTTATGAATATGGGGTAAGGAGTAGGTATGAAAGAGGATTCAATATCAAATGAAACTAGTATTTCTGTATTGTTGAGTGTAATATCCCAGATTTTTTTATGAATTCTATGCTCCTTATGAAAGATTCACTTTGGAAACTATTATTTGAAAATTATTGAGTCAGCCATGGAGAGTTGAAGGCCAAAACATATTACATACAAGCATGGCAGCATGTAGAATAATTCTGTTTGTACTTTTTTGGAAAGCTTTGGGTTTATTTATTTATTTTGCACTAGCCTGAAAACAGTACTTCAACCTTTGCATTGGACTTTGAACATTGATATATCAATTTGACAATTACATACACCCAAGCCCTAGGTGGAGGAAATACCACCTAGGCGGGTACCCAACCCACGACCTTTGGGTTGGTAGACGAGGACATTACCCCACCGTCACCAGGGCCAGGTTCTGAAAATAGAAGTTTTAATCTTGGAGAACTGTCAATGCGATGTTTACAATTG
Source organism: Hetaerina titia (assembly GCA_037158775.1). Lineage (NCBI taxonomy): Eukaryota > Metazoa > Arthropoda > Insecta > Odonata > Calopterygidae > Hetaerina > Hetaerina titia. The sequence goes on along the minus strand of CM073772.1, from coordinate 103,413,873 downwards.
GAGAAAAACGTTATGATAAAAACATCTCCCAATGCCTTTTTTTGCTCCCTGCTTACCAGGATCCAGCTTGCGTACTGCCTTCAAGCACAAGACGGGAGGGGCAAAGAAGCGCAGATGTTGTACAACTCCGTACTGCAGAGCACGAGGCAGCGCCGTGAGGGGGATGTGGAGGGCAGCACTCAGAGTGGTGGGCTGGACCCAAGTCTTGTTGCTGTCGCATCCAACAACCTGGTGGCATTCAACCGTGATGGCAATGTGTTTGACTCGAAGAAGAGAATGCGTGCAGCCATGGCAGATGGTCTTGAACACCGTCTGACTTCGTGGCAGCGAGCATGTATTGCTCTGAACAATTGCCTGCTGACCTTCTACACAAATCAGGTGATATGGCATGATGCTATCTTACTTTTTAATTTCATCCAACCTCCAATTGAGCCCTCATTGTTACGAGTGTTTTCTGTAAGTGACACGGTTTCAGGCGTAACATGGTGCCCTTGGTTTCCATGGTGCTCTTGACAATGTAAGAAGACTCTTGGTTTTGCTTAACACTTATTCAGACAACATTCCAAGTTTTCACCTACAGAAGCTCTAAATTTTATTTTAAGTACAGAAATAAAAACTCATATGAACTAGTGAGATATTTCTAAGGAAATATCACCTGAAAAGTGCACAATGGTATTATCTGGAGTTGGCAATTTATTCCCCCATGTCCCCAGATCAGAATCTCTATGTTTAGATGAAACGACCCTGTTTAAAGCAAAAGTTCCAACTCCGATGATTTGTTCCTCATTAAAAGTGTGCATAGAACAATACAGCTTTGTGTTTAATGGTAAAAATTACCAACAATGATATGACTTGGCCATGGGTTATTCACTTTCTCCCAGGACTTCAATTTCTCCCGGCGGATGATGGCAGTAAATTCTTCTCGGGATTTCATCCGGGTAATCTCCTCCATCTCCATCGCTGCCGACGTTTCGATGAAATCCTTTTTCATCGTCATCAGGGCCGATGACGATGAAAAAGGATTTCATCGAAACGTCGGCAGCGATGGAGATGGAGGAGATTACCCGGATGAAATCCCGAGAAGAATTTACCACTTTCTCCCATATTGGCAGATATTTATTTGGACCATTTTGAACCACTCATTCTATCATCTAACTACTCTTTCGTACAAAAAATCTTTATTGGTTTAGATACATAGACAATGTTTTCTGTGTTGGGGTGGGAAATATTAGACACAATGTCTAGTCTATTTTCACCTTTCCTTGCTTTTCATTTATAACTTGCACCCCTGAAGTAGCATGAGCACATTCCGTGTTCCTATTCTTATCTTTTCCTATCGGCTTTCTATCTTCAACTTCCTCTTTCTTTTGTTCATGTCTTTCGGTGCTTGGCCTCATTGTATTCCCCTCCCGGAGATCCAAATGAGAGGAAGCTTCACTTCCAGAAATTTGGGCATAGAGGTCCACGTGATACCATGAACTTCTTGGGAATAATACTTTGGTAGTTTCTCACTTCTTTCCACACCAACAGAAAGATACCCAGCTTAGTTCAGTCCTCCATTCCACTCAGATGCTGCTTGCGGCTGCTCAGTATGAGTCAGATACTGCATTTTACATTACTCTTAGCTTTGCTCTTCACCTTACCAGTATGGGTGGCACTACCGAGAGCTTTTGCTTCCCCTGGCATTGCTCTCATTTCCCCCTCACCACAACAAGGTGGTAACCCACGGGGGTTACGGGGAAAGTTATATTGGAAAAACAATTTTTTCAAGCTACCTAACCAAGTTTCACCCAGTTTTTTTGTAGTTACAGTTACACACAAATTGTGGCATATAACTAAATATTTAAACCTTTGAGTGATAAGGAGAGCTACTTGAGATATAACAGTGAAGTCACCTGGATAATAATCCTGTTTCACCTCTACTAACGTTGTTGAGGTTTTAACCAAGTTTTTCCAGACCATCTGCTGGTGAATAATTTGGATGACCTTAACACTCCTCACTGTAGAAGATAATACAATAGGTACTCATATTCATGCCTATCAGACCACTAGACTAAGGTCTCTCATACCCTAAATCAACATATAGTTTACTCTTTAGTTTGTCATATACTTTGGTTGTTTTGTAATGAATGTGCCTTTTTGGAAAAAAATCTTTCATTTGTTAATGATTAGGTAATTGGAAATTATTTAATATTCAACACGATGAAAAATTTTGCTGCGCACTCATATGTCTAAATATGATCTTTTCATCTTTTATCTGGTTAAAGAACCAATTTTTGTACAGTGACATTCGAGTGAAGTGATTGGCCATTTGTTTTGGGTCAACCTCTCTCTGTTAGGGAAAGAGGAATTCTTTCTTAGCTTGCTCTATGAAAAAGAATGCTCTTGTGAGTTATACTATTGAAGGCTAATTGCTGAATTCCATCCATGGTGAAAATGTAGTCATTGCTGGCATTGTTTGTAATAAAATATCATTTTTAATTTTGCCATTTAAGATATTTCTTGAATTGTCCCTCACTCTCACCAATGCTGCTTCAGATGAAGTAGCCTCCATGCCTTGTAGTATGCCTTTCAATTTCGTGTTTCTAAAATCCTCTCTTAGGCTTTTTGAAATTGTTAATATGAATATTAATAAGAATATTTACCAAGAATTTTTTTATTTTCACTGTGGGTGTGGTACTAGCATTAGTAATATCTCCTTTCTTGTTTTTTGACGAAGAACTTGTTTCACATTCACAAAGGCTGACCAGTGCAAACAATTGTGTGAAAAACTTGCACATGACTACCCTGAGTTTGCAAAGGAAGCTGTGCTCATCCAGGCATCAGTGCTGGCTCGTGAGGGGAAGACAAATGCAGGGGTTGAGCTACTCAAGGGCTGGAGTTCGAAGGGCGGCAGTGGTGATGTCAAGTTGGTCATGCAGCTGGCATCAGCTCAGCTCCTACTCTCTGAGGTGTGTGTGTGGTCCATTTTGTGGGCCTGGTTTTGCCTCCTCCAGGGGGCAGGAGGTTTCACTCTTCCAGAGTGAAAAATCCAAGGGTCTGGTGCAACTCATCAGTGTAAAATATTAATGACTTAGATAAATTGAATCCCAAATTTCTAATTATTGGACTCCTAATTATTGTGTTATCCTCTTTTGGGTTTACCGTTTTGTATTAAATTCAGGTAATTTCTAGGGTGGATGCTGCTGCCTTGGAAAACACTGTAAATTCTGGAAAAGTTAGGGCGTTTATCTTAGGTGGAAAAATCCTAGAAATTCTTATAAAATTCAGGGAATTTTCTGGAAAGCTTTACAAAAAATGGAAAGTTTGCTAAAATGATGCTATACATTGTGCAATTTCAAAGTGTAAAAATCATTTCCATTGACTGGGATTCCAGTCAAGGCACATTGTTTTTACACTTTGAAATTGTTACATAGTAATGTGTATTGGTGCATGCATGACTCCTTTAACAGTTGCTGTCATGTCATCTCCTGTGGTTTCATAGAGGATAATATGCATGGAAAAGTGCACAGTTTAGATTTTGCTTTAGGAGCAATAATATAATTCAATTGCTTGATAATGTGGTGACTAAGTCATCTCAAAGACTTGACAAGATTAGGATTACAAACATGCTGTGTTGGCATCCATTGTGGTTTGGAAAACAAATCCAGCAGATTGATTGCTGCCACCCAGGTAAACAGCGCAAAGATGTCCTTCCAGGAGCTTACATTGCTAGTAGGTGTGTGTACTAGTGGTAGGCAATGTATGAGTTAGCCTGCAGTAGGTCTGGTTGTGACTGTGATAGGAAACTAGGGATGTGCAAGGTTAATTATTCTCAACATGTTAACTTTTTCCTTAAAAACTCAATCTCCTGTCTTCAAAAGGCCAATGATTGATTTCACTGATTAATTCGATCCAATACAATCAATGCAGTGCCTCATCTAATGATATAATCTAATTATAATTGACCTCATATCCCTATAAAATACCCAACCTGAGACTATTGCCCCTCGAAAGCCCCTAAAAGAGGTGGTTACAAATTTTGCATGATTTTCAGCTTGCATTTCCATGTATGTAAATTGAAAATCTTGTTAATTATGAAAATGACCGCCCTAATTTAGACACCAAATTGAATTAGATAATTTTATGTCTGGGGCAGTAGACCTTCAAAATTAGTTTTGGGTATTCATTTGCAGTTTTATTAAAGCCAAAACTCTTCCTCTCAAGGGGAGGGGATTGATCCTCATTACCCCGCCCCCCATCCCCCTTGGAAATGTTTCTGCTTCAGGTATGGTATTTATTGAAAACTATTTTACTTATTAATGAAATATAAAAGGATGGTGTATGTATGCCAATGTTTCGTGAAATCATTCTTACTTAAGCCATATCGTTGTAAATGGAACCAATATGTTTTTAAAAACCTGCACAAATAGAGATCTAATCATTCAGTTGCATTAAGATTAATAAGAAGTATTGAAAATACCTTTTGTGCTGGATGAAAAATATTTTCAGTTTTTTGGAAATTGTTGTCGATTTGGAAGGGTTGAAGATGTTCCCCGAGTGATCAGCAAATGATGACTGATTTTCCTTTTTGGATGTACGAATCCCAGTTCAATGTTTGATTTCATTCTCATAGGTTCAGTGCGATAGATATGGGATGAGAATCAATATTAATAAAACAAAGGTTATGCGATTTTCCAGAAAGAAAAAGGTTAAGCTAAATATTAAAATAGGCGGGGAAAAAATGGAGCAGGTAGAACAGTTTACGTATCTCGGAAGTGTTTTGGACCAATACGGTCAAAGTGGTAGGGACGTAAGGAGAAGAATTGCGCTAGGCAAGGAGGCTTTCTCAAGGAGGAGGGAGTTGATGACGGGGACGTTGAGTAGAGATGTTAAGACAAGACTCATAAAAACTCTGATATGGAGCATAGCTATGTACGGCGCGGAAACATGGTCACTGAAGCAGGAGGATGGACGTAGATTGGAGGCTTTTGAAATGTGGGTGTGGAGAAGAATGGAGAAGGTGAAATGGACCCAAAGGAAAACAAATGAGGAAGTACTGGAGATGGTGGGTGAGGAGAGGGGTTTGTTGAGAGAAATCCTATGGAGGCAGGAAAAATGGATGAAAGGCGTATTGAGCGGCAGTGGAATGTTGAAGAAGGTAATAGAGGGGAGAATGTTGGGCAAGTGAGGAAAGGGCCAGAACAGGATAGGGATATTGGATGGGATGAAGGGAGGAAAGAAGTACACAGAGATGAAGGGGGACCTGATGTAAATAAGGTAGCTGGATTGGGTTTTGTTTGGAGTTACAAAATGTTTATTTGATAGTTGTGTCCAACCAAAAACCTACCTTAACCGGTAGATTACCTAATAATAATAATATATTTCAACTAACTAATTCTCGATGATACTGTTATTTTGTCTGTTGTAAAAACATGTCTTATGATGTACTTGGACGTGGGGAGAAAGCAATTGAGTTCTGCAGGAGATGGGGGTTAATCATCACCAACACATGGTTTGGACACCACAAAAGGCCTAGGTATACATGGACAATGCCAGGTGACTTGGAAAGGTATCAGTTAGATTATATTATGGTTAGGCATAGGTTTAGAAACTGTGTGATAAATTCGCACAGCTTCCTGGGAGCGGATGCGGACTCTGACCACAATTTAGTTGTTATGAAATGTAACGTCCATTTAAAAAAGATAAGGCAGGGGCGGCGTGTTGAAATGGAATGGAATGTAGAAGCATTAAATAGATTAACAAGAAAGGAATATCAGCAAGCTGTAGAGAAAATGATGGATGATGGTAAACAGCTGAGTACTATCGTAGAAAAATGGGAATGTATCAAGAAAGTGATGTCGAAAGCTATAAAAGACACTATATATATATAGGAACTGTTAACGGGAAAAGGATAGGGAAACCATGGGTCACAGATGAGAGAAGAAATTGGAAGAATGTAAGCATAGAGTTCGGCAAAATGAAGTACAAGGAGTTAAACAATAAGTTGAGATGGGCCACAAATAAAGCAAAAGAAGAATGGTGGAAAATGTAATGCGAGGATATGGAAAGTTTACAGAAGAAGGGTGAAATTGGTGCACTATTCAGCAACATTAAGTGATTATTGGGAAGTAAGAAGGGAAGATCTATGCTAACAGTTAAAGATAAGGGGGGTAAGATAATAGTTGACACAGTAAAGATCTAAGAGAGATGGAAGGAATAAATAGAAATACTGTATGGTAAAGAACTTAGGCCGACAAGGTTAGACATAGAAAAGAACATGATGTAGAAGAAGACAGGCCTACTCAACGATGAAATAGAAAGGGCATTAAGGGAGGTGAAATTGAATAAGGCCGTGGGGGTAGGCAACATCCCTGTGGAACTATTGAAATGTTTAGGAAAAAGACTAAATAGCCTGATTCGTAGTATCTATGAGGAAGGAATCTGGCCGGAAGATTTTGTGAGATGTGTTCGTTCCTATTCTGAAAAAGGTAAAGGCTGCGTCATGTGAGGACTACAGAACAATAAGTTTGATATCCCATGCACCTAAAGTTATTCTCAGGATCATCAACAAAAGGATAGAGAGTAGGGCAAATGATTACTTAGGGGATGATCAGAGTGGGTTTAGGAAGGGGAGTGGTATGCGTGACGCCATTACAGTAATGACATCACTAATCGAGAGGAATATAGAATACAATCAGGATGTATTTGCCTGTTTTGTAGATTTTGAAAAAGCATTTGATAGAGTGAATTGGGGAAAATTAATGCGTGTATTGCAGAAAATAGGAATGGATTGGAGGGACAGGAGACTGATCCTCAACCTGTACATGTCTCAGACTGCTCAGGTGCGAGTGGGGAACGGAGAGTCCGGATGGGCGGTGTTAGGAAGTGGGGTAAGGCAGGGTTGCCCATTATCACCAGTGCTGTTCAGCGTATGTGTGGAGGAAATAATTAAAGATGCATGGGAAGAACTGGAGGTAGGAATAAAAGTCAGGGGAATTCTTAAAATCAGTTAGGTTTGCTGATGACCAGGCTTCAGTTGCTCAGTCAGCCAAGGGGTTGCAAGCATTGCTGAGGGAAATGGAGGTTCAGTGCGATAGATATGGGATGAGAATCAATATTAATAAAACAAAGGTTATGCGATTTTCCAGAAAGAAAAAGGTTAAGCTAAATATTAAAATAGGCGGGGAAAAAATAGAGCAGGTAGAACAGTTTACGTATCTCGGAAGTGTTTTGGACCAATACGGTCAAAGTGGTAGGGATGTTAGGAGAAGAATTGCGCTAGGCAAGGAGGCTTTCTCAAGGAGGAGGGAGTTGATGACGGGGACGTTGAGTAGGGAGGTTAAGAAAAGACTCGTAAAAACTCTGATATGGAGCGTAGCTATTTACGGCGCAGAAACGTGGTCGCCGAAGCAAGAGACGAAGAGACGAAGACTGGTGGCTTTTGAAATGTGGGTGTGGAGAAGAATGGAGAAGGTGAAATGGACCAAAAAGAAAACAAATGAGGAAGTACTGGAGATGGTGGGTCAGGAGAGGGGTTTGGTGGGAGAAATCCTATGGAGGTAGGAAAAATGGATGAAAGCCAGTGTAAATGAGGTGAAAATTGTTCTATAATAGTTTTAATGTTTTAAAAATTTTCACACCATAGTTCCAGATTAAATAGCCAATATTTATTTAAGTGAATGGGTAACTGGTTATTCCGAAGTTTGTACGTAGCATTGGCAGCACTGGGGACTGACACATTTATAAGTAACTGTTTGATCTTATCCTATGTTATAAATTTCATTTTATCTTATTAACATTTGGTATGTATAATTTGTTAAATATTATCTTTTTATATTACACGTGAACAAAAATTTATTTTGTGATCCAAAGCATGACCATTTTGAAGTGTAAAATTTTGTCTGAAGTTATTGTTGGCCTAAGATGAAGGATTTCTATGTGCTAACGGCATCAGGATGCATGTGAGACAAATTAAGTTCCAACTTTTGGACTATGGTTGCTTGTCTGATCTGTTAGAAATGACTGATCCAAACTCTGAAAAAGTGCTAATTTCTGGAGAAGAATTCAGTGGATTCAAATAACATATATTCCTAGCATTGGTAATTAGGTGTATGGAGGCTTATACATATCAATATCGGTGGAGAACTCAAAAAAAGACATGGTGAAGTGGATTTTTTTTCCTGAACAGTGGTCAACTGACTTATTTTTTTTTAGGTAATCTACCGGTTAAGGTAGGTTTTTGGATGGATACAACTATCAAATAAACATTTTGTGACTCCCCACCTAGCAAACTAATCTATATCAGATCCCCCTTCATCTCTGTGTACTTCTTTCCTCCCTTCATCCCATCCAATATCCCTATCCTGTTCTGGCCCTTTCCTCACTTGCCCAACATTCTCCCCTCTATTACCTTCTTCAACATTCCACTGCCGCTCAATACGCCTTTCATCCATTTTTCCTGCCTCCATAGGATTTCTCTCAACAAACCCCTCTCCTCACCCACCATCTCCAGTACTTCCTCATTTGTTTTCCTTTGGGTCCATTTCACCTTCTCCATTCTTCTCCACACCCACATTTCAAAAGCCTCCAATCTACGTCTATCCTCCTGCTTCAGCGACCACGTTTCCGCGCCGTACATAGCTACACTCCATATCAGAGTTTTTACGAGTCTTGTCTTAACATCCCTACTCAACGTCCCCGTCATCAACTCCCTCCTCCTTGAGAAAGCCTCCTTGCCTGGCGCATTTCTTCTCCTTACGTCCCTACCACTTTGCCCGTATTGGTCCAAAACACTTCCAAGATACGTAAACTGTTCTACCTGCTCTATTTTTTCCCCGCCTATTTTAATATTTAGCTTAGCCTTTTTCTTTCTGGAAAATCGAATAACCTTTGTTTTATTAATATTGATTCTCATCCCAAATTTATCGCACTGAACCTCCAATTCACTCAACAATGCTTGCAACCCCTTGGCTGACTGAGCAACTAATGCTTGGTCATCAGCAAACCTAACCGATTTTACGAATTCCCCTCCGACTTTCATTCCTACCTCCAGTTCTTCCTATGCCTCTTTAATCATTTCCTCTACATATACATTGAACAGCACCGGTGACAATGGGCAACCCTGCCTTACACCTCTTCCTAACACTGCCCATCCGGACTCTCCGTTCCCCACTCGCACCTGAGCAGTCGGAGACATGTACAGGTTGCGGATCAGTCTCCTGTCCCTCCAATCCATTCCTATTTTCTGCAATACACGCATTAATTTTTCCCAATTCACTCTATCAAACGCTTTTTTGAAATCTACAAAACAGGCAAAAACGTCCTGATTGTATTCTATATTCCTCTCGACTAGTGATCTCATTACTGCAATGGCATCACGCGTACCTCTTCCTTTCCTGAACCCAAACTGATCATCCCCTAAGTAATCATTTGCCTTACTCTCTATTCTTTTGTTGATGATCCTGAGAATAACTTTAGCTGCGTGGGATATCAAACTTATTGTTCTGTAGTCCTCACATGACGAAGCCTTTCCCTTTTTTGGAATAGGAACTAACACCAATCTCACAAAATTTTCCGGCCAGATTCCTTCGTCATAGATACTACGAATCAGTCCATATATGGCCTTTTTCCCACTTTTCCCTAACCATTTCAACATTTCTACAGGAATATTGTCCACCCCCGCAGCCTTATTTGCTTTCATCTCCTTTAATGCCCTTTCTATTTCATCGTCGAGTATGCCTGGACCTAAGCTATCTTTTTCTACGTCATGTTCCTTTTCTATGTCTAACCTTGTCGGCCTAAGTTCTTTACCATACAGTGTTTCTATATATTCCTTCCATCTCTCTTGGATTTTTCCTGGTTCAACTATTATCTTACCCCATTTATCTTTAACTGTTAGCACAGATCTTGCCTTCTTACCTCCCGATAATAACTTAACCTTGCTGTATAGAGCACCAATTTCACCCTTCTTCTGTAAACTTTCCATATCCTCGCATTGCGTTTTCCACCATTCTTCTTTTGCTTTATTTGTGGCCCTTCTCAATTTATTGTTTAACTCTTTGTACTTCATTTTGCCTAACTCTGTGTTTACATTTTTCCATCTTCTTCTCTCATCCATCTTTGCAATCATCTCATCCGTTACCCATGGTTTCCTTATCCTTTTCCCGTTAACGGTTCCTATAGTGTCTTTAGCGGCTTCCAATATCCCTTTCTTGATACATTCCCATTTTTCTTCGATAGTACTCAGCTCTTTACCGTCATCCATCATTTTCTCTACAGCCTGCTGATACTTCTTCCTCGTTAATCCATTTACTGCTTCTAAATTCCATTTCCTAACCCGCCGCTCTTGCCTTATCTTCTTGAAACAAACATTACATTTCATAACAACTAAATTGTGGTCAGAGTCCGCATCCGCTCCTGGGAAACTGTGCGAATTTATCACACTGTTCCTAAACCTGTGCCTAACCATTATATAATCTAACTGATACCTTTCTGAGTCACCTGGCATTTTCCATGTATACCTACGCCTTTTGTGGTGTCTAAACCATGTGTTAGTGATGACTAACCCCTGTCTCCTGCAGAATTCAATTGCTTTCTCCCCGCGTTCATTCCTCGTGCCTAACCCATAGTCCCCCACCTCACCACCATCTCTTCCTTTGCCTACCGTCGCATTCCAATCCCCCATCACTATCAAATGTTTCCCTGCAGGAACACTCGCGATGATATCCTCTAACTCATCATACATCCTATCGACTTCTTCCTCCTTGTGGTTGCTCGGTGGCATGTATACCTGAACAATGACCAAGTTCGTCGGCTCTGCTTTAATTTTTACGAGTAAAATTCTATCTGTCGCTTGCTCTATGTTGACTACGCTTCTTCCTACCCCTTTATTTAAAATTACGGCAACCCCTCGTTGGCTCTCGTCCCCGCCGCTGTATATCACTCTATAATTGTCACTCCAGTAATCCCCGCTATCCTTCCATCTCACCTCACAGAGACCTAAAACATCTATATTACCTCTTTCCATCTCTCGCTTAATATTTTCTAATTTGCCTCTCCTCAACATTGTCCTGACGTTCCAGGTTCCTATTCTAACTATTTTCGCCTTCTTCTGAGTCTTCTGTCCTGCTGCAGTTATTTCTTCCCTGCAAGGGTTTCGTGGGATGACGACCGCGGAAGCCTTGCCTCTCCCGCTGCCGGGCACGACACACGGCCTCTTGGGCCGAGTCCCGTAGTTGCCAGGACTCATATTATCTATAGTGCCCATCATTATATTCTTGGGAATCATAATTGAGGTGGTTTCCCGTTGCCTTCCTCAATAATGTTTTTAACGTGACACCATCACTTAATGGCCGCCCCACAGGGGTCAGACGCCATTGCAGCCGCCTCACTGAGGAACAGACGCTGCGTGGACTACCTTTCGTCTGGCTCCTAACCTTCGACCTATCTGGCATGGGTGACCCTTCCAGGAGTAATTATTATTACTCCCGCCAGCACAGCTCTAGGGGTCATCGGAACACACAAGCCCTTCCACCACGACAAGGTTGTAGTCCATGGGAGGGAACTGACTTATATCTTTATTGTATCAAAGTGTCATGTCAATTTCATTAGCCCTCTTTTCTCTCTTGCCCTTTTGCTCCTGCAGGGAAAACTATCGGAAGCATGCAAAATTTTGCTCAGTTTAGGCGAGACTACTTTCAAGCCAGGTGTGGTGAGTGCTCTGGTGGCACTCAGCTTGGCGTCTGGGGACAGGAAAGGTGCTTCAGAGGTATTGAAGCAAGCTGTGGAGTGGTACCGTAAAAATAAGGTATGGCATTGTTTAATTATGTTTTGGTTTTACAAAACGTGATAATTCTCTGATCCCCGTCGCAAATTATAAATATGTTGCCAATAATTTGGGGAGAAGAGTGAATGGTTTGAGAAAGGAAAGTGTAGACTGAAAACGTTTTAGTGAATATGGTAGAAGAGACCCTCAAACATCAAGAATATGGGTTAAAAGGAGTAGAAGAGTAAGTTTATGATGTATTTAAATAACAGAGGGAAAATAAGCATGTGAGAAGTACATAAGAACAGTGTGGAGTTCATTAGTAAAATGAAGTAAGTCCCCAAAAATAACGCCATGTAAGGCATAAATACAAGAGTATGTATTGATTATGTGAACAAAGAATGCATTATGGCATAAATTGAAAAGGGGAATTATCAAAATGTATTTTTGATATTAATAGCAATTCTGTTTATTTTTCCATGCAAAAACAATACCAGACAGACATTTGTATCAGTATCAATAGAAATAATGAGGGCTCTGAAAGAATAGTAAGCACCCCATTTAAAGTATCAATGCTGGTGTAAGAGAATCATATCAATTTAATATACTAAGCCATATTTGATAGTAAATAAAACACATTTTTTCCAAAATATAGTTAAAAAATCACCCATGTCATATATGTGAAGGATTGAACTCCATGGGTATGGAGTTCAAAACAAAATGTTATTTTTACCACAGGTGGTCAATACTACCTATTTTGACTCCATTATATTTGGATCAAAGATTTTACTTATCCATAATATTTATTATTCAATTATAGAATTTTCTGGTTGGGACTGTTATTCTTCAGCTCATCCCTGTTACGTGAGGTGAAATTAGTGTTGTTCGGTTCTGCAATACCAAAAGATGTGCCAGCCAGATATTAAATGAATTTGATTGTATGTAATAGCAACTATTCATAACAAAGCAGCATGTGCTCTTGTCACTAGGTGGAATTATTTGTTTAAAAAAAAATCACCCATTTTGTGTGGGCGTTTATTCCTGTTTGTGCCACCCTACTGAAATGAATTAAGAAGGACACCTTATATATAGTCAAATATGGTAATTAGGAAGTGGATGCCTTTCTAAAAAATCAATTATCCCTTCCATTATTATTTATTGATGACTGTGAAATTGTGGCAACGTTAAACATTATTATTTGTATGGAAATTTAAGTGCATGACTGCACTTGAAGTTTTAAAATTTGTGCATTGATATAATCATAATTAGGTGATTAATGCTTTGTGATTCATTGAAGCATCAATTAATATATTGTTTATTTGTTAGTGTATGAATCAAAATATAGTTGTTGTTAGCATATGAATTGGTACTTAGATTTGTTGTTATTTATTGGACCAATTTTAATCAGTTTTCATAAATTTAACAGCATATTAAGTTTATGTTTTTCTCCTCAATATTAGTGATAAAATGGGAGTTAGGTTTTTAAATAGGGTTGATTTTAATTAGAGAAGAGCAAAATTCATTAGTCTTGTTCTTTGTACCTTTTCAAGATTTTCAGCAATGTGTTTAAGGTAATTTTTGTGATTTTTACCCTATTTTTTTCCAACTTCTACTCCTCAGAATAGAAGGTAACTAACTGCCCATATAATGGATATACATGTACACTTATGGTAATAATATCGGGCACAGATTTTGGAATAGTATAATTAATTTGCAGTTTCCAAGGAGCGGATTGAATCCAGATAATGATTTAATGCTCACAAAGTACATTGTCAGGTTTAAGGGAATGAACACAAATCGAAATCAAAAGGGGCAATAAAGTTGAGAGCAGGATGGTGTAAGAGAGCTGGCATAAATGGGGCATTATCAGAACAAGTGATTTTTGAGGATTTATTACACAAAGCTGGATCTAGCCTTCTGTTACTGTTACACCATTAGTTTCCTATAAGTGAGCATTTCTACCTCTCACATAGGGAGTATGGTTTTCCTAGCCGTGTGTCCTTTCTTAAATGATCCATTATAATTTTCACTTTCACCACATTCACTGGTGGATGCCTAAGTAAAGGAACTTGTAGGCCTTGTGTGGGTTAGTCCTATGGACTGGTTTGCATATTGTTTTTAGCTGGGGTGATTTTTAAAAATTGGTTATTGATAGTTCGAATGGGGTCTCTGATTATGCAGACCCCATTGGCTAATTCACACTTGATTTGATGCTCACCATTTCTTGGGTTGAGGACAGGCGGGAGGGGCTGACCTGAGGTTGCTCTGGCGCCATGCTGCTGATTTCCACTTGCGCAGTGGGGATGCGGCTGTGGCCGCACGCAGCTTAGAAGAGCTGCTGCGCATAGATCCCAAGGACACAAAGACCATGGCACAGCTGGTGATAGCATTCTCAAAGGTTAGTGAGCCAGCCATGCAGGTGTCATCAGTATTTTGTATGTATTGTCTGTTTGTAATTGCATATGCATTACCCTAATTTATGTCACACTCAAAATCCTATGAAGTAAAGTAAGGAAAAAAATTCTCTGTTTGAGTATCCATAAATGTTGCAATTTGTGTACAATATCTGCATAGACATAGTTTTATTGTGTTATATTATAAAATATGTTGGAAAACGCAGCTAATAGCATGTAAGTTTTAGAGGGATCCCAGTGAAGCATTTTCACCTTATGTCTTGTAACCTAAACTAACTTTGTTGGTTAAATACCCATTCATTTTTACAGTGGGAGTTTAACTTATATTATAAAATATCTATTAAAGCTAATGATCATGTATAGCAATGACTGAATGAATGAATGATGATAACATGGTATTATTGTCTATGGTGAAAATATATATTTGTGACTCAATGATCAGTATAAAATTGCTAAAAGTCCATTTAACTTCATTCATTGGTTGACAGTGGAGGGGATGAGAGAGCCAGGTGGAGGTGGCAGTACAAGCATCTCAACCCTTGGAACATATGAAAGTGGCATAGTGAGCTAGATAAACTAGCGTTGCAGCAGTATTGTTGAACAAAACATCTCATAAGCTATAGTGCCCTGTCTCACTCTAATCCCTCTAATTGCCCAGAACTGCATTCCAATCCCCCAATACTACCAAAATTTCCTTCTAGGAACACCCACCATTATATCCTCTAACTGATCATATATTCTGTCGACATCTTCCTATATTCATCTTCATATGATCACTTGTAGGCATGTAGACCTCTAATAATCTACCAAATTCATAGGTTCAACTTCTGCATCTACTAATAATATTCTATAATTCACCTGCTCTATGCTTTTTCTTCCTTTTTGTTCAGCACTACTGTTGCAACCACTAGTATATCTAGCTCAGTATGCCACTGTCATATGCTCCAAGGGTGGAGAGGTTAGTGTGGTTGCTAAATGCTATGAGTGAAGCAATCTGGTTGGTTGGTCACTATGTGCAACGCTTTAGTGAATCATTTTATATTACAGTTTGATCCAAAGAAAGCCCAGGCCTTGAGCAAAAAGCTCCCGTCTGTGAAGGGTGATTCGGCTATAGATGTGGATGCCTTAGAAACATCAAACTGGACAATGGGCACCAAAGTCATCAAGAAGACAGCTGCAAGTGGTATTAAAGACATTCCATCTCCTGGAAATAAACCCTCGTAAGTTGTGTTGTAATTGTAAGAGAAGTTCTGTGAATATTGTATTCCTTGTGAATCATATGAAACTATTTTTTTGAGAAATGAAATATAAGTCATTGTATCCAAGCCAGCATGGATTTTAGCAAAGGTTGATAAGGATCTTGAAATGTCTGTACTTCCCAATTTTTGGGCCTTTACAAAATGGGATGGGCCAGACCTTTGCTGAAATAGGTCCCTGGGAATATGGATCCTTTTGTTTAGACGACTCAGGTTAGAGATGTTTTACCAAAAAGTTTAGAATACCAGGCCATGAACTTTATCCGTCTTGACTTTGAGCTCTTTCAGTGTCAAGCCTTTTAAAAAGAAGTAAACCAGATGAAACTCGATTTTTTCTCCATTCTAAAATGAAAAAAGTTTTTGCTTCAATTGACTCTGAAAATGAAGCCATGCAATGGATATTGCTGAGACTTTAACAGCAGTCTAGTGAGAGATGAAGGTTACTAAAAGCAAACATTTCCCAATACTGCAAATGTCATCTCTTGGTCTTTCTAATGAATTATTGAAGGTCCCACGTATTTGCAGCAACCGTCTTAAGCTTATGGTTGATGAATTTTTTTCCCCCGAAATTACACTTCTCTATTTTTGTTAAGATTTTCCTGAAATTTAAGGATTCAACTTTTAGAAAAACTACACAATAATATTATCCAGCAGTGTCAGTATTTTAAGGGTTGTGATGTGTCTGCACATTATTGAATCTTCTGCAATGTGTTGATGTGACAGGACGCCTGGGGAAGAGCTGCTGCTGAAGGTGCAGCCAAAGAGGCCCCGGCGGAGGAAGGGCAAGCTCCCCAAACACTATGACCCTGAGGCCACCCCAGACCCTGAGCGGTGGCTGCCTCGCCACGAGCGCTCCGGATTCCGCAAGAAGAAAGACCGAAGGACCAAGGATGTTGGCAAGGGCACGCAAGGGGCAGCTGCATCTGGAGCCAGTGACTTATAGTAAGTGTGTGTGTGTTGTGCACAAGTGTGTGCGCCTTTCTCCTCTACATCTATCTGGTGTGCTCGTGTCATGGCTAGTTTGAAATTGGAAATGTAGCACTTTCCCAAAGGTAATGCTATGCCCTCTGGATTACACCAAGCACAATAAATGATTCATTTGTTGCCAGTCCCTAGTTTGGAAACAGGGCCACTCTGCTTAGCCCCATGCCAGCCAGGCTAGGGATCGAGGTCTTTGCCTGGCACTAATATAAGCATGGAGGATGGGAGTAAGAAAATCATTGTGACCCCTACAAAAGGTTTGCATATTTAATAATACTTCATTTTAATTGTTACATTTTAAAATATTTTATTTTCACAGCAGTATGCAATTTGATATGTTTATCATAAAAAATAATTAGAATTCCTGCTTTCCCCTTTTGGAATGCAGTTGGAATGGCTTCTTAGGCGTGCATGAACATTATTTTTCTAAGCTCCCCTTAGTGCAGGTAGTCGAGTGACTGGGCTAGCTGCCTGTGAGGAATAGGAGATGCATTATGTGAAGTTTACTCTCATGAAGAAGAAAGCTGAACTGTTAGGACAGGATTTAAAATTCTTTATGGCCAGATCTGATTCTGAAATGTTTAGGCCTTACCAGTCCATGAGGAAAGAGTTGTTTGTTTAAAATCAGAACTGTTTTAGGATAATATTATTTGCACACGTAGAAATAGACATATAAGGAAAGGAGATAGGAAAACACATAAAAGACCAACACAGGAAATATATATATATATATATATATATATATATATATATATATATATATATATATATATATATATATATATATATATATATATATATATATATATATATATATATATATATATATATATATAAATTCACTGATAGTCATAAAAAACACAGAAACCAAAACACACAAAAGAGGGAAAACTCACTGGTTCTCGAATTTTCGGTGGTCCAACCACCTTTCTCAAGAGGAATTAGGAACAGAACTGAGGCAGAGGAGGGCCCGAAGGCAGTGGTAGGAAGGAGAAGGGGAAATGGGGGAAAAGAGGGGAAAAGAAAGGAAAAGGGGGGAAAAAAGGGGGGAAGGCATTGGAGGTGAGGAGTTTGGAGGGGTAGTGTATGGCGCGGGAATTTTAAAAAAGGTGGGGATGATATGGAAGTTGTTGGGGGCGGAGGGGGATGAAATTATATGCATAAAGGGGGCAATTAATGTCTAATATTAATACCTGGGTGATTCCAGGAATCCAAGAGCCAGATGAAAGCTAGCCCTAATGTTTTGAGTTTCAGTGGAGGGTCTGAGTGTGGGAGGGATGCTAAGACAGATACTTTAAAACATTGGTCAAAGGCAGCGTTGTGTTCGGAGGCATGTTTGGGGATTGGGAGCATACCAATAAGGGAGGAATTGTTGCATGAGGCTCTATGATTATTGATTCTAATATTGAGGGGTGTGGTACACTGTCCAATGTAAAAGGCAGGGCAAAGTTGGCACTTGAGTAGGTAGACAACATTGCTGGAGGTACACGAGGAGTAGGGAATTGGTGGGAGAGTGTTAAAGAGCGGGTGGGAGAGGGATGGGATTCTGGTTAGGAAAATAGGACATGTTTTGCATCTAGGTTTATTGCAGGGTCTGGGAGTGATTTTGGAACGGGGCGAGGATTTAAGAAGTGGATTGGTAGATTTTAGAAGATCTGATAGATTGGCGGGGCGTTTGAAAGTGACAGAGGGGCATTTGGGGAAAAGGTTGGTGGTGGAATTGTGGTTTTTGAGGATAGGATAGAGGTCCTTTAGGATAGAACGCAGAGATTCTAGGCCAGGGAGAAACGTGGTACAAATTGAAAGAGGGTGGTTTTTCGCGGTGGTGGAAGGTCTGGGAGTGTAAGTATGCCTACGGATCCTCTTATTCAGGAGGGATTCAGGATAACCTCGTTTGAGGAGGGAATGGTGTAAATTTATGAGGAAATTGTCTAGGGAGTCAGGGTCATTGCAAATTCTGTGACCCCTTATGGAAAGGGAATAAGGAATGGAACGTTTGGTGTGGTATGGGTGACAGCTGCTAAAATGTAAGTACTGTTGTTTATTTGTGGGTTTTATATGTACGGATGTGTGAAATTTATGGTCTATAAATGATATGTTTACATCTAGGAAGGTGATTTGGGAGGAGGAAACTGTAGACGTGAAGGAGATAGAGGACGAAGCATTAAGGTTGGAAATGAAAGTTTTCAGGGAATCAGGACCATGTGGCCAGAGAAGGAAAATATCGTCAATATATCTGAGCCACAATAGCGGTTTCAGGGGTTGTTGTGACAGGAATTTATTCTCCGCGAGACCAAGAAAGAGGTTTGCATAGGACGGGCTGAACCTGCTACCCATGGCACAACCCTTGATTTGTAGGTAGAAATTATCATTAAAGGAGAAGGAATTGCGGGTAAGAATGAACTCGGAAAGGCTGAGGAGAAAATCTGTGCTGGGGATGTGTGGCTGCGATTTTTCCATTACTTCCTCTCGGCTGCTAAATCGCGTTCCCCGTAATGGTTTTTTTAACTCGATTGAACAGAAAGAAGTCACAGGGAGCCAAATCAGGTGAATTCCGTGGCTGTTGGATGGTATTTGTTGCATTTTTCGTCAAAAAATTACGAATAATGATAGCACTGTGCGACGATTTCTGGTCTCTTTCGGCGAATTGCTTCACGCAAACGTCTCATAACGCCCAAATAATACTCTTTGTTTACTGTCTGGCCTTCTGGCAAAAATTCATGATGCACTACACCGTTATAATCCATGAAAACCGTCAGCATTGCCTTCTTTTTTGACTGAAAACGACGTGGTTTTTTTGGTCTCGGCTCATTTGGTGAACGCCATTCACTTGCCTGATGTCTGGATTGCGTGTCATATTCATAAACCCACGTCTCGTCTCCAGTATTGATCCTTTTGATGAATGTGGGAACGGATTCAGCCTCGCAAATCATGTCTTTTGCGACGTCAACACGGTCTCTTTGTTGCATGAAATTGAGGTCTTTTGGCACCAACTTTGCTGCTACACGACGGAAACCCAAATCATTAACCACAATGTCTTGGGCGGATCCATAGGCAATGTTCAAGTCCTCCGCTATTTCTCTGATGGTTAATTTGCGGTTATTGACCAACATTTCTTTTACTTTATCAATTTTTTCACCGACTTTCGATGTCGATGGTCTGCCACTGCGTTCATCATCTTTGATTGACTCACGACCACTTCTGAACCGCTCGTGCCACTGGTAAACGACCGTTTTTTTTAGAGAATCGTTGCCGAAACACTTTTCCAACATTTCCAACGTCCGTGCGCCACTAAATCCGTTTTTTATGCAAAATTTAATACAAGTTCGTTGTTGCAAATTGAAATCCATTTCTGCAATTGTAAAAAATCGCCAACACACACAGAGATAGATGTACTCTTGGCTACGTAACTTTTGCAAATGTCAAGTTATGATACTAAGATTTAAAGGGAATATCAACAACAGATGTACCAATTTAACAAAAAAAAACAGAACTCAAATCGGAACGATGGGAGCGCCACACGGTGGTTATTCCGGGAACTTTTTGATCAAGGTAGTATATATATATATATATATTCACTGATAGTCATAACAAACACAGAAACCAAAACACACAAAAGAGGGAAAACCCACTCGTTCTCGAATCTTCGGTGGTCCAACCACCTTTCTCAAGAGGAATTAGGAGCAGAACTGAGGCAGAGGAGGGCCCGAAAGCAGTGGTAGGAAAGAGAAGATGTATATATATATATATATAGTTGATTTCTTCGAAGTAACACGGAAGTGTTAAATAAAAAGGGGGGGGCTGGGGTGGATGGGTGTGGATTTGTTTCTTGCGAGGTGGGACAATTTATTCATCCGCATACATTTTTTGTCATCCTTGTGTATATATATATATATATATATATATATATATATATATATATATATATATATATATATATATATATATATATATATATATATTCACTGATAGTCATAACAAACACAGAAACCAAAACACACAAAAGAGGGAAAACTCACTGGTTCTCGAATTTTCGGTGGTCCAACCACCTTTCTCAAGAGGAATTAGGAGCAGAACTGTGGCAGAGGAGGGCCCGAAAGCAGTGGTAGGAAGGAGAAGATGTATATATATATATATATATATATATATATATAGTTGATTTCTTCGAAGTAACACGGAAGTGTTAAATAAAAAGGGGGGGGCTGGGGTGGATGGGTGTGGATTTGTTTCTTGCGAGGTGGGACAATTTATTCATCCGCATACATTTTTTGTCATCCTTGTCCTGGGTTTTGACTTGTCAAGCCCTTATGATGACTTTGTGAGTTGACGCCTTGGTCACAGGTGTTGTGGTATCTGTGGATGAATTGTTAGTTTTCTGTGTCGCTTTTTTCTATTTCCGCATCCTCCCTATTCCATCTCCGCTCTCCTCTGGCCCCCCTCTCCCCCTCCGTAACCCCCTCCATAACCCCCTCCTTCACCCCTCCCACACCACCTGTTCTCCCCTCCGCCTTCTTCCTCTCCATAACCTCCTCCTTCACCCCCTCCCCCACCACCTGTTCTCCCCTCCGCTTTCTCCCCCTCCACATATCCCTCCTTCACCCCTCCCCCACTACCTTTTTCCCCCCTCCCCCACTACCTTTTTTCCCCCCTCCCCCACTACCTTTTTTTCCACCTCCCCCACTACCTTTTTCCCCCCTCCTTCGTCCCCTTCTCTCTCTCTGCACCACTTACCCATATACCTCAGTCATATCTTGTCTTCCGAAGAAGACGGAGTTCGAGTCCATCGAAATTATCAAGATATTATTGTTGAGTGTTCTTTTTATGCGTTCTCATGCTGTGTGTATATAATTTTTCGCACATAGAAATAGACATATAAGGAAAGGGGATAGGAAAACACATAAAAGACCAACACAGGAAAGGTGAGGAAGGCGGTTTCGAGCAGCTTCGTATGAATGCTTTTCTGCTATCCTTTCCCCTTCTTGTGTGCCGTCTATTTCTCCTTTGGTAGGTGAAACAGCTCCATAATGCCATCTCTCAGGCAACATCTATCAGAGCACTTTGGCGCTTTATAAGATCGCAGATCTCAATGTAAATCAGGTTTCCTTATTAGCTCCTTTCGTAGAGCATCCGCCCGGAAAGTGGAAGGTCCGTGGTTCAAATCCTGGATAAGGAAATATTTTTACATTTGTGATCTGCTCAAAACCTCCTTCCCCACCTTTCCTGTGTTGGTCTTTTATGTGTTTTCCTATCCCCTTTCCTTATATGTCTATTTCTATGTGCGAAAAATAATATTTGTTCGCTGTATGGTGGGATTTTCGAGTTTGAATATGTATATATATATATATATATATATATGTGTGTGTGTGTGTGTGTGTGTGTGTGTGTGTGTGTGTGTGTGTGTGTGTGTGTGTGTGTATCTTCTTTTGTGTAAAAAAATATATATATATACACACACACACACAAAAGAAGATATATATTTATATATCTTCTATCATAGAACAGGAATTGGGTTTATCTTCCAAATGAAAAAAATGCCTAAATTTACAAAATCATGAGGTATTCTGCGGATTGATGATTAAAACCAGTTAACAAATAACACAAGATAAGTTAGACAGGTTTTCAATGGTCAGTAATTGTACACTTCAAATCAAATGACATGATTGATTCATTTATTGAATATTGAGGAGCTGGTTAAAATCTGTCATATCCTCAAATATATCCATAATATACAAAGTTGGCTTCATTAGAATTATTGTAAGAAATAGCATCCCTATGGAACTGTCCAAGGATTTATGCAAGAGTTAAAGGCAAGTTTTCATGGGCCCATTAGTAGCGTTTATGACAATGAATCGGGTTGGCATAGTTTCTCACCCCAAAAGAGAAAAATTCAAAAGTACATTAGGGCTGCAGGTATCCCCCATCCAGATTATGTTCCTGAAAAACTTCTTGGTTGAAAAAACTGTTGTCGGTAAAAAGCACTAAGCATATGGGAAGACAGGGATTAGGTTTCATGAATGTAGTCACTCCTGAACAAATTTTCCTATCATTACTTTTGCAAAGTAATTTACATAAGTGAAGTTTGAGTACTACAAATAAACAAATAATTTACAAATACATTAATAGATTAACATTAAATAGAATTACAAATAAATTAATGCAGACATGATCTCTCTCCCTTTCTGAAATGAACTAGCATTTGATACCCAGTAACTGCATTGAAAATGATGGAGGAGGAAGGATCGACAATATAATCATTTTAGGAATGCATTTCGAAGGCAGAAGATTATGGTTGCATACCAGTATAAGCCACATTAGAGTTTAAAAAACTGTGAATATTTTTGTAAGATGAACAACAGAGCCTTTTAAAAAAGGTCCCCAATTCCAAAACTGGGTCGAACTAAAACACTTGCCAAAAAATCCAGGGGTAGAATTCCCTTTCACCTGGGGTATGTTCTGCTTCTTGCATGTCAACGTACATTTTATTGCTGTCCCGATACAATTTCTCATACTACAAGTGCCATCTCTTGAATTTTCTTAGGAGTTATTGAATGACCCACGTAGTAAACAAGGAGGAGATCTATTTTCAAATAGGGTTATAGTATCTTTATTTTTAGGCCCTTTAAATGTGCAGGCTTAAATTATCTTGTATTGGAAGTTCTGTTTGTAACAGCATAAGTTTTGGAAGAAAGCAGTGATGTGAGGGCTGTCAAGAAAGTAACCTCTGTTAGACTATAAATAAACACTGAAATAGATACAAAAATTTAAAAAAACCTCAAAACTACATATCTGATATTTTTATACAGATTTGCAGCATTCATCACAGGAAAATCATTTTAATATGCAACAATTTTGAAGCTCATAAATCATTCTCTTTAACTGGGATTTGCCTTGACTGTGATTTGCTTTGACAAGGATTCACCTTTACCGAGTCATATTTGCACTTTGAAATTGTTGCATAGCAATATACATTAGTAGATGGCTCTGTTAAAAGTTACTGTCATGGCATCTCCCATAATTTCTTTGAATTTATCATTTTATTAGTTTTAGGATGGCGTTAGTGTCAAGTGAAATCCATTTATCCTGGAATTCCAAAGAGAGGGAGAGAAAAACTTACTGACTGGACTTTTGTTGCTAGACAAAATATGATGATGTTGTGACACTATGAACTTCTGGCAAACATATTACTGGATGCACATTAACTGGTCATATCTAACAGCAAATTTTAGAGGGATCGAAACATGCAAAATGGTAGAATTCTTTTTTAGGTTTTCCCATTTTTTTTGGTTATAAGGCATAATAAGTGAGAAGAAACTTATGAATATTAGGAGAGCACTTCACACTTCCCTGGTCCAGTGTTCTTAATCCCTATTGATATTTCCCAAAATAGTGCTGAAGAAAGACATCCCTAGACCAGCATGGAAGTGTGACGGGGCAGTTTTTTGGGTAAACGGCTCAACGTTGAGGTCAGTCTGGTAGACGGTTCCTTCTCCCCCATCCCTGTGCCCTTACCTGCCCTACCCCATTTGGGATCGGATCAATGCCCTCCACTCGCTGCTCTCCCTCCCTTAGCTGAGAGGGAGGAGGGATGGCTGGAGGGATTTCCTGTCTGGTCTTCCTAGTTGCAGTCTAGACAGTTTGAATTGAAGAAGACTATTACTGTGAGAGGTGAAGTTGGCTTTGGACACCATGTAATGCTCTCCCCATAAATTCGTTTCCCATGGCTCAGCTGAGTGCCTGTAGTGAATAATGTATTCTCCTCTGTGCCATATTTTCATGCTCTCAGTAGTCAGGGAGAGTCAGATGGGCCTGGGGAGATCTTGGGTGATGCACGTGGACACAAACACCTTGTTGTCTTGTGAGCATGTTCATCATATGAAAGTGGGAATGTGTGTACTTTTCCACAGAATTTATTTGGTTTGGTGCATCACGTTTCACCGTGATAAGACATCATCAGGTATGGTATCGGGCCGTATCATGGTGAATAATGTTGTACCAAACCAAATAAATTCTGTGGGAAAGTATGTTCTCTCTTTCATTTTATGGATGTACAAACCTTCCACAAAGTGAAACCTTGACCCTTTAAGGTTTATTGTGAGCATGTTGCTGTTGTTGAGCCTCTGTCTCTAAGGGTGCCGTCCCTTTCCTCTCTCTCCCTAGTGACATCACCAAAATGCAGCCCACGGTTGCAGCATTGTCTCCAAATGTGCGCCATGGGAGTCCTGGGGAGGGAGGCCCTAGGCAGCAGCAGCGCAAGGGGCAGCAGCAGCAGAAGAAAAAGAGGAAGGGTGGCGCCAAGTGGTGAGGAATGTTGGAAGGGCTGTAGGTTCCTTGCTCCCCCTCCCCCCCCCCACCCAATGCCACCAGGAAGAAGAAATCCAACTTGTGTATTTCATTGCTTGTCATTGTCGTTTTGTACCAGACCAATTGCAAGTATGTATCATTATTTTTGTCAGCTGAAATGCAAAGGCTGTTTTCTGCAATAAATTTGAAAGGTTGAATTGGAAATGGGATGATTAGCGAGCTGCTGTGGACTTCCTTCCCTCTGATGCAATTGTTCCTTTGGTGGTCTTGAGTAAGAAGCCTGTGAAGCACCAGTGTGGTAGGGGTCAGGTACTGCCAGATGCCAGAGATGGTATTTGGAGAGCTGCTGTTTGCCTACCCTCAATGTACATGCACAACAACCATGAGAAGCAGAGCGATTTTAGTGTGCGGTTGTAATATTGTTACATTTGACTTTTAATAATCAAACCACTTTACTTTTCCAGGTTTGATTATTAAAAGTCAGTATGAAGATGTTCCACCAAGTTACGCCAGAAACTGTTTTATTGTTACATTTATTGAACATAAGAAATCCAAGGGATTTATGCTGCCATTTGGTGTGTCAATTAGATAGCCACCCTGGAAATATGTGGAATGAGTTATATACTGTTGGTGGACATATGTTTACATTAATTCATTGTTTTGGGAATGGAAATGTAAAACATAGCTCACTGGTACAGGGATTTAATTTTTTTTGGGATTTTCAAATGTATGAATTTGCATATGAAGTAATTATTATCCACAAATACCATATTCATACCTATGTTAGCTGGCATTCCATTATAAGCCACCTTAATTCTTGTTCAACATTTTATATGTATGTGCTGGCCTTCCTAGATTGACTTGCTCCATTTTTCAAGAAACTGCGGGAGATACCGCAATTGTTGCAATGAATTGCTCCAGTTGCAGCTGTTGGTACGATCTCATTACACTTCTTCTGGACACATGTTTCTCATTAGGAAGCATTTTATTAATATTTCATTTAGCAACATCAATTACATTCATTCTTCAATTCCCTATAAAAACTTGAATTACATTTGTTTATTACTTATTCATTTTATATTGAACTGAACAGTCTCTGTTGGAATCAACATACCTGTAGGAAGACATTTCTTTTTTCTTTCATAACCATTTTATTGCCTCAAAAAAACTATCTTTAATTTTTTAAATCACTTTCAGAGAATTAACACATTGCTCTCATACAAAAATATGAAATTTCAGGTGAAAATATATGCAGGCATAAAAGAGTTCTTACTATTCAATTATACAGTATTTGTTTGGTTGTAAATAAATAAGATTGTGATGATAATAATGTTTATTTGATTAATGGCATATACATGCTTGGCTTCTTTTTGAGGATTGAGAATATATAAGTTTGACCATCGCACAATCATAAAAATGTAAGATTTGCTTAGTAATTAAACAAGACATTTTATTTTTGCAGTTAATTGTAGCACCATAAATGCAATGTAATGTCTTCCAAATATTTATGCACACTTTTTTGTGACTTATTTTTCCTTAGTTCTCACATATGGCTCCCTTTTTGGAATGGAAACTAAGCCTGATTAGACATAATATTCTGATCGAATTCATCCCCATTCATAAATGCTACAAATTAGTCAATAAAAACTCATTCCCATGACCTAATTTTATTGAATTACTCTCAATGCCCTTTCCATCTTGCCATCAATTATAATGTTAATAATTATTAATATAATATTCCCATATCATCATGTAGAAGATTTTTTACGTAAGTAACAACATATCTATATCTTGAAAAATATAGCTGATAGGAAAAAACTAGTGTCATAATTGGATTCAGCACCCCAATTGTTCTTTAAAGCAGCATTAAAAGCTCCGGCACCAAAACCACTGTTGGCCTGTGTTATGCATGGATCTAACCTATCTTCATTTATGTCACATTCTCTTCCTATGTTTAAGCTCCCTGGCCTAGTGTCTTCACCATATATTTCCTCTGTTCAATCTTTCTATCTCTCTTGAATCTTCAACAGTTTAATTAATGAGTTTCCTGATTATGTGTATTGTTCAATAAGTCCTTAGGTTTGCATATTTTTTTATTTTTCAATATAATCTCCTTTTATCTCAATGCACTCTTCTCATTGTTTCTGCAACTTTTTTAAGCCATCCAAAAAGTAAGATTTCAAAAGGTCCTGAAAATTGGCATGTGTGTTGGTGATGACCTCATCCAACATGAATCTAAAGGGGATTCCACAAAACACTGAATCTGATAATTCCAAAGAGACACATGTGAAGCACTAGCCAGATATTTGTAAATGAATATGCTATTGGAGCCATGGTGATTGATTGGGGCCATATCTTAAGCGGGCTATTTCAAAGGGTATTGACCTAATCAGGAGTGGCTGAATTTTGATGGGAATGATGAGAAAGGAACTCTGCTGAGAGCCATTGAGTCAGCCCATGTACTATCTGTGAAGGTGTAGCCTTAAATGCCCTCCTTCAATGTAGCTGATAAACCTAGAAGTGCACCCATGAGGAAGATCTTCTGTCCACTGTTGTCTGCCAAGACACTTGATTGCTGCCTTAACTTGGAGGTGAAGGCACTCTACCCATTCATTCACTGCTGGGTGGTAGGTTGTGCCAAGTGGAGTGCCAAAACAGAAAATCCATTCCCGAAAAAATACCTCTGTGATGTTCTCAGCTGTAATGCCTATAAGTGGAAATACTCCAGCCCATCAGCCTAAGTGGTCCACCCAGATGAACAGCAACGACTATAGCTGCTGGAAAGTGGTCCAACTAAATCAATATGGATATAGCTGAATTTGACATCAGTCAAGAGGAAGTCATTAACAGGTGATGATTCATGTCGACTAACCTTGTTTCTCTGGCAATCAATGACTTCCTCACGGATGGCGTAACGGCTCTCAGACAGGAAAGTGTCCATATCCCTGATCCATCCCTGCTCATAGGCACACAATTCACACTAACAAAATAACATGAGCACAAACAGACAAAATGTTCCTGAAAATTGAATCGTAAGAAAAGTATGGTTTGGTTGTCCAAGTCTGTCCCTGATCTGAAGGGGATATTTAACTAAACAACATCAGTAATGTTAATATAATGAATGAAACAACTGTTCTACCACCTCTTTCCTGTTAAAAGACTCACAGGATATGTTGCAGTGTTGGACACAAGGTAATTGAGATTTTGAAAAGGTACCATGATATAAACTAGCATGGTCAGCAGATGACATTCAAGGAGTACTTAAGTTGTCTGCCAGGTGGTTGTAATGATGAAAATATAAAGCGATAGTTGGGGTGTGAGTGATTGATTCATGTGCAAACATAATTAGTGGGTAATTTTGCCCCGGAAATATTGCTACAAATATGATGAAACAGCATTCATCTTCCTGTAATAAATAATAAAATGCATATTTGCAAGTTAAGCATTAAATCTTTGCATTGGTAGATCATAACATCTCACATGGGGAACTATGAGGATAATTCAAAGAGGTAGAGGGAATGAAACAAAAGATAACATGTCCTACACCCATCCTAACTAGGCTCTACCAATGATTAATTCCTAACCATCCAATCCCTTGGCTCCAAAAACAAAATAATTTTGAAGGTAACTCAATATTCCTAAATAAAACAAATTACTGACTGAATGTCCAGGAATCTCTGGTTGATGGACGGATTACTTCCTGGCCTGCTCACTAGAATGGTTGTTAGTCTCAGAATTTTTTAACACGCTAGATTACTCCAGCATGTTTGATTTTTAAAAACATTGAAACATTTGAACTGACCCATTAGTGTAAATATTTTATACTTTTAAGACTCAACATTCAAAATTAATTCTTCACTCTCCTCATGAATGTAGCACTTAACCTTCTTAAAAAGTCAATAAAACCCCATAAACTTAGATTTCACCACCACAGTGGATGAATACATGTGCCCTACCAGCTCTTGCCCCAAAATTATTTATAATTTAATAATAATAATTTATCGCAGCAAAATAACATAGGCAACCATCTTTCCACATTCTGAGCTGAACTATTTTTGGAGATGTTAAAAATAGCATTTCTGAACGATGGAACTTGAAGGACAAATATTAAAACAACAAATAAAAGTTTTTCTTTCCCTGATAGTTGATTCCATCTCAATATGTAAAATCATGGTAATTAGGTGAGTAAAAATACTGTTAAGTCATTTTGTATCCATGTGGTATGTGGTAGACGGATCGATGATAGCCCCTCATTTTTATTACTGCTTCAATTTTCTTTTGGCACATTTGCAAAGAAAGGTTTATAAAACCAGAAAAATTTGCAATTGAGGTTTATAAAAGTAAAACACAGTAACAACCTGAAGGTTGGTTTGATAGATTGGATACAACTCAAATACTACTGCATAACTTTCACATCAAGATTTTGTAGAGCAATTGCCATCCAGAAATTTTTTATTTATCGAAATAAAGCACAGAGATCGCCGATATATTTAAACACACGCATAAGAATTCAGCATTGAATTGTGTGTTTATATTTGCATATTTCCACGATTCACAAACGCCGCCACTATTTGTCCAATGTCATGTGATATTGCTGCCAGACATATTTGCTAACTTAACGCACTTCCCCTCCGATAGAATGCGCTATCTGCCTTCTATACTAATCTAGGCTATAACTACCATGGAAAGGCATCTAATACAATTAATGATCGTGAAAATAAACAAGAGTGTATATGCATGCGTGTTTGAGCAGTGAAGGCCTGTGTAGCCATCTTAGTGACTCAGAGGAAGTGAGTAGTAATTACATTGTTGCTATCATACCTCACCCTTCTATTGCGTTTGTTGTTGGCAACTAAGAGTAAAGATGAGCCGTGACTGCGGAACTGGGATTGTATGTTTTGAAAATTAGATTGGTCAATGAAATTGCGTCATCGTCGTTTGGATGACCCAAGGCTGTAAACTTACAGTGAGCCTTTAAATTTCCTTAGCCAAAACCTGTTTTAATTAATAACATAGAAATTGCATGTTTGCCCTTTTTTCAAGACACGAGTAATTTCAATGAAGTGAACCTTCTTAGGTGGGTTGGACTGATGAGTTATTAGAATTGGTGCTATTGAGTCATTTTCCCATCAATTGGTTTCCGATTACTACTCTTTACCTCTCCGTCGTACACGGTTGACCTTCACGACCCCTTGCAGCAACCGTGATTGGCGTGTGATTCTGAACTTAAAATTGTAAATACCCCGAGTGAGGTACCCTCATGTAAGGTTTCTGTTTTCATTATTGAAAATAACCAGCCTTCATATATTCATACCCTCCAGGAACAGAGGAATAAAAGGTATGAGTTTGGTCTTACGTTGCAATGTCCTTGGAGAGCAGTGACAGTGAGGAAAAGAAAGTGAAAGTTGGATTCTGTTGGCAGCTTAGTGATGGTCGTTACCTGAACGGTAGAGACAGTGATTTCGTCGAACAAGTATTGGAGGATCTTCAAAGCTTCAACAAGAAAGATATTCGGGACAGGTGTGTACCTTACTAAATGTCGCTGAAGTTTTGACTATTCAAAATCTTTTATAAGAAGGCTTGATAAAGATTGTGCTCGTTCCCCATTGAAGCATTATGAATCACTTTTGAGATTGGTATGTTTTTATTCCCGATTTTCTTCTCAATAAAATTTATCAATTAGTGAAATGAACTAGCGCTATTTTCAAGACATATGTATTAAAGAGTAGTACTATTTTAAGGTTTCATGGAATTCAAATGCTTCGAATATTAACAGGAAATTAAATTTTTTAGCGTCCTCATTTTCCCTCCATTTAAGAACTTCCATCGGTTTTTGATTCATAATCTCGTTGAGGAAAACTTTATAGACTTGAAAACCTTTTCTATCGGCCAGTCTTGTGATAGAAGGACAGTGGTTTGTCATAAGGACAGAGTAATACAGCTCAGGTAAAAATTATTCATAAATGTTAATTATCTTTGAAATGTTTAGACACCAAATTAAAAGTAAAATAATTTGAAATTTTCGCAATTTCCTTTTGTAGTAGCACAGACCAAGAAAGAAGCATATGTGGGGGGGTCTGTCCATCAATGGGCATTGAACACCGTACGAGTGAGAACCATGAGGTTAATATCACATCAGCCTACTCTGGGAGGAAAAAAGGTGCGGCAACACTTTTTTGTTAGGAATGAACTTGCATTATTCAGTGTCATGAAAAGGTTCTGAATGATCCTGATTGTGAATAAACTGTGCTATTTCTACTTGTCATGACAAGAACCTAGCATAAAGTGACAGTTTACTGGAAATGGGTTTTCCTTCTCAATTATTAGCAAGGATGCTGCCAGATGTGGCCCTTTACCAACCCCCAGCCCTGCGGAAAGTGAACGAAGGGACTCCCGAAGGTTCTCAGTTGAGCAGAAATCCTAAACCAAGGTAAGAGCAAGGTGGAATTAGGCACTCGCAAACAAAAATGTAGGTATCTTCCTTTGTCATTTGTTACATGTTCGTTTCCTAATATCCATCCTCTCCAATCTATGGTATCAGCTTAATGCTTTCAAATCTTTGTCACCATGCCAATTTGATTTTTCATTACTTTCTCCCCAATAAATAAATAAATTCAAACCATTTTCCCTCGTCTGTCACACTCCTTTTTTACTCTCAACTGTGTCACCAACTGCTTTGGTAGTTTCTATAAACTACATTTGACTGATTTTTAATATTTGTAAACTCTTTGCAATAACATTCTATCATTTAGAGGGAGATCTTGGAAAATTCTTAGGTTAATATCACTATGTAACTCCTCAATCCAAAAAAATGTGAATTGCAATATGTTACTAACAATATGAGGTTAATGCAGTCACATCTCCGATAGAAATACAATAATGACATTGAGGAAAGACCCTCAAAACCTGACCTCATCCACTGTGCTCCTGATTGAATGGATAATTTTCCGCCCTGTGGCAAGAGAACTTCTACTGGTGGTTCTCAGCTGGAGTGACCCTCAAGGGATTGATCTCTCAAATCCACAACTCAAACCTGAAAAGTCATAGTATGGGCACTCAGAGTGACCAAGATAGAGCCAAGATGGATTTTATGGATTATTCACAGGCTTTCATTCCTATTTTCAGTTCTCCCCATGCTTCTTTAATCATTTCCTCTACATATGCATTGAACAGCACGGGTGTTAATGGACACCTCAGTTTGTTGACCCTGTCCCACCAGCACAGCTGTAGAGGTAATCAGAATGTACAAACCCATCCACCTCAAGGTTGTAGTCCATGAGGGGACTCACGGTTTATC
Organism: Hetaerina titia; assembly: GCA_037158775.1. Classification (NCBI taxonomy): domain Eukaryota; kingdom Metazoa; phylum Arthropoda; class Insecta; order Odonata; family Calopterygidae; genus Hetaerina; species Hetaerina titia. Next base: position 103,381,878 of record CM073772.1, on the reverse strand, counting down.
TAAAATTGAAAGAAAAATATGCTGATTTTTTTCATCCAATGAATGTGGTCATCATGAGTGGCTGCATCGTCGGCTCTTCATTGCCTTGTGGGTGTGAATGAACCCAAGGTATTTCAAAGGAAAACGGACCTCTTAAAAAAATAATGATCAAAAAATAAACTAGGAAATGATTAATTTGAGACAATTGTATCATTTTTCCTTGGGAAAGACAAAGAAAAGCTAAAACACGTAAAATACCTGAGAATTCCTCCACATGCAGGTGATAATGGACCCTCCTGTCTTATAGTATACCACTTTTCAACACTGCCCATATGGATTTTTTGTCCCCCACTTACACCTGAGCAGTCTGAGACTGATGCAGGTGGTGGATAAGTCTACTCCTATCCCTACATTCCTATTTTCTGCAGTGCGGTCATAATTCTACCCACTTCTCTCCATCGAGTGTTTGCTCAAAATCTATAAAACAGACATGTATGCTGTTTGTACTCCTTTTCACATGTTCCTCTCTATTAGTGACCTCATTACTGCTATGACATCACTTGTGACCCTCTTCACTTCCCACCGCATTTTCTTTTTCAGTTGACTGCTCACAATGGTCTTCAAGATTCGTAAACTTTTATTGTTTTCTCTAATTGTGATTTTCATTATGAATCCACACCCAGGCAGTCTGTCTCAAGCTTCAACTCTCTTTTTGGTGCTTGCATATTTTCAATGTGGTTTGGAATTACCATTGTGGGCTCTTTTCTAAAAAATGCTAATGCATTGAGTGTGCATTCTGTGATGGCTGGCGGTATTTTCTTATGGATTTGAATTATTTGGCAGTGAGGAGGAGGGAGCCAGGAAGGAACATAATCAATGGATCATCTGTATGTTCCTACTATCAATGCACTTTAGACCAGTTATTGGACCGTAAATTTTTAGTTTACTGTATTTAAGAACCAAACCAAAGAGATATAAAACAGAACCAAAATAATATTATCAATGTATTAACTTAACAATTAGATATTTTAGAAACTATTCAGTTGTTGGGTGTGTGCAATTAAGAGTGAAATTGGGTGAGCGATTTCTCTTGTAAAACTTTCAGCAAGCAGCGCCGCCCAGACCTAGCAGTGTATGTGCCAAGGGCCCTGCGCACCTCCCCCTGCTCCCGGAGTGGAGTGGTGACTGCGGCCTCTACCCCAACAGATGGTGGGTCCAACGGCCAACAATCAAGAGTGGAGTTGGAGGAGGTCCCCTCAGCCCCCCCTTCTGAAAGCCTTCCCCCCTCACCACCCCTACCATCATCAAAGGGGTGCCTCGTCACAAATGTGCCGGTCAGCAGTGGGGAGGAGGTAGCCTCGGCTGGGCATGGCCCCCTTCCCCAGGTGCCGGCCAGTGGGGAAGTCGGTGCACTGCCTTCCACTGGGGGAGGCCCCCTTGCAGACGGCAGTGGCTGTGAGGGTGAAGGGGACTCGAGTAGTGGGGGACCGTGGGAGGGGGAGGGTCGCTTGGAGTGCCGTGGCATGGGGGAGGCATTGGAGGGTGAGTTGGTGGAGGAAGTTATGGCTGCAGTGGGGAAGGTGAGCGTTGTGGAGAAGCCAAAATCGGACTATGGCCTGTTTCGCACCGACGATACCACGCTATCCCTTGCAGAACTGACGCACGTGGTAGAAGTGTTTGGGTTCCCAGCCGAATTCAAGACACAAGATCTCGTCTCCATACTGTCACCATATGGAGGTCGCCCTGGCTTTGAGATCAAGTGGGTGGATGACACTCATGCACTGGCAGTGTTTGGGAGCTCATTCATTGGTGAGTGCACGGGAGAGGAACTAAGACAGGTCATTCTTCATTCACTGATTATAGATCGATTACCTATTTTCTGGACCACCAGCACAGATTGCATGCGCTGAGCATTCATTCTTTCCTTCCATGCACATGCAACCTCTTCTAAGCAGCGACTTTACTGTTATTGAATGTCAAATTTTAGGTAGTCATAGATTGTTTTGATTCAAGGATATTATGAGAAGCCATGTAGATGATAACAACTGTTCAACCCTTTAACTAGGATGGCTGAGATACCCTTTCAAGCCATGTGCTAGTAATAAAATATAAAACCACTGCATGCATAATCCTCAGCCAGTTGCAGTATTCCTCATAGTAGACATTTTTGTTCTAGGTGCACATTAATATCTGTTTACAGTGTTGTTGCCATAAGTGCCTCTATAGCTGATAGTTTGCCTTCAAATTCTTGATTTCATCATACCTTTTTACTGCTGGCCAATTCAATGAAGTCTTTCTTAAACATTTTAGAAAGAAAACCTGAGAAAAGTATCCTCTCACAGGGTAAAGTTATCCGTATAGAGTTCACTGTCATGGTAAATAAGGAACTACTAAAGGGTTTATTCATTGGATTCAATCATTTTAAAGGGGCGAGCAGCTGATTCTGGCACCAAATATGCCGTATGCTGGAATATTATATGTTGGCAGCGTAGTTGAATGCAGTGATGGTGCATAGTTCAAAGTGGAGGAAAAAGTTTTTGCAACTGAGTGTGTATAATCTGACTTGTCTGATTATTTCATATTGTTGAAAGCAAAAATCCTGATGCTTTGCATCTAAAAATATAAGATTTTATGTACAGGGTTCGTCCGGAAAATCAGTGTACTGCGCTCAGGAAAAAAAATTTATTACACTTTTACATATCTTAAGCTAATATTCCTCAAAATAGGACCCTTGTGAGTCGATACACTTGTTCCAGCGGCGTTCCCATTCCTGGAACGCTCCCGCGAAGGCATCACCGGAACCTCTTGAAGACACGTCGTCACGGCCTCTTTGACGGCGTCCAAAGTCCCGTATCGCGTTCCTTTCAAACTCCTCCTTATCTTCGGGAACAGAAACGTTCTCTAAAAAATGTGGTTCATTTTTGCAGTGATCCGCAAGTTGTGTCGCGATTTCCAAACGATTGAGTCTTTGATCATCACTGAGCACTTTCGGCACCGACTTTGCACAAATTTTTCGCATCTGTAATTGGTCCCTAATAATCTCGTGCACTAATGTTTTTGGCACATTACGCTGCTCTGCTATCATCCGAACACTAAGACGACGATCAGAGTTTAGTACATCGCGAACTTTTCGCACATTTTCGTCGGTGAGTGTCGTTGATGGGCGTCCAGGCCGTGGTTCGTCGTCGACCTCTTCTCTGCCCTCCACGAACATCTTGTGCCACCGAAAGATCGTGTTTCTGGACATGGCTGACTCCCCGTAAGCCTGGTTAATCATACCGACAGTTTCGGTAGACGATTTCCCAACCTTTACCGCAAATTTGATCTAATAACGCTGCTCCAAAAACTTCGGCATCGCGTTCCGTGACGTGGGTCGAGCGTGGAGGTTCGCGTTAAAAGAGCTCCTCACTACACCACAGCTCAGAGCCGACTGCCTTTTTCAGCGTCACTTGCCAACATTTCCCCCTCCAATCGCAGCCCGTCAGAGCGGTGCTGGGCGCGCCTGGTGCGGCGGGAAAAAATCAGTACAATTATTTTCCGGACGAACCATGTATATTATCTAGGTAGCGAGACAAGAATGTGTTGAAATGATGGAATGTGAGGCATTTCTGGAATGTAATTTAAGAAAAATTTATTTGGAGAGGCTGAGAGGAAAATTGAATTATTTTATAAAAATATTAAGGATTGATGCAATACTCATTTTTAGTTCATTCTAAATTTAATCTGTTCAGCAATTAAAAAAGTTGAATACTGTATTGTGAAAGATATAAAATAAGATCATAAAAACTAACACATTTGGATCAGCCTCAGAATAGAAGTACAGGCAATCCCTAGGTTATGTAATTATGTCCCAATACCTGTTATACATGGTTTATATAAAAGATATTGGGAAAATATTCAGAAAATAGAATAATTTCAGACATTGCTACAATGCTTTGAAATTCTTCAAAGTACATCCCTTGAGAGTGAACACACTTTTTCCATCAGTTTTTCCATGATGCAAAAGTTCCCTGGTTGATGGATTCCAGAAGGTACTTAAGGGTGCACTGCAAGCTTCTTTGAAGGCACTTAGGGTCCCATGGTGAGGGCCTTCGAGGGAAGATTTCACTTTTATGAATAGGAAATAGTCTGCTGGTGCCAAGTCGGGAGTGTTAGGTGGTTGGGAAATCATCGCGATGCCATTCCAGGTCTCCGCAATAAGACACTTGACTCTGCTCTTGGTCATTCTTCAAGACCTTCGGGACAAGTTTAGCACAGATTTTTCACATTGCCAAAGATTCAGTGATATGTGTGTGAACTGTTATCTTATCAATCCCAATATGATCTGCGATCATGCATACACTTGACCGGCAGTCTGAATTCAGTACTTCATATACATTTCAGGAAATAATTGTTACCAATACTTTTGATACAAATCTTGTATAAGTTGAAAATTTCTCAGATAATGTCAGTAGAGATGGAAAAATGCAGCAAACTCTTCATGGTAAAAATTATGCCCTTGATAAGCATGAATTTAAAGTCTTATGCAATCTTTTCTTTAATAAACGTTAACGTACAACCAGTTTTATTCATTGAAATGCCAATTTTAAGCATTAAAACTGTTTAAAATTGTGCTTTATTGAATAGTTAGTATTCAAGGTATGTCAACCCTGAATGAAGCTATCAAGTGGTGACTGTCAGCATTGTATTTCTTACTTCATAGAAAATATCCAGTTATTATCACATGCTTAAATCACCAGTAACATGTGTATGTGCAATAACATGAAATTTGACCAACACTTAATGTAGTTTTATATGATGAGTAAAGGTTAATTTTTTCGCTAGATGAAATAGTAACCTAATTGGAAGTTTGTAAGGTTGGGGTGATGAATGGCACCCAAATGACTCTCACTCCAGGCCCCTTACTCAGTCTCTCTCTCTCATGGACATACATGCTGCTATGACTCCACCAAGACCACACACTGCGCACAAAAACAGTGGGTGGTGAGCATAATCTCTGAGAGGAGGTGGCTACCTACATGCAAGTATTATGTACTTATAACCTTCTTGGCATTAACAGAGGTTGTGTGAGTTTACTTAAATATTAGTATTGTGTGTGCATTCTTTCTGAAAATGTCAAATACCAGCAATCCTTGGTAAAACCTTGCAGCTGCTGATGTATTGAACCTTCGCCATCCAATGCTGAAGACACGGGCCATGGAAGGAGCAAGTGCGGCATCGCGGGCAAAGGCAAGGAGGATATGTGAGTCCCTCAGGATCCCTTATCGTCCGAGGCCTGAGACATGTGCGGCACTAGCTCAGAGGCTGATAACAGGTGCCCTGGGCGTTCAGCACAGGCAAAGCAAGGCAGAGCGTGAGGAGGAGCGGAGGTTGCTGCGGGAGGCTCGAGGTGAGGTTAACCTAATTGAGGCATCAAAACTTACTTACGTCTTTTACAGAATTGATGCACTGAATGGTTGAGGCCTTAACTTTGTAGAAATCCATGTTTAACTTAAGAAATTAATATTATCCTTGCTTTCTACGGAAATAAAGATAAAAGATAATATTAATTTCTTAAGTTTTACAGAATTATCATCAGCCCTTGTAACTGGGCTTTTGTAGGAGCCGTCTGTCTCTTCCTTCCATCTGCCAATATGCCGACCTCATAGTAACACCATTGTTGTAATTTGCTGAAATGAAATCTTGACCATAATCATTGAAAATCTTTATAAATTCCAATCTGAAAATATTATTATTGTGAAACCTTGTTTAATGTGCATAATTTGTTCTTAATTCGTACTCGTAAAGGGAAAGGCATAAATCAATTTTGTTTAAGTTATGCATGTGATGTAGACATATGTTTTGTAATACACAGTGGAGCCTCACACAATATAAATAGTCCATTCCAGAATCTTTCTCGTGAAACAAAATAATATTGTCCATTTAAACGAGTGAAAATGCGATAATGCATTCATGGCGAAAGAAATAAATTATGTACAAGGTTAATTGAAAGAAAATCATGCATGTATTGTTTAGCATCCTGAATCGTTGTCTTTTCTTCTATTGCAAAATTATTCAACCTGGAATGTGAATTTGATTTATAGAAAATCAAAGAGAATCGAAAGAATTACTCTAATATTTATGATAAATTCCTAAATATTATTTTATAGAAAGCCGTCTATTTATTTGGCTTCCAAATGTTGTGAAAATGTGCAAAGTCATTACCTTTTTGGGATGATACCTCTTGTGGCACAATGTAGTAGTTTTCCCTCCTTTCCCTTTCTCAATTGAATAATCGTATGTATGTAGCCAAGTCCATCCTAGAAAAACTGAATAACTCACAGTTTTTTGAGGATTCAAGTAGTGTAATTGTTCATATATGCAGCGCCTGTGGGCTTTGTTCCTTTGTAACTAATATCAGAACACTTGATCTTGATTGCTCCTGAAATACAGCCAAAAGAAGACTGGCCAAAGTAGGGGATTAAGCCCCATGACCTCCTCACTCCCCATGGGGTTTGGGTGTACTTTTTCAAGTAATGCATCCTTTTATACCTGTAGATGCTTCTTTGTTCTCAAATGCTTACATCAGAGTGCATGTAATATTTGAACACAACCTTCAGGATAATTCTAAGTGTGGGATCAATACTCCTGGAGCTAGGGTACTGGCTTTCCACCCACAGGGTCCAGGTTCAACTTCTGGAGGTGGTAGTTCTTATTCAGTGGTATCCCAATTTGAGGTGCTTCATGGAAAGCACTTTGTGTGAGTAGCCCATTCATCGGATGTGATGTTAAACTGTGGACTGCTTGACACTTTCCATTAAGAGTAGGCTAATGCCATCGCCAGGTTTCTCTCTGCCCTTCCTCCTTTCCCATCCATCCCTAATGGTGCAAATGATCTCTGCTGTCAGTCGTCCCCCTTAAAGCTACTACTATTATGATTCTACATTTTCCTTTCTATTCTTTCTCATGTGGTCTGTTGCTGACTGATGCAATTCCTAGTTACACAGATTTGCAGTACATCAATATGTTATGTCGTGACCTCCATCTGCATGTCACAGGCTGTGCAGTAGATTGCGCCACTCATCCATTACAAATGGCCCTTCTCAAACATCATTCCTGTGATGATTAGACACAACCATCAAAATAAATTAGTGAGTTAATCTTGTTGCCCAGGTCTTTTTGTGTGAAAGAGTCGATCTGAATTCAAAGGCAAGTGGCAGATATTTTCCAAATTTCTCAATGTCCTCTGTTCCCATCGCCTTATGGAGGTGCATTCCAGTTAGTGTTTCTTCAGGGAGGAGGTTCAGAGAAACTCTGAGAGATGCCATAATAGTAACTTTAATGAAGTCATCTGGTAATGTGCATAACACTTTGAAAGTTTTGCCTAGGAAGGAGGATGTAGAAACCCTGTTCCATCTCCTTTATATAAATATTATTTCAATAGATAACCTCTTCAGATTTGGGATCCAGATTTTGGCAGCACATTGTATGTATGCCTTTTTTCTGATCTTAGTGAGTTGGCCTTCCAAATAATTTAAATCTCAATTTTTTCTCTCTCACCAATGTAGCTCAGCCTTCATTATTATTAGAGGCTTACTTATGTGGCTGATACAGCTAGTATGAAGCACCTCATCTAGCTCCTGGCAAGAAAAATCAAAAATGATGAGGGTGCTTCAGTCTGACCGAAAAAAACTTCTTTAGACTGTAAAAGAGGCATGAAAAGCCCATGCATGCAGATGTTGCCAATAGGCAGGCTGAGATGGTCCAAATTCATGTGCATTTGACTACAAAATATTGATGAAAATTTAATGTGTTTATTTTTATTAATTATGATACATATTATGTTTTGCTCAAAGTAGTCTTTATTTAGTATCAAATGACCACTCTGGTAGGAATATGAAGCCCTCATTGTTACTAATTTCTTTTACCTGTATCATACATGTATAGTAATAAAGTGTATTATCATTGTGCATTACTCTTTGTAATGAAATTCTCAGTATAACCTGTACTCATTAGATCTGCATTCCGATGTACCACACTGTTAACAGGAAAGTGAACAATAGGAAAATATTGATACAGTTATATTTCATCCACATATAATCTTTTTCATGCAGCAGTTGTGTTAAAAACATTATATGGAGGTGAAATCACAAATATAAATTTATCTGCTCACCCAATCCTGTAGAAATAGTCGCAGAAATACATGGGGAATATATGTTTATGTCACTTTTGATGGATCAATCATGTGAAATAATGAAGTCTGTCCAAAATGGGATTAAAGTAATGTAATTAAAGCAAAGTGCACTTTTAAAAAACTAGAGTTACTTGAAACTAATTTGCAATGCTTATAATAGGCAGTTAGAATAGAAATTGCAGTTATCACCATAAGAATTACATCATCATGGTGAAATGAATTAATGCTGTGATAAAATTATATACATTTCATATACGGTTGAAGGCCATGTCCAAATGTCAATAAATTATTCCTAGTCCAGGTACCAACATGTATCTTCTTTGAACATGAATATAACATTTTCATAAAATAGCATGTGGAGGATGTTTTCACATTTTCCCTTTTTGATTTAGATACTACAGTAGACCACTTGCAAGCCTTTCCCTTTCTCTAATATCCCCCATGTCCCTCTTCCCAGTGGTACCCAAACCCCATGCCACTCACCCTTTTGCAATTTCATAGGCTGTCACATAAATTTTCTGCAAGCTGCAACTTAGCCTTTTGTGTCGCTGACTCAACCCCTCCATTAATGCCTCTTTTGATTTGCTTTCTAGAGAAGAGGCGCAGTGCAGCAAGGGAGCGTGATGCTGCTTGGGAAGGCACCATTGCCAGCTCACTCCTCTGAATGGTGCAAGCCTCAACCCCACCTCTCGTCATGTACAGCTCCTCCTCAAGTCCAATGACACTTGCGCCTTGCCTGCCTGGTGTGTGTTGATGCCATCTTGACTGGCTGGTGTGGCAGTGACAGGATTGCTTTTGCATGTTACCACCACTGTTTACTTGTGTGATTACCCGTGCCTTTTAACATCATGTATCTTTCGTGCAACACTAAAAAAACATGGGAGTGCCCTATTTGTCAAGAAAAAGGATACCTGTTTTAAGTTGAGCCACTCTTCTTCAAAGAAACAGCCATTGTACATAATGGAGCTGCAAACATGCATTTGTTCATCATAATAATTTCTAGATTTCTAGATAATATCAAAATGCATTAATGCTCAACGGCAATGAAAAATGTCCTTGCAGCTGAGGAGACCATTTATATGACAAATTTTAATAAGCAGTTTCTCACTACCTGTGCTCTTCCTAATGTCAGCTTACATTTATAAACAATTGTAGCTGTTGGTTGTGCTTTTTCTCTAATTTTCCTATTAGCATGTTTTAAGTCTCCAAAATTCAAATTCTAAGAAATGTTATCTGTTTGCAAAACATTTATGAATCAATAATGCAGTTAAATGAATATTTTATTGTGAATGAGGAATACGAGGTGTGTTAAAAAATTAACTAGAATTTTTTCATTTTGTGGGCTTGGAGAGTTCGATTATCAAACTTTTTTTTTATTATGTTCGAATACATGCCCCTGAAGTATGATAAAACTTTCAGCTGTTTTCATTGTGGACTTTGTCTGTGACAGCCACTAAGGTTAGACGTGTTTTATGAGTTCCGCAATTTTCGTTTGCTAAAAGAAATGGATCAAAGAATTTGTATCAAATTTTGCATAAAAAATGAAATAAAATGTAACAAAGTATGTGAAATGTTAACAAAGGCCTATGGTGAGTCTGCTATGAGTAAATCAAGAGTTTACGTAAGGTATAAGCGTTTCCAAGAAGGCCGTGAAGACCTTGAAGATGACGAATGCCCTGGATCCCCAGCACATCAACAATTGATGAAAATGTGGTAAAAGTGGAAGAAATGGTTATGAACGATTGCCGAATCACAATTAAAGAAGTCGCTGATGATGTTGGTATATTGATTGGATCATGTCATGACATTTTTTTTCAATTTTTTGGGTATGAAACGCGTGGCAGCAAAGTTTGTTCCAAAATTGTTGAATTTTGAACAAAAACAACGGTGAATGGAAGTTGCTCAGGAGTCACTAAATGAAGTAAACAGCGATGCAGAATTACTGAAATGTATTATAACAGGTGACGGAACATGGGTTTATGGATATGACGTTGAAACTAAGGCTCAATCATCCCAGTGGCATTCTGGCTTGCCAAGACCGAAAAAGGCTCAACAAGTGCGGTCGAACGTGAAGGTTATGCGCACTGGGTTCTTCAATTTTAATGGCCAGGTCAAACAGTCAATAAGAAGTACTACCTACAGTTCAACGCCGTTTGCTTGAAGCAATCCGAAAAAAACACCCAGATCTGTGGAGAAACAATTCATGGCTTTTGCACCACGATAATGCACCAGCTCACACTTCAATGCTTGTTCATGAATTTTTGGCCAAAAACAATACTGTAACGATGCCTGAGCCTCCATATTCGCCAGATATGGCTGTGTGACTTTTCGTATTTCCAAAAATTAAGAGAACCTTGAAGGGCCGTCATTTTACAACCATAGATGACATTAAAAGTGCATCGCTGAAAGAACTAAAGGCTACCTCAAAGATTGAGTTTGAGAAGTGAGTAGGGGATTGGAAGAAGCACTGGGACATGTGCATAATCTCCAGTGGGGACTACTTTGAAGGTGACAACATCAATGTATAAGAATAAATAAATATTATTGTCCAAAAAATTAAAATTCCCATAAATTTTTAAACACACCTCGTACATTGGTGAAGTTCTCAGCTCAGTATTTATGACAACAGTCCTTTCATTGTGCTGTACAGATCTATTACATAGTCATATTTGAAATGCATTTGGTTTTATACTTGAAGGATTTTGTTAGCCCCATCTATTGAATAAAATACCATATGTCTACTACCTCTACCTTAGTTCTTCAGATAAAGCAGTGCTTATAGCGCAATTAAAATATTGCATCTCTCTTATTTCTTGTGCAATGTGAGTGTAACTTCTCTGTAATTATAACTAATTACTTTTTTTATTGTTTCATTATACAATGAATAAAGATTGATGAAGTGAAGAAACTTTTAAATACAAACTTTTAAAGTAAGATATATTTGCATGAATACCAATAAATTGGCAAATCTAGTCACTGCAAGTATCATTTCAGGTTTGTACTTTTATATTGTTCATTGTTTTGGAATAACAAAACTGGAATAGTTATTTTATTGAAACTTAATAATAAAATTAGTAACAATAAAATTCATTTTGTTTGTTATTGTGTGCACATTTTTGTGTAGGGATAGTGGTATTTCAGTGGGTGTAGCACTTGGCTACTCACTGAAGGACTTTGTTCGATTCCAGATGATGTCTCTTGGCACCTTAGCCATGCGATCTTTTGGTGACCAGATTTACCTGGAAACCACATGGACATCACACAAGGAATTAACTACCTCCCCTTACATCACCTCGTTAGTATGTGAATTTCACAGACCATCTAAGGCTCACTATTAGATGACCTTACCTTCCCCCATCAGACAAACCTTCAGGCCGATGACTGGTTTATTCTATGGAACTACTAGTGAACATGAGCAGTGATGCATAGTGAATTTTATACACACTAGAGGAGGACAAAGAAAAAAAGTTAAAATCAAGGGAAATATTTATTTGTAGTAAATTTATGCAAAACCATACCGAAGTGCTCCCTAATTTGATTTAATGTACCTAACAAGTAATGTGTCTCTGAATTTTGGCATTAGTAAATGAACAAATAAGTGTTAACATGATCACAGTGAAAGCTGACATTCTACCAAAAACATAAATACGTTCTTTGAATGCATAAGGTATGCATGCATCTACTTCCATGCTATTGTTTTTTTATGTTAGGCATATGAAATTTTTGTTGAAAGAGAAGTATAATAAAGGTGAGCACCAATTAACTAATTTACCAAAATTCATTGGCATTGTAATGCTGAGTAAAAAAACCACTTGGGAGAGGTAAGTTTTTAGCTGATCTGAAAAGTTAAAAATGGTATTGAAAAAACAGGAAAAATTAGTTATCTGGAAATGATAAACAGTTTTGCTATCACGAAAAATCACAGAGGTATCCATAAATTGTAACCATATCATATTTAATTAATTTATTTGAAGTACCTATCTATATTAAAACAACCTTTATTTCTAACTCTAATAAAATCAATGATAAAAAAAAACCATAAACACAGTAATCAACCCAAAGGTCAGTTTAGTAGGTGATGGTAGAGCTCACCCGTGTACCAAGCCCAACGGCGCGTGAATATTCACACATCAGGGTAGGGGGGCCAGTTCCTTTCCCTGTGCCGGTTATGGTTTCCCAGGAAGATCTGGTACCCGGAAAATCAACTAGTTTGGGTGAAGCTACGGGTGCCCAAAGTGCCCTTGCCCGGGAACCCGGGAAAAGTACGGGTGCCCTTGCCCGGGAATCGAACCCGGGACCCTCCGGTCAGTAGTCCAACGCTCTACCCACTAGACCACCGCGACCCGCAAAATCAATGATATATGCTTAAATAGGTTACCCATTACCCTATAGGTTTTTAAAAATAAAATTTCTTTATCATATCAGTTGTATTATAGCAAAAAATTATATTACTTAGCAAACATTTGTTCATACTTCCTTTGTTAAAAACATCTATTAAATTAGATTGATTAGCTTTCCTGGAATGAAATGTTACAGAAAATTTCCAGTGTGTACAGGTCATTTCCACTTACTTGAACTCTAGAGAAGAAGGAAGAGTATTTAAAGCTTATATAGTAGCATTAACACTCAATTGGGTCGACATTTCTTTAAGATCATCATCCTCACCATTAGTTGCATCTTATTGCTACAATGAGTCAAGGTCAATTAACTTCTAAAGTATTTTCCTCATTCTCCTACTTTTCCTTTTCTGCCTTCCCTGACCCTTGTTGCATAAACCCATTTTTATAAAAAATTTGAAATTATTGATCTCTTTGTGTTCATCCAAGACCTTACTCTAAAATACTGAGCATTATTTTTATTAGGTAATCTCCTGGTTAAGGTAGGTTTTTGGATGGACAAAACTACCAAATCAATATTTTATGACTCCTAACAAAACACAATCCAGCAAACTACTCTACATCAGGTCCCTCTTTATCTCTGTGTCATCCTGTCCAACATCCCTATCCTGTTCCGGCCCTGTCCTCATTTGCCCACCATTCTCCCCTCTATTACTTTCTTTAACATCCCACTACCGCTCAATACACCTTTCATCCATCTTTCCTGCCTCCATAGGATTTCTCCCAACAAACCCCTCTCCTCACCCACCATCTCTACTACTTCCTCATTTGTTTTCCTTTCAGTCCATTTCACCTTCTCCATTTTCTCTACACCCACATTTCAAAAGCTTCCAATCTACGTCTATCCTCCTGCTTCAGTGACCACGTTTCTGTGCCGTACATAGCTACACCCCATATCAAAGTTTTGATAGGTTTTTTCTTAACCTCCCTACACAATGACCCCAATCATCAACCCCCATCTTATGAAAGCCTCTTTGCCTAGTGCAATTCTTCTCCTTACGTCCCTACTACTTTGACTGTATTGGTCCAAAACACTTCCGAGATATGTAAACTGTTCTACCTGCTCTATTTTTTCCCTCCTATTTTAATGTTTAGCTTAGCCTTTTTCTTTCTTGAAAATCATATAACCTTTGTATTATTAATATTGATTCTCATCCCATATCTATCACACTGAACCTCCAATTCACTCAGCAATGCTTGCAACCCCTTGGCTGACTGAGCAACTAATGCTTGGTCATCAGCAAACCTAACCAATTTTATGAATTCCCCTCTGACTTTAATCCCTACCTCCAGTTCTTCCCATGCTTCTTTAATCATTTCCTCCACATATATGTTGAACAGCACCGGTGACAATGGGCAACCCTGCCTTACACCTCTTCCTAACACTGCCCATCCGGACTCTTCGTTCCCCACTCGCACCTGAGCTGTCTGAGACATGTACAGGTTGCGGATCAGTCTCCTGTCCCTCCAATCCATTCCTATTTTCTGCAATACACACATTAATTTTTCCCAATTCACTCTATCAAACGCTTTTTCGAAATCTACAAAACAAGCAAAAACGTCCTGGTTGTATTCTATATTCCTCTCGATTAGTGCTTAATTCAATGGTTTCAGACTCTACTTTGTGAATATTAAATTTTTAATATTATTTTCACTAAGTGATAATGATGCTTAATGGACACTGAGGTGATAACTTTGAAGAAAAAATTCACAGAATCCAGATGATGACAATGGCACTTGAAAACTGAAAATCAACTGCTCCGGGCAGTAATTTGATTTTTAAAAACAGGAAATTTTCCTTTTCTTCTGATATAGCTAATTCACTCCTAGCTTTAGTGGTGTATTTACCAATAGAAGAATAAAGTTTTTCTTAAGGACAGGTTGGGTTTTGCTCAACATCTCCTAAAAAAAAGGCATCTTGTAATAAATTATGCTATTGAAAGAATTGCTCTACATTGGTCACACACAAGAATGAACCTCCAGGAATGTCTATACAACACATTTTTTGTAGCCATTAGGATTTTCTGTTCTGCATTCAATATCCTGTTCTTGAAAAAGATGGAATATGTGAGTTAAAAGATTAAAACCATCATCAATGGTATTTAGTCTGATTGAATACTCAACTATTAATTAATTCAATTTTCAATGCTTTCTGGGACTACTGTGGATTAGGGTTGTGATTAGCTCCAGAGTTTAACCTAATAACATTGAAAAGATTTTCAATGGTCATGAATAAGGGTTTTGTGCAAGGGTTTCAAAACTGCTTTATTTCAAGGCAACGAACTTACCAATTTTATGATAGCTAACCTGCAAAAGATGGTGGATTACTTTTTTTTTCTCAGGAACTCCCATATTTGAACTAGATTTTGACAAGGGTTGGTTTCCAGTGATTCATATGTAGACTCCCTGACTGTCAACTTCAACATTTTCTTATGTTGGAGGGTACAGTAGAATTCTCATTCATAAGTAGTTTTGTATTGGCCAGCCTGAAAAGTCTTTAACGACAAAATTAAAATCCATATAATGCTGAAAAAATATATACAATTAAAAAAAGGAGTTTTCTTCATATCTCACCACCTCCAGCTGGTGCATGTATTCCTGCATCATCATGATGACTAAATACGTGTGCAGCTAAGTTTACACATATATTTTGAAATGATTTTGGGTCAAATGAATCTATGTAAATGAAATATGATACAGGTTATAACTAACTACATCACACACTAAATGACTAATTCCAATCAGGATTTTGTGAATAAGTGGCCAATCTTAATATTAATTTCGAACCATGATAGTGTATAAATGTAGCGGTATAATTTGATTTAAGTATCTAAACTTTCTTTATATCAAGGGTTATGTGAAGGATAAAGTTAAAGATAATGACAGAAATTTCAAAATGAGCCCATAGTTCTATTTCTGATGGTATTATGTTGGTTAATCACAAATTAGTATGTTACACACTTGCAAGCCCTTAATTGTATCCAATTGAGGTACAGTCAGCTTGGGAGAATACTCATGTGCTAGTTAATGCAAATTAAATTATGCACTGAAACAGAATTAAGTTTTTACTATACCACTGATATCAATGTTTGAATATCAGATATTCAAACTGTAAAATAAACGGTGAACGTAGTGACAGCAAGCCACATACAGAATCATTCTCATAAAAAGCCGAATAAAATCTAAGTTAATACGCAATTTATGTAACATATAAATAAATATCACTAAATGAGTCAACATATGACACAAAACCCATTAGGGTCAAACTGTGTTGGTGTTACAATTTCGGAGCAAACGGCTAGTAAAAACAATATTTCACTAATTGACTTCCTCATGTATATCATATGATAAGTATACATATGAAATTACTTTTGATCGTTACTTAAGCTAAAAGTGATTCCAAAATTTATTGATTGGTAATAAGTTTGGTAGGTATGAGTCTTATTACTCAACTTATTTACCTCTCAACTCCCCTCGAAAAATGAAATTGAGTCCCTCCAATTGATTCACAGCAAAAAATTCAACATCTTCCAGGTTCCACAGCTGAATTTAGGAATTTTCACCGAGAAAAGAGCACAGAAATATCATCTTCTTCCAAGATCCATTTTGAAATGAAAATGGATCCCTCCTTGGAAGACACTACACAATGAGAACTTAGTTAGAAAATTCACTCACAGATGACCGGGGACAAGGTTTAAAGAAGAACGGACCGTTGAAACGATATTGATTGAGGGTTTTATTTAATCGGTGCTCAACGACTGCAAATCATCGTTGAGATAGGGCATTGAGGATCATTAGCTTTGTGATATTGGCCAAAACGGATTTTGGCTTAACTGTATCGTTTTAATTCATTCGTAATGGGAGGTAAAAAAAAGATTCCTGAGGGGTGAGTGATTTTTCTCGTTCAGATGAGAATGTTTCTCTGCGTGATATTTATTTGCGTAGTTTCGTCGAAAACAAGATACCTTATTTCAGTTATTTGTTTACTTATTCTTCAGATGGCTGCAATACTCACCACTTGGGAACCCAATACCAGGAACCGTCATTATTTGTTTTAAAGTGCCTTTAAAACCGGTATTTATATCATGCATGTTGAACTTGGGTACTAACAGGGGAGTGTTAACTTTATATGGACACATAAACTGATATCTGGATACACCATGATTCGTTAATTGATGTTTATCTGAAATAATTTAAATTTCAAATCGTTTCGTAACCAGAACCTTTGACGCATTGTGGCTGTAGTTCCTACGTCATGAGAATCCATTAAAGTTAGCCAGATGTGAATTGTGTTTAGTGGGAATCTAAAATTAACCTGCTGTGAAAGAGAACCAAAAGACTGATGTTTCATTAGATGTAGGGAGTCTGATCCATAGGTTGAAACAAGCCACATAGAATCACTTCTGTAGTTCTGTAATGCCAGTTTTGGTTATTCAGATTTAAGCACTAACGTTTTGTCATACGAAGTGGAGCACTTTTTTCTGCATCTGAGCCTTAATCGTGCAATAAAGATACCAAGGCAAATTATTTTGGTTCACTCTTTCGTACTTTTAATTACTTCATTTTGTCTCTATGTCAGCGTTAAAAAAAAGTAAAATTGGCTCGGTGACACGTTACCCGAAGTTTGTAATTACACTTTTTTGAGGTTTCTTAGAAAAATATTTTGATTGGAGAAATGTTGTACATTTCCAATCAGGGGAGAACAAAATATGTTTAGTATTCCAAACCAAGTTGTTGAGAATGTAGTTTTTCATTAGGTTGTTATTAGTGCATTAATATTAGTCACAATATTTTATTTACCTTGGTGTAAAGCCGACATTTGCTATTGAATTAGGTTACTTCAAAATGTGTTACGATCATTTTCTATTTCGTTTCCAACAATTAACGATGATAGGAGGTTGCTGGTATTAATTAAGAGCGACTTTCATGAAGTTTTTTGTTAATTAATTTTTGAAAAATATTACAATTACAGGTAATCTACTTGTTGAGGTTTTGGTCGTACAGAAGCTACCAAATAGTACAGTGATGATTCCCTTGTACCTCGTAACAAGCAACCCAGCATCCTATTCTTCAATTCATTAAGCACCTTATCAATGCTGTACACTTCCTTCCTCCCTTCATTCCATCCAACATCCCTAACCCATTTGTGCCAATTCTTTGCTTGCTCAACATTCTCCCTTCGATCACAGTCTTCAACATCTTATTGCCAATCAGAATGCCCTGCATTCATCTTTCCTACCTCCTTTGGATTTGTTCCAACAACCCCTCTCCTCACCCACCGTGCCTAGCACTTCCTCATTTATTTTCCTTTCTATCCACTTCATATTCTCTATCCTTCTCGACTTCCACCATTCAAAAGTCTCCAATCTATGCCAATCATCCTCTTTCAATGTCCATATTGTACTTATTGTACAAATTCCATAATGTACATAACTATGCTCCAATCAAAGTTTTAATGAGCCTTTACGTAACACCCCTACTCAAAATCCCTTTCATCAATTCCTTCCTCCATGTGAAATCCTCTCTACCTAACGAATTCTTCTTCCTATGTCCCTACTTGACCTATCTCCCAACATTTTCCTTGTGGACCAGTGTTTGCTGTGGTGTTTTAACATGTCTGTGCACTCAATCATTTTTCCATATTAATATTGAAAGCAATGAAAAGATAATGAATACTGGTGGCCATAGAATTTTTGGTCCACTGGATCTGGTGTAATTCCCTTGATAGAAAATTTTAGGCATAGAATAATGTGTTCACATCCAAGGTTTACACCTTGAATGAATTGTCTGATTGGCATGGGGCATTGATTATGATCTCTTGAATAGGATCCTTGATGGAGTAACCCTGCATTGAGTTGGTCAGCCAGCACCATTATGCGCTGAAAGTGTAAAGAAAAAGATGTGATAAATAGCAGTTCAATATTTGGATAATATTTTTGTGGTGAAAAAAAGAAATTATTTGATCAAATAAAATGAAAAAGAAATTGTGTTTTGGGATATAGTTTTTTTTGAGAAAATGAAGAACAGAAATACAATACCCTCATGACAAGAGGTATGTCTCAAAAGTAAAGGCTGGATGGTTAAGTAGTGATGATTGCACTGTTTACTTTGTGTATGCATATTAGTTTTGTTAGTTAACTGGTTTGTTAGTTGCGTAATCATCATGTAGTCATCAGTTCATTGTAGTGTGCCTTTGTGTGACAGTGTGTTTTATAATCATCACGATAGTAACTGATTCTGCCTGTTGTGAAATCTGATTCAGTGTGTAGATATGTAACTACTCAAGAATTTAATGCTGCTGGAATTCACTGCCATTTATGTGAAACATAGAGACTACTTGCTTGATAGGAACATCAAGAGAAAATTGTGTCATTGAGTTGGGGAAGGTTGTTCAGAATGAGCAGATGAATGGTAGAAGCCTGGTGTGCGAACTGATGGCGGCGAGAATCTGGAAGAGAGAGAGAATCATTGCTTGATGGTTGCTGATTTTTCCTTGTAATTTCCCAAAGTTTTGAAACTTTGATGGCAGTATTGTTCAGAATCATGTCTGACACTCTAGGGTCACATATGTAAATTTGTGTATGATGAGTGCTGAAAATTTTGGCAAGTGCTCACTATACTAGAGAAGACTAGAGAATGACATCTGCATGTGCCTTTTCACCATTTTGACTGTGAGGAAGACAAATGTTTTTCTCATTCCATTGCTGGTGAAGAAAGATGGATGTATGTCTCATGGACGTATGTCAATACACCTCAAGAACTGGATTGATGGAAACAGAAGAGTTGAAAATGTCAGTGGAGAACTAATATTAATCTCATATGGCAGCATTTTATGCAGCAGGTTCGAAGATGCTTGTTTCTTGATATGAAAAATGTTAGGAGTGAAGTAGTGACTACATAGAAAACTAAAATTATTATATGTATTTGAAACTAATAATAAATTTTTCATTTTTGCAATCATCCTCAATTTATTTATGACTGGAATATACTATTGAAATGTACCTTGTAAGTACATGTAGCTTAGCACTATACAATGACTTTATGGTATTAATATCTTGGAGAAAATTTCAAAATGAACAACCATTTTGCAGAAAAAATGAATTAGATTTAAGTGATGGGAGGCTAATTTGCAGCCTGTACATGTCTTAGAGTGTGGCTTCAGGTGCAAGTGGGGGATGGAGAGTCTGTATGGGCAAGGTTAGGAAGAGGTGTAACCAGAGTTGTCCATTATCACCTGCGTTGTTCACTGTGTATGTGGAGGAA
This sequence comes from Hetaerina titia, assembly GCA_037158775.1. Classification (NCBI taxonomy): domain Eukaryota; kingdom Metazoa; phylum Arthropoda; class Insecta; order Odonata; family Calopterygidae; genus Hetaerina; species Hetaerina titia. The sequence goes on along the minus strand of CM073772.1, from coordinate 103,362,066 downwards.
ATGTTTGAAGAGGCATGGGAAGAAGTGGAGATAGGAATAAAAGTCAGCAGGGAATTCATAAAATCAGGTTTGCTGATGATCAAACTTCAGTTTGTCAGTCAGAAAAGGGATTGCAACCATTGCTAAATGAATTGAAAATTCAGTGCTAAAGATATGGGATGAGAATAATTATAAATTAAAGGCTATGTACTTTTCCAGAAAGAGAAAGGGTGATATAAACATTAAAATAAGAGAGCAAAAATTGAAGCAAGTTAAACAGTTAATGTATCTCAGAAGTGCTTTGGACCTTGTTAGAATTGGATTAATTATTAGGGACATAAGGAGAAGAGGACATTTGGAAAATAAGCTTTCACAAGGAGGAGGGCATTGATGGCAGGGACATTGAGTAGGGATGCTAAGAATAGGCTCATTAAAACAATGATATGGAACTTTGTTTAGTATGATGCAGAAACTTAGTTATTGAAGCATAATGATAGGTGTGGATTGGACACTTTCGAAATGTGTGTGTGGAGAAAGATGGAGAAGATTAAGTGGACAGAAAGGAAAAAAATGATGAAATGCTAGGTATGGTGGGGTAGAAGATGAGACTGCTTGAAAAAATCTTAAGGAGACAGAAAAAAATTCTAAGAATGCAAAGCATATTGGTAGACATTGGGATGTTGAAGACAATGATGGAGGGGAGTTACAATAATCAGTTAAGCGAGGAGTGGGCAGAAATAGGATAGGGATATTGAACTGAATGAAGAGATGAAGAAAGGCTTATTGTAGAGTAGGATGTTTAGTTGTTTTGTCTGGGGAGACAATTTACTTATTTGGTAGTTTTGTCCGTCCAAAACCTACCTTAACTGGTATATTACTTATACTAATAAATGTTTGTAAGATACAGGACCAGGCAGTGGTTTCAAAGACTTCAAATTTCATTGCAGACATTTCTATTTAATCATTTAGACTCCATTATCTTTTCACACCAAAGCCACCCCCACCAAGGCAGTGATGACCAGCGACAGTCTCTTAATGAAGGTCAAACCATTGCAGGCAGACATCTCTCTAATTAAATGTAAAACATAATGGCTTTTTTTTCTGCTGCTATTTCTAAGAACAGTGGAGTGTTACATTGTATATTCTTCATTGTATGATTATTTAATGAACATAAAATTCCACAAATTTGAGCCAGAAACCTTCCAATACATACCCTCTCCCTCTTATAGCCCACTAATTGGTTGCTGTTGCACCTGCACTCAACTTACCCCCTCTCCCTTACTCCCCCTACCTTCTTCCTGGAGCCAGGCTATAAAATTTGAAATATTTTTAGATATGTCACCTGATGATGATGCACAGCATTGAAACCATGGTCCTGAAATATTAAATCTTTATGTGGAAGTGCAAAGTTTCTTTTTTTACATTCATCATGAAGGAGTTCCACAAAGTTAAACCTGAAGCTGTTATGTTTATGCCTAAAAACATGCAAAGTCTTATGCTTTTGCTCATAGATTCCATTGATTAAATTGTTGGAATAAATTGAGATTAAAATAACAAAATTTTACTAAGAATGACACTACTTAGTGCACCATAACTTTGTGTAATTAATATGAATGACATCTCTTAGCAAAATAAGGTTCCACCATCTGCATGCATATGACATGTCATAAAGTGTTCTATGTCTGAAGGTATGAGATAATTAGAATTGAGAATAAGTCAATGACAAGTTTGTTTTTAGTCTGTTGAATATGTTTCTTTTGTCAAGGTTTTACTCTAAGCTAAAATATATCATGAGTAAAAGCAGATAAACAACAGTTTAATTTATGAATTCCCCGTGCAAATGTTTAAGTAAGAGACTCATTTGGGGCATCTAGTTGCAAATCAGTGAAATTCCATTGGTTTAAGGTGGATGGAGTATTAGTCTTTCTGTATTGTTACTCAGGAGTTTACCAAAATAATTGTTGCATTTTATTTCAGGAATTATGCCGCAGCATACCAGATTCCGATTGGTTAGTGACCTGAAGATTGAATTTTTTTCTTATCCAAACTTCTCGTTTGATTCTGACTCATCAGAACAATTTATTTCAGGTTCACACCATCCATGCTCATTTCAAAAGTACCAAATCTTGCTGGTATTATTGATGTCACCAATACACCCCATTACTATGACAATTGGGTAAGACATTATTATTCAATTAAGACTTTTTTAGTACAAACTTTTAAGTGCTGTTCTTTTTTTGTTTTCGATATGTCCCTTAGGGATTTGTCCCAGATAGTATAACAATATTAAATTAGACTTCTGCTAAGGTACTTTGGGCCCAGTTATGCTAAAGACATCAGAATATCACTCTTAGTGATTTGACTCCATTTTGCATTTCTAGTGCATATAGGGTGTAGCTATTCAGGTGATTGGGAATTTTTGGTCCTCATATCAAAATTAAGATTGTGTAGCTTCTTATTCCCAAGTTAAGATTTTGAAGGATCTAGAAAATTGGGTGTGTTGTTGCTGTGCACTTTAAGTGCAAGTTTTAAGTTAAGAATATTACATTCATGGACAGGAGTAGAATAAATTTTGACCTGGTAATACAAGGGTGGTCTCAGAAGTACACGACTGCCTAAGGCACTTAGTAAGGAATTGAGAGATCTAGGTTTGAATACTAATCAAGGAGAATGATTTCTGCTCTGTGATATTCTTGGAAATAGAATGGAGCTTCAGTTTTATTTCTTTTAATCTTCTTTGCTGGCAGGTGATCTTGGAAAAAGGAATCCTTCATGAAAAGATACAATGCCCTGGACATGTTGTCCCCCCTGCCCATGTTGTGGAATCGTAAGTATTGTCCACCCACAAAATCTACAAAATCTGTAAATTCAGTAAATTTTTACATGGGTGTGTGGGAAAAAAAATATATTTCTATATGCACACAATCAAACACGAAATCCTGCCAAATGGTGAACACATATTCATTCACATGAATATAGATATTAGGCAAAGGGATAGGGATGCACATAAAGGACAAACACAGGAATTGTGGGAAAGATGGAATCAAGCAGATCACAAACGCCAAAAAGTTTCTTTGACTGGGACTTGAATTGTGGGGCTGACGCTCTTAACCATTTGAACCATTGAGGATATGTAAATTACACTGAAATCTGTGGGATGTTTGTGCAACCAAGTACCCCAATTCTTTGGCCTTGAGATGGTATTTGGGGAACAATTTCACCCAACAAAGTAGAAATGGATGAGGACACAAGAGGAAAGGATAGTAGGGAGAGCAATCATGACTTCACTAGACCCTCTTTTGTCACAAAAATTAAGTCTCCTCCTTAATTGCTCTAACCAACCACTACTACAGTGAAGTCCTGTACGTGTAAGTGTTTGGCTAGTTTTTGTGTTGCATCTTGAATTACAGTGCCATAAATTTCTACACCTTTGACTCGCTGCTTTACATACCACTGAAAGATAGTTTCTTCTAGCTTTTCACCATTCACTAACTTACTGTTAGTGTTCTGTCTAAGGCTTCTAGCATATATTCTGGGCATTACCCTTGTGAGCAAATAGTGAAAAATACTCAGTGAAGTTACTTGTCAGTCATCCATAGTTAATCCAGATATGACATAAACCAGACCTCTGGCCACATATAGTCTGGGTTAATGAGGGTGTTCTGTTTGTGTGTGTGTTTCCTTGACCAGGACTTGGACCATGGACCTTCATTGGACTATGCTCTGCCGTTGAACTTCTGTTATGACAATGTATGAGTGCTGACCCTTTAATGCTTACCTATTATATTTTCACCCACATCTTTATTGGTGGGTGAAACAGCTCCCAAGGACTATCTCTTGGCCAAAGAATCACCACTCTTGGTTGAGTGAACCTTCTGTGGATTTCAGTGGCAAATACCTTTCCTGGATAGCTTAATTGTTGGAGCATCGGGCCAGCAAATTGAATGGCTGTGGTTCAAGCCCCTGTCAAGAAGACTTCTTTCTGTCTGTCATGTACACCCTTCCACCTTCTAAACTAATGTGTGTTTTTCCTTTTTGTGTGTTTCTGTCCCTTTTCCTATGTACTTGTATATCTGTATGAATATATTTATACAAGGTGTAATCAAAAAAGACAGGACTCATTTTATAACTTATTTATTTCGACGGATACAGCTTAATCGAACTTGTTGCCCTCAAAGTACGTTCATTGGCTGACAACACACCTTTACCCACATTTCTTCCAGCTCTCAAACCCTGCCTGGTAAGCCGCCTAAGGGATCCTCTTCACGTCCGCCATACAAGTAGTTTTAATGTCCGCAATAGAGTCGAATTGGCACCCTTTCAAGGTTGATTTTAACTTTGAAATAAAAAAAATCTGATGGAGCCACCCCTGATGAGTAGTGTGGCTGCGGGATCACAGAAGTTCCAGTTCTGGCAAAAAAAACTGTCACAATCAGCACCGTGTGAGCCGGCACATTATCGTGGTGGAAATGCCATGCATTGTTTCTTCACATGTCCGGCCTCTTTCGACTCACTGCGACCCTCAGCCTCTTAACAACCTTAAATTAGAAATCTTTGTTGACGGTTTGACCTTGAGGGACGTATTCATAATGAATCAGCCCTTGCCAATCGAAGAAACACACCAACAAGACCTTCACATTGGACCGAGGACATGCAAGTTTTCTTTGGTCGCGGAGAATGAGGACCATTCCACTGAGGAGACTGGGCCTTTGTCTCAACATCATAACCCCTTAAACCCAGGTTTTGTTACCGGTTACGATGGTTTTAAGAAACTCTGGGTCGGCATTGGCTCGATCCAGGAGTTCCTGACAAATGACGTTTTTGTCTCTGTTCATCAGTCAGCACCCGCAAGATGAATTTTCTAGCGACACTCATCATGCCCAAAATGTCTCAAAATTGTTTGACAGGATCCAAGACTAATGTTCACTTCCTTGGAAATCACCGTAACAGTTAAACGGTGACTTGCCCGCACCAAATCGTTCACCAATTTGACATGGTTGGGGTCTGTCGAAGTGGAAGGCCGTCCCGTTGTGAATTTTCATCTGTCGAGGTTCTGCCCGATTTAAAACGACTGTACCACTCCAGTCCAGTGTTTTACTGGCTTCGAGTCATAGCTTCATTAACAAAGGCTTAATGACTTATTCCAAATGTCTCCATAGCACTTTTGCCAAGTTTGAAACAAAATTTCACGCACACACGCTGCTCCTCTAGCTCCTTCTTTGCTGCCGTTGAACGCAGCGACAAACAGGTGAAGTCACGTACCGCTGCTGCTGCGTAACGACTCCTTGTAAACAAATGCAACAACTCTCGTTTTAGTCATCAGATGTGTCACTAGATAATGCACTGTCTCGTTTCAATCCGTTGAACAGTTTGTGCAGAATAAAATCAGTCCGGTCTTTTTTTGATCGCACGTTGTAGCTTTAGCAGGTTTTTGTGTTTGAATGTGTGTCTACTGAGCAACATTAAATGATTACTTGTGTGCTCACAGTACAGTAAATATTTTTCATGCTTTTGGAAAGAGGATGACAATGAGCACAATAATAATGAGTCCTTTTTGGAAATCTTTGGAAACTTGATGGGTTTGGTTTTTGGGATTTAAATGGAATTTATGGAATGTATAGTGGCATGTTGTGCCACCTTAGCATGATATATCTCTGACTCTGTTTGTTTTTATTCCCATTGCAGATTCCAAAAGGTGATGCAGAGGATGTGGACCACTGCTGAGTCTGGAGGTAAATTAGTAGAGCATCTACTAATGTGTGTCTACTCTACCATGTGTCTCTCTTTCATTTAGGTGACTCTGGGGTGAGTGTTCCCATCTTCATGGCTCGGCTAGAACTGCGCATTTGTGATCTAAGTCACCCCATGCAATCCTTCCCCTTCACACCCTCTCCCTTTGTCATCATTGGCTACTCAAGCAAGTGCTGAGTCTGAGGGGTGTGAGAAAGGGGGGAAGGTTAATTTTCCAATGAAAGGGAACTTTCTTTTTGGTGTGTGTCAATCGTGAAAATTCTACTCAATCTTCACTTTGATTCAGACTAAATGAAATAATCTTTTTTCTGAATTATTGTGGCTAAATATTCCATGAACTTCTCTTTAGATTCTTTACATACACACACACACACACACACACACACACACACACACACACACATATATATATATATATATATATATATATATATATATACTCTTGGAAAAGATGCTCTCCGGCGACGCACAAACACACAAACACTAAGACAACAAACACCACACACATAGAAACATAAAAGAAGGACACTTACATTGGATATTTACGTTCTGATGACGACGGCCGTGCCGTCGAAGCGTAAATATCCAATGTAAGTGTCCTTCTTTTATGTTTCTATGTGTGTGGTGTTTGTTGTCTTAGTGTTTGTGTGTTTATATATATATATATATATATATATATATATATATATATTGAATTTGGCCAATGGACCGCAATGGCCACAAGACATCATGCCTTGGGTAGAAGCAATATATGGGAAGGAGTTACTAGAACCCCTTCCTGATGTTTAACTCAAGCATTTAGCTTAGAGCTGTGTACACAACAGTGACAACGATACCAACACCCTAGCCCTACGTGGAAAAAATCCCACCCTGGCCCCACGACCCTTGGATTGGCAGGCAAGGATGTTACCCCACGGCCACCGGGGCCAGCATATATATATATATTATTATTATTAGAAAATCTATCAGTTAAGGTAGGTTTTTGGATGGACACAACTATCAAATAAATATTTTGTAACTCCAAAAATAAACCCAATCCAGCAACCTACTCCACATCTGGTTCCTCTTCATCTCTGTGTACTTCCTTCCTTCCTTCCTTCATCCCGTCCAACATGCCTATTCTGTTCCTGCCCTTTCCTCGCTTGCCAAACATTCTCCCCTCTATTACCTTCTTCAACATTCCACTACCGCTCAACATTCCTTTCAGCCATTTTTCCTGCCTCCATAGAATTTCTCTCAACAAACCTCTCTCCTCACCCACCATCTCCAGTACTTCCTCATTTGTTTTCCTTTCAGTCCATTTCACCTTCTCCATCCTTCTCCACACCCACATTTCAAAAGCCTCCAATCTACGTCTATCCTCCTGCTTCAGTGACCACATTTCCGCGCCCTACATAGCTACGCTCCATATCAGAGTTTTTACGAGTCTTGTCTTAACATCCCTACTCAACGTCCCTGTCATCAACTCCCTCCTCCTTGAGAAAGCCTCCTTGCCTAGCGCAATTCTTCTCCTTACGTCCCTACCACTTTGACCGTGTTGGTCCAGAACACTTCCGAGATACGTAAACTGTTCTACCTCATTTTTTCCCCTCCAATTTTAATGTTTAGCTTAGCCTTCTTCTTCCTGGAAAATGGCAAAACCTTTGTTTTATTAATATTAATTCTCATCCCATATCTGTCGCACTGAACGTCCAATTCACTCAGCAATGCTTGCAACCCCTTGGCTGACTAAGCAACTAATGCTTGGTCATCAGCAAACCTAACCGATTTTACGAATTCCCCTCCGACTTTCATTCCCACCTCCAATTCTTCCCATGCCTCTTTAGTCATTTCCTCCACATATACGTTGAACAGCACCAGTGACAATGGGCAACCCTGCCTTACACCTCTTCCTAGCACTGCCCATCCAGACTCTCCGTTCCCCACTTGCACCTGAGCAGTCTGAGACATGTACAGGTTGCGGATCAGTCTCCTGTCCCTCCAATCTATTCCTATTTTCTGCAATACACGTATTAATTTTTCCCAATTCACTCTATCAAACGCTTTTTCAAAATCTACTAAACAGGCAAATACGTCCTGATTGTATTCTATATTCCTCTCGATCAGTGATCTCATTACTGCAAAGGCATCACACGTACCTCTTCCCTTTCTAAACCCAAACTGATCATCCCCTAAGTAATCATTTGCCTTACTCTCTATCTTTTTGTTGATCATCCTGAGAATAACTTTAGCTGCATGGGATATTAAGCTTATTGTTCTGTAATCCTCACATGATGTAGCCTTTACCTTTTTCAGAATAGGAACTAACACTGATCTCACAAAATCTCTTGGCCAGTTTCCTTCCTTATAGATACTACGAATCAGACCAAATAGTCTTCTTCCCAATTTTCCTAAACATTTCACCCCTACAGCCTTATTTGGTTTCATCTCCCTTAATGCCCTTTCTATTTCATCGTTGAGTATGCCTGTCTTCTTCTACATCATGTTCCTTTTCTATGTCTAACCTTGTCAGCCTAAGTTCTTTACCATACAGTATCTCTATTTATTCCTTCCATCTCTCTTAGATCTTTACTGTGTCAACTATTATCTTACCCCCCTTATCTTTAACTGTTAGCATAGATCTTCCCTTCTTACTTCCCAATAATAACTTAATGTTGCTGAATAGTGCACCAATTTCACCCTTCTTCTGTAAACTTTCCATATCCTCGCATTACATTTTCCACCATTCTTCTTTTGCTTTATTTGTGGCCCATCTCAACTTATTGTTTAACTCCTTGTACTTCATTTTGCTGAACTCTATGCTTACATTCTTCCAATTCCTTCTGTCATCTGTGACCCATGGTTTCCCTATCCTTTTCCTGTTAACAGTTCCTATATATATATAGTGTCTTTTATAGCTTTCGACATCACTTTCTTGATACATTCCCATTTTTCTTCGATAGCACTCAGCTCTTTACCATCATCCATCATTTTCTCTACAGCCTGCTGATATTCCTTTCTTGTTAATCTATTTAATGCTTCTACATTCCATTTCCTAGCCCACTGCCCTTGCCTTATCTTCTTGAAACGGATGTTACATTTCATAGCAACTAAATTGTGGTCAGAGTCCGCATCTGCTCCCAGGAAGCTGTGCAAATTTATCACACTGTTACTAAACTTGTGCCTAACCATAATATAATCTAACTGATACCTTTCTGAGTCACCTGGCATTTTCCATGTATACCTATGTCTTTTGTGGTGTCTAAACCATGTGTTGGTGATGACTAACCCATGTCTCCTGCAGAATGCAATTGCTTTCTCCCCGCGCTCACCATCTCTTCCTTCGCCTACATATATATATGAAGTTAAAGTGGCATTGTTTCCCACAGGTTAGTTGACTGATTGACTTCCATAAATGTCTCATTTCTGGTGTTCTGAGAAATTAAAAAATGTTGGATCTGAATTTACATCTTTGTATCAAAAAAATAGTTCAGGAATATTAATAATGAATGATAGAATTAAAGCTTTATTAAGTAAAAAAACACCTTCAGAAGAAGTTTTGTGGTTTATACTTTTAAAATATTATATAATTAAGAGTTGTTAATGAGCATTTTACAAGGGCCCAGGATGTTTTACCCATGTCATTTTTACGTTTTATTTTTGGGCAACTCTTGTCTATATGATTGTTGGTGGTAGTGGTGAGTCACTCCATCAGTCATCTAGTGTACCATGAGTTTCAAATTTTTCGTTTCTCAGTGATTTCAATGTTTAAGAAGATTGATAAAAATTTCTTTTTAAAGAATAATTGTAGACACTGAAATGTATTCATTTTATCATATTTAGGAAAATTGGTTGGTGTTCACTGCACTCATGGAATAAACAGGACTGGATACCTTGTGTGCAGGTGAGAGATGATTATATGACATTTCATTCAGGGAATGAAGTTGAATGACACTGCATACCCTGTAGTACCTATTTTGTCACAAGTGGAACCATGAAAATGGATTTTGTCCCCTGTCTCCTATTTGTTTGTTTGACTGTATTCCATATTTTGAAAGGCTTTGGTTTACTCATTGGTAATTATGCAGTGGAATCTTCATACTACAAGCACAATGATGTATAATGAAAATCTCAGTATAATGAGTGATGCCTCAGATACTGTTTATTGCCTTTTGGTGTGCTTGTAAAATAATTGGTAATAGCTATAAACACTCTATTACAACTACAGTGGTCACTCTGAAAGTACTGTTTGGATGTCGTTATCTTTTAGAACTTTTCCTATTCTGACCCATAGTTTGAGATTAGCAAAGGGAATACTGAATGTTATTGCCACTTTCATCATTGATTTCCAACCACTCCTAACCATTTTCATAGCATTCCTTCAACATTTAAGTGGTCAGCTCCATTCATCAGGACCTAACTTTTGACTATATTTTTGAAGCATAGGGAACTGCTCCACTTTTCAATAAACCAATGTTTAGTCATTGTTGTTCTAAGTATGTGTTAATACAAACTATCTCTGTGAAATAAGTTTTTGGTGCCAGATCTTCCTGGGAGACTGTAGGCAGCAAGGGTAAAGGAAGTGCCCCTGGGGTTGATTTGAGATCACTAAGGGTAGAGCTCACCTTGTACAAAATGCTGTGAGGTGCGTGAAATTGAAAGTGAAGGGACAGTCCCTTAAATATAGTTAAACATCCAATATTATTTCTGGAAAAGCTCTGAAAATTTAGACACTCCTTTTTCCACACTCTTAGCAGTCCTCTTTATGCAGTTTATCCTCTTAGCAGTTTATCTTAATGCAGTATATACTTCTGTTGGTCATGATCCTAATACACCCATGCAGTAGGTGTCAAAAAGTTTTTTCATTAATTTATGTGGCAGCTGTTGTCTTTATAATTCCAACATCTAGTTATTCCACCTTGTTGATCTCCAGCAAACATGGGTTACATTGCAATCATAAGTGGCTGGAGACTTGTGTGGGAGGGTCATGTGGATTGAGTGACTCTTGAATGATTGCATTGGTGTGATCCTGCAGAGGATTCCCAAGGGGAGAACAGATTTCTGCATGCTGACTGCAAGTGCACTTCCCTTTGCCCCCCAGTGAAGTGGAGTGACTCTTAAATTCTGGGAACCCAACTATGGAGAGGACCATTAGCTTCACTGAGGGGCTAAAGTAAGTCTGCCTCAGTTCCCACAGCAAATTGTAATGTGCATTTGGTTTGCTTTTTCTGTATTTTTTTCATCCATATTCTTTTCAAATAGGGCTATAAACTATAGCAAGTGTGTTAGGTGTGATATAATTGAGGGACTTACATTCTTGGAGACTGTCAACAGTCTTAAAGCATTAGTTTCTGGTGGCAGACCCATGGATTGTAGTAATAAGTAGACTGCAGCTCCTACAGTAGTCCAAGCCTTTTCAGTTTTCATTAGAGATATCCAACCATAGGTTTATTTGTGTTTCTCTTGAGGAAGGTTTATATTTAGCTCTCTTTATTTGGAGATTTAAGACATCTGCCTTAAGCAACAAAGTCGACACATCTGTGACTGCACTTGCTTTCTCTTTATTAAGATGTTAAAAGCAGTTGGTGGCATATCCAGAACTACTCTTGTGTAGTATTGGTCCCAGGTTAACCCATAAACCCTTGCCACGTAGATTTCTCAGGAACTGGACACATTGGTAATGAGTAATTTCACTTGAAGAGTTCAATAGGTGGTCATCATTTGCCTTTTCTCCCCTTAGTGTTTTGCTACACCCTTGACCTTTGACACATGGATCAAGAAAGATGTCAGACAGTGTTGCAATCATGAAAGTTTCCATGAGGATAACCTTGTTCTACATGTACTTACACTGAAAGTACAGTTGATCACTACATAGTGGCAGTCCTTCCTTCATTCCTTTCACCTTTTGCATTTGACACTGTAGAATGCTGAATTTGTTGCATCATTGTTCAGGTATTTGGTGATATTTCCACCAACCATCTGGTTGATTGCTGTTGATTTGGTAAATAGGGTGTGCCTAAAAAATTAATGTTATGCAGGTATTGGTGTGGATTGGATTGACATTATTTTTTATCCTAAACTAGGCGTTGCATTGCATATAAGCTGTTAATTCTCATTTTCTGATTTTTAGGTACTTGATTGAATGTCGTGGTTTTCAGCCCGAGGATGCGATAAGATGTAAGTGTGATTAGCAGTTGACATTAATTAATTAAAATTGGCAATTTTCCACAAAAATAAAATTTTATTAATACGACTGGTTTCAATGTAACTACATTATCTTCTGGTAACAGTCATTTCTCATTGTCTACTATATATGCTGAAAAGCAAGTAAGGGGAGGGTAGTGGAAAATGGGGGAAAGAGGGAGGGGAGAAGGAACGTGGGCAACGTGGGTGACATATTAGAGGGGAGAAAAGGTGCGGGTGAGGAGAAAGGGGTAAGGGTAAAAATTAACACAGTCCGGAAAAACCTCGTGGCTGGATGGAGGGGTTGTCTCATTTAGGGTGGACCCTCGGTGCGGCGCCAAGCTCCTAGGGCCGTGGAGAAAGGGGATGACACCGGGGTTTCCCCGTCATTGACCGGGCACAGATATCCATGCACAAAGAAGTGTGCGAAAAGGAGTAAAGATTGGGATCACTGTCTTTAAGGTTCCAAGGGGGTTGGGGGGGGGGGGAAGAGAAGCCCTAGCGAGGGTCTAGGGAGGGGTGGAGTAGGGATTTCACTAGTAAATGTCGGCGAGAGAGTGGGGGGGGGGCTGGGGTGGGAGGAAGGAAGGGGGAAGAAAGGGGTGGGGACACAAAGCTTCCCGCCTACCTCGGGATAACATGGTCAGAGGGTGCACAGGGGGATGGGGGGGAAATTCCAATGGTTAAGGACAGGGGATCACTGGTTACATGTGCGTCGAGGGAAGGTGATGGAGAGGAGGGGGGAGGGTGAAGATGAAAATTGGACTTCATTGATGAGGTCCAAGTCCTTGCGATGTAAGATTTCCAGCTGTTCCATGGTGTCTAATTTCATAAGAAATTGGAAGAATTTCTTTAGAATTAAGAAATTAGATGCCATGGAACAGCTGGAAATCTCACATCTTGATTTTATGTATATGCTAGATCAGCCATGCTCACACCTCATTCTCATTTTTCAATGATTTTACTTTTCATTTCTATGGTTATTTTTTCTCTCTTCAGGCTGTTTCTTGTGGCTTTTTCTTCAGGAACATTTTTAAAATCATGCACAGAATATTATTAAACTTACCACAAGTAATGTGTCTGAACACACATTTTGAAACGTGTGAGCACTAGCGACATTAAGATACTAGTGGAACAAGTGCTAAACAGAAACTATATTCAGTCATAACTCATAGCATTGTGGGGGCAGTGTTGCCTATACAGTGCATAAACTCTTGATTATCAGTGATAATGAATGCACAATTTAGCATAAGTAATCAATGCATTCGCCTTATTTCCATCGGTAAGATACATGGTTAATATTTTTCTTGTTTGGCAATTGGTATGGGCACTCTAAAAGCTCTTATCTATTTCTTCAATACAACATCCTCTGCTTCCTTCACATCCACTATTTCCTTCACTCATGACATTTTTAGATGTCTATATCTCCTTCCGCAGGATTGATTTCATATCAAACCTACAAACAAACAGCTATCTTCATTTCAATAGCTGTCATCCTCTCCACACAATACAGTCATTCCTGTATTCTTTTCTGTCCGAGGTCACTGTGCCTGCAACAACCCTGATTCCCTAAATAAATTCCTGTCAAAGCTTTTTGCAGTTGATGGCAAGCTATACTAGATCAACCAACCTTTTTGTGAGAAACCCATCATTACTAGTGCAGCTATACTCATCAATTCTGGAGATATTTTGAAGGGCAACCCACACCCATTGCATTAAGGACCGCTGCAGGATTTATTTACAATGAAAAGATAGTTGGTAAATTATTGTGGGCATCATTTCCATGGGCATTCAATGGTGGTCACCATCTATTGAGACATCTAGGGCACTGAGTGGATTGTGTGTGAATTTCCATATAATGAAGTTAAAAAATAATTTTTCTCAAAACACTGTGAATCCTTAAAAAGAGATGTCTCCAGTATATTGGTAGCATTTGAAATATATAATGGGGCAACAAAATTATTAAGCATTGTTAATTGAATGTGCACATTTCCATTTGAAAAGTTAATTAATTGTGTCCATTAAAAAAATGTCTTTCAGTGTTTGGTGAGAGTCGAGGGCATGGCATTGAGCGGCAGAACTATTTGAGTGATTTGAGGACATTGAAACCCAGCCATCATTCTCCCAATGCTATTCCAGTGAGTTTATTGCATGATATATAAAAATTAGGTTAAAATATTCTTCTTTATTATCATCTGTTATTGTTCTCATCACCGTAATACTCAAACAGCTGTTAAGTGAGCATTAAGCTGAGGGTTAATTCCATTATCTCCAAGATAATGTATGCATCATATATTTATTCACATTGGTGTTTCTAATGGTTCTGATAATATAACCAATTTTCTGACATCTATGTGTAATAGCTGTAGGACTTGTGTAAATATGACCTTTTCCAATACTACAAGTGCCATCTCCTGGATTTTTTAAGAAGTTATTGAACGAACCATGTCGGGCAAGAAAGAGTGGTGAAGAGAGAATTGGAATGGGTAGTGACAGGGGTTTCCATTATCGGAAGTGCTTTTTATTATTATTTGATGAGAAAGTGTTTGGGGTGATGTGAGAAGGGTTTGAGCTGGAAATGAGGGTATTTAATTTTCTTGGGTTTGCAGAGTATCAAGCAATAGTTATTCAAGCACCGAAAGGATGAGGGTTATTGTTGAGTGCTTTACATGACCTATGGGAGAATTATAGAATGAAATTCAGTCACAAGAAAATACCAAAGTGATGAGAAACTCCATAACTATAAAGGTTTGGGTAAGCATTGAAATAGGAGGGAATCAACTGGAGCAGTTCACATATGAGATTGCTGTCTATGCAAAAGAAGAGATGTAAAGTTGCAGCGAAATTTCTTTTATATTTCTTGGTGAGGATGGTTGTGAGCACTACTCCAGCACACCTCACATCGGCCAGTGCCAAAATAAGCAAAGCATGGAAACTGACTTCCTCTCATCATTGTGACTCATGCCACTAGATATCAAGCTGGCAATTTTCTCTTGGTCAAAACTGGTTACCCAATCCAATTCCACTTCAATCACCATCCTACAAGGGTAATCCCAGAAGTACCCGACCCAACAAAGAAAACACAAAAAGTTTTGAAAAATATGTATTTATTTTTCAACATAATCTCCTTTCAGCCCTATACACTTTTCCCTGCATTGTTCAATAAGTTTGATACCCTTTTTATAATAAGAACTGTCTTGCTCCTCAAAATAGCCATCAACTGCCAACATTGCTTCTTCACAGTTGGAAAATTTTTGACCACCAAGCCATTTTTTCAAGTTTGCAAACAGAAAACACTTTGCTGTGAAACTTTGCTAAATACTCAATTGAAACATCTTCACGGCACTGGTTTTGCTCTAGTGTGAGCAAATGCAGCACCCATCTTGCACACAGCTTTCTATGTCCAAATTTTCATTTAATATGTGCTGTACCACACTTTTTGAAATGCCTACTATGTCTGCTAGCTTGTGCACTTTCAGTTGATGATCATCCAGTGTCACTTTGTGGATTTTCTTCATCTTTCTGCAGTCGTCACCTCATTTGGTTGACCAATGTGATGCTCATATGGCTTGTTGAAACTCTGCTACCCAATGTTTTACTGTTGAAAAGACCGAGCAGACTCACCCAGAGTAGAATCCAGTTCAGCTTTTATATTGGTTGGGCTGAGGCCTTTCAAATAAAATTATTGTATCACATAACGATGATGTTTTCTCCATTTTCACAAACTCATTGAAAACGTTCACTATTGATGGCTGCCAAACAAATACTAAACAACATGGCATCTTCAAACTTGAAACATATTCTTTAAAGGTTGCATACTTTCTAAGACAGTGATATTTTTCAAACAACTACCACCATCTCTAGGTCAGGTCAGGTACTTCTGGGACCACCATCGTACTTGGCTCAAAGTGGCCTATGACTCACATTGTACTCTCTTCAAACTCATAGCTAATGACAAAAGCAAACAGGATACACTTTTTAAATCAGGTACCTACAAACTAAAATGCAATAATTGTAACACCTCTCATGTTGGTTAGACTGGGAGGAATTTCAAGACATGAGCCAAAGAACATGCCAAAACTCCAATTCCTTCTTCACAAAACACCTCATGTATTGAAAACACAATAGCAATTTTGTCCCAGAAATACTGCATATCCTACCTAAAGGATTGAAAATGAATGGTCTTGAGCACATAAAGATTCCAAAGCACTTGGCAGACCCCAAAACAATACTTTATAATGAGCAATTACATTCTCATCCATTCCCTCTCCCTTTTGAAAAAATGACCTTGAGGGGGAAAAAATCCAACAGTTCAACATTCACCCCTACCCCTCCCATGCCCCTGGTCACACCCAATGCCACGTCATAACCAAGGCACCATCACCTGTTCCTCCTCTGCCCTAAGGGTATATATTCAGCTGTTGCATGTGAAAAAAACTTGTACCTGATGATGCTGCAAGTAGGTGAAATGTGTTGTACCTTAAAATAAAGGCTATGAAAAATTACAAACTCATTTAATATGGAAAACAGGTTACATTTATTATATGCTTTATTATTATATGCTTTATTATTATATGCTTTATTATTATATGCTTTATTATCTCATGTACATCTACATCTACATAATACCCCGCAAGCCGCCGCAAGGGTGTGTGGCGGGGTGTTAGGTCACCACCCAAAAGGAAAAAAGAAATACCGCATTCAAAACCAACACACACATGCAAACCCCAATCCACAGCAGTGCACACATTCATGGAAACATCCCATCATTCCACGCGCATGCAAACACACATCTACCTCCCTTCACTCCACAAGCATGCAAGTACATACGCTTAACTACAACAAATAATTTTACCCCAGGATGCAGCAAAAAATTTATCAGGAACGTGCAAGCTAGATTTTAGTAAGTAGCTAGGCGAAATACCACCACCACAAGAACGTGCTACATAAAACTCTCTCCTACCCAAGGTGAGGAATCTGGCCCAACGCTGCAGGTAGGAGGAGGGCTCACCCACGGAGAGGGACAAGGGATGGAAGGGGAAATTTAGGGTACCAAAAGCAGAGCAAACAATACTGTAAACAGCAATACCTTAATGGCATTCCAATGTGGGCATGCGGGAAGGGTTTTGACACAACACACAGGAGGTTAGTGAAAGTGTATGCAGTTGAGTATAACTAATTGTTACCTAGACGCCGAGGGTGGCAAGTGGCATTTTTGTTATCTCCAAGTGTGACTCTACAGTTGTTATCCTGTATTGTCCGTGGGAAGGAGTCCTTGAGTCTGCTAGTTCTGGCATCTATTTCCCGAATTTTGTATACATGATCCAAGCGACCAATGTATGTTGGAGTGCGCATAATTTTTGAGACCTCGGTGCTGAAGCATGCGGATCTGAAGTTATTTAGCAAGTTTAACCCAGCATTGAGTCGTCTTTCTGCCAATGATTCCCATCCCAACTCCATAAGCATTTCAGTGACGCTTTTCGTTTTATCGTAACAGTTTTTCACGAAACGAGCTGCCCAGCGTTAGACCTTCTCAATTTCCCGAATGAAGCCTTTTTCTCACGGATCCCATACGCTGCATGCATATTCTAAATGGGGCCGTACAAGAGCATGATAACAACGTTCCTTGACCTTGGAGTCACTTCTGCCGACAATGCGTCTAATAAATCCTAATTTTTTATATGCTTGCCCGCAGACTTTACGTATATGGGTCCCCCAAGTTAAGTCTTTAGTGAATGTAACACCTAGGTATTTCACCGTATCAACTACTTCAAGGTCAACTCCAGCTAATTTGTAAACAAATCCTGTGGATCTTTTAAACAAATTTACCACCGAACATTTATTAAGATTTTAAGGCAATCCCCATTTTGAACACCGTTCATTAATGCAATCTAAATCATGTGCTAGAATTAAACAATCCTCATCCCCAGATATCTGCTGATAAATCACTGTGTCATCCGCGAACATCCTTATCTTACTTTTCACTTCGCGGTTCAAATCGTTAACAAAAATCAAGAATAGTAACGGTCTGATAACACTTCCCTGAGGAACCCCCAAGGTGACTCGTACACTGGTAGAACTAGCGCCGTCAAGGACTACCCTCTGTTCCCGCTCTGAAAGGAAGTCTTCAACCCAATTTATTGCCCCCTTGTATGCCTGCCCCCTTTAATTTATGGATGAGTTTACCATGTGGAACCTTATCAAATGCCTTTTGAAAATCTAAAAAGATCGCATCCACTTGCCTACCACTTTCACCCGATAAAAGTAAGTCATGTGTGAAAAATCCTAATTGGGTCTCGCATGAGCGGGTTTTTCTGAATCCATGTTGATTGTCACTTAAAAAGTTAAAGTTATCAAGATGTCTCATTATGGAACTAACAATTATGTGCTCTAAAATTTTGCAACATAGATAGATAGATAGATAAACGTCTTTATTCTGGGCGAAATTGAGACCTTCAGGTCCCCTCTTCCATTTAACCCATCGTCAGATAATGTTATAAAGAACATAGCAAACATGTACAAGAATACAAATAATAAAATAGAGATGGTAAACACAATTACAAGAGATATTAATAGCATATACAAGTGTAAACAAAGCGATAGTTGATACATCAGAAATAAATTTGAACAAAATATATTAACATTAAAGAAAAACAAGATACATGAGGGAAACATAAATAACATAAAATAAATAATTAATATAATAATAAACCGAACGGTAATAGGGTTAACCTTGTGAAATTTATCCATGATGGAAAGGAGACAAACTATGCAAATTTCACTTGAATAGAGATTTATTCACGACCCGGGTTTCAAACACTTAATGTCATCTTCAGGACCTGAAGATGACATTAAGTGTTTGAAACCCGGGTCGTGAATAAATCTCTATTCAAGTGAAATTTGCATAGTTTGTCTCCTTTCCATAATATAATAATAATAAAAGAAAAATAAATAAATTAAAAAATAATGATAAAAATAATAATAAAATAAAGATTACTTTTGAAATACTTGATGAAATAAGAAATTACTTTTGAGTCGTTAAGAGTTCAAAAGAAAGGAAGAACGTAAGAAATAAAGGTGGTCAGGTTCCTGTGTAGAAGAATGAGATGAATTACGGTAAGGAGGAAATTTACTAGGAGTTGTTTTGTTTGAGCAGGAGCTCTTTAGTGAGTTTTTTCTTGAATATTTTAAGTGAGCGGCAATTCTTAATGTCATTAGGTAAGGAGTTCCAAAGTCTACAGGCTGTAATGTGGAAAGAGTTACTATAGATTTCTGTCCTGTGTTTAGGTATTAAATAGAGATGTTTTCTCCGTGTATTGGCATCATGCACACTGTTAATCGGTGTGAAGTTACAAGATAAGTATTGAGGGATTTCATAGTTTCTGATTTGGTAGAGAAGCAAAAGGATGTGCATATTCCATCTAGGCTTGAGTTGTAACCATTTAAGTTCACGGTAATACTCAGAGACGTGGTCGCTTTTCTGAAGGTTAAAGATGAATCTCACACAAGCATTTTGTGCACGCTGGAGTTTAAGGGATAGCTCAACTGATAAATCTTGATATACTGAGTCGCAATAGTCAAAATGAGGAAATATGAGAGTCTGGATTAATTGTTTGCGTAGGGAAAATGATAGTAGGCTTTTGATATTTTTGAGGGAGTGAAGACAACAATAAATGGTTTTACAAGTTTTAATAACATGCTCAGTCCAAGTTAATGTTTCGTGGAGAACTATTCCAAGATTCTTTACTGTTTTCTGGTAAGGAATGATGGAGTCAGGTAGTTGAAGTGGTGGAATCTCGGTGTAACTAAGAGTTGAGAGGAGTCGTGAATGCCCAACAATGATCGCTTGGCTCTTCTTTGGATTAATTTTAAGAAAATTAAGTGTACTCCAGTTTGAGAGAGAGTCCAGGTCAGAGTTTATATGTTCTATCACGGTAGGAAGATCATAAGTGGAAGAATGAAGATAGATTTGTAAGTCGTCAGCGTACAAGTGATATTTGCAGTATTTAAGTTGAGTGGATATATCATTAATATAGAGGGAGAAAAGTAGAGGTCCAAGTATGGATCCCTGAGGAACACCACGTGTTACTTCAATCCATTCTGAGGAAGATGAGGTGGTGCTAACCTTTTGAAAACGGTCGTTGAGATAGGATTTGAACCAAGACAGGGCAGAAGGGGAGAAATTCAGTGTGCGAAGTTTTGTAATAGGTATGTCTTTTTCAACAGAATCGAAGGCTTTACTGAAGTCGAGAAGACCCATAATAATTACCAGTCTTTTGTCCATGGCGTATCTAATATCGTCCGTGACTTTAATTAGTGCTGTGGTGGTGCTATGAGATTTACGAAAACCGGATTGCAGAGGATTAAAGGAATTGGCATCTCTAAGAAACTGTGAGATCTGCTCGTGTACCAATTTCTCAAGAGCTTTGGATAGTGTAGGCAAGAGACTAATAGGTCTGTATTCGGACAGATCAGAGGAAAGATTTTTCTTCGGAATGGGGCGAACAAGAGCCCTTTTCCATTGAGAAGGAAATTTATTTTGCATAAGGGACCAGTTGAATATGTGTGTAATAAATGGCAAAAGTATGTGAATTAATTTCTTTATTAAAAATATCGGAATTTCATCTGAACCTTGTGCTTTAGATTTAATATTCCAAAGTGCATGGAGTACCTGTGTCTGGGTGACAGTAGAAAAGCAAAAAGGATTAGTTGAATAGCTCGGACTTTGTTGAAGGAGTTTTTTGATGTATGCTTGTTTAGTGTCATTGTGTTTAGTGTCATCTTGAAGTGGAGGAGTTATGAATTGTTTGTTGAGTGTGTTAAGGCATACGGAAGACGGGATTTCCATGGCTTTGATTTTCCCAACACCAAAGGCTCTGAGATTGCTCCACAGTTCGGCGGAAGATTGTTTGAAGCCATTAGAAGAATGAAGAAATCTAATTTTAGCGTTTCTGATGAACTGTTTGGTCTTGTTTCTGAGGGATTTGAAATGTTGCAGTGAGCTCGTGTCCTTGGCTTTACGAAAGGCCCGTAGTGCAGAATCACGTCTGGCCATCATGCGTTTTATGTCCGTGGTAAGCCAGGGAGTTTGAGGTTTAGAAATTCGCTTGGTGATGAGGGGGGCATGTGTGTTGATTAGAACAGAAAGGAGAGAATTGAGGTGATGGACCTTGTCATCAATATCACTTAGATGCTCAATCGTGAACCATGGGAGAGTTGAGGCATCAGCCAATAGCATCTCGTCATTGATATTTTTAAAATCACGGTATGTAATGTATCTCTGTTTGAACTGAGGGCATTTAATGGAATAAGCAATATATATGAGATCGTGGTAGGAGATTCCAGGAGCCGGTAGTTGACCATGTAGTAAGATTTTATCAGGGTTTGCGGTGAAGGCTAAATCAATTAATGTTGAAGAGTTAGGGGATGAGTTGGTTTAAGTGTGAGCATATGTAGTCCCAGTGAATTAAGCGAGTTTCTAAGATATGTGGAGTCATGGCTTGTGGTAAGCATATTGGCATTAAAATCACCTACTATGATAACATGATTGAATCCATGAATATTTCTGGAAATTACATCTTCAATATCGGAGAGGTGGCCGATTTTTGGAGGTCGATAAACTACGCACAAGAGAATTTTTTCTGATGTAAGTTTAAGCTCAAGTAAGAGGAATTCAGGTCGCTTGCAGTAGTTAGAGTCACTTTTATCAACAACTTTGCAGGTGATGTCTTTTCTGACATAGACACAAACACCACCACCTCCTTTACCTATGCGATCACTCCGAAAAAGATTATAACCGGAAATTTCCACAGCTGAGGACAGGATAATAGGTTTCAGCCATGTTTCGGTAATAGCAATGGCATGTATTTTAGTGAGGGGTAAAATAGATCGAAGTTCGTCAATATGAGCAGTAAGGCTTTGCGCATTAATGTAGATTACTTGTAGTGAGCGTGGAAAACAGTTGAATTTTTTTGTTAGAAATTCCTGTGTGCTAACATAGGGGTCTGTGGTTTGACTAGTTGTTGCAGTGGAGAGGGAAGTAGTTAGTTGGGAGCTAGCGGGGAAAAATTCTTCAGCAAGTGGGTTCAGGGATGAGCTAATGTGGTGACTGGATGGGTTAAAGATAACAGCGTAAGGATTAAGGCTAGGAGGGCCATTTATAGAAGGAGGGCCACATATAGAAGTCAGAGAAATGGGTCTGTAATTGCTGGGGTCCTCCCTGTCACCACTTTTAAAAATAGGCGTTATTTGCGTGGTTTTCCAATTCTTAGGAACTTTGCACTCAGTGAGTGATTTGTTAAACATAAATTCGAGGTAAAGGGCGATTATAGGTGCTAAGTATTTTATCACCCTAGCTGGTATGTTTTCGGGACCCGGGGATTTGTTTGGTTTAATGTCTTTGAGCAATTTGGCAATTCCTTGCTCGTCCGCTGTTATTTTTGCCATGGGATCAGTATATATTGTTTCTTGGAGATACGCAGTGGCTACATCGTTCGTGAAAACGCTTTGGAAGAATTCGTTTAGAATGTTGACTTTACCCTCTCTGTCAGTATGAATGATATTGTTGCAATCCCTTAAGCAAGCCACGGTTTGTTGACCCCCATTTACTTCCCTAACATATGACCATAAAGCTTTGGGGTCAGTGTTCAAATACTCGCAGAGTACTTTACGTTTAAAGTCTTGCAAAGCGCTACGTAATTGTGTTTTGGTTTCAATTTTAGAGGATCTATACTTGTCCAAAAGCTGTTTATTGTCCAAGGGTGATGAGCTCAGACCTGCTTTATTTACCCTAGAGTGTAACATTCTCTGTTTTCGAAGGGCTTTTTTAACACCTTTGTTGTACCACCTGGGGTCACGATTTGCTTTACCGTATTTTACAGGGATGAAATCTGTGATTCCTTTTTGCATAATTTTGACAAACTGTGTCCAAGTTTCTTCCACGGTGGCAAGACTTAAGCGCATTTTGAAATCGTGTAGTGAGAGTTTAAATGGCTGGCAAAAGTTTCAAAATCTGCTTCATGATAATTATAAATTTTATTTTTTGGCTTAACATTCTTTTTTATTTCTACGTTCAAGTTGATAATAACTGATTTATGGTCACTCATACCCTCATCAGTTGATACACTATTAATGCATTCCGGTGTGTTCGTAAGAAATAAGTCCAATATGTTCTTTCCACGGGTGGGAGTGCATACTGCTTGATGGAGCGAGTTTCTTTGAACCAATTTTAGTAAGAAATTGCAAGATTTGCGATCATGATCCCGAGATTTAACGCTATTGCTGTCCCAGTTGATACCAGGGAGGTTAAAGTTACCGCCAATTATATTGATGAATTTATTATTTTTGCATGTCAATTTATTTATTTGTTCATTGAGGGTATTTAGTGTTTGAAAATCTGAGTCTGGAGGTCTATAGAAAGAGCATAAATTAATGTTGGGTTGATTGGATCGCAGTATGGTGCACCAAACACTTTCTATGTTATTATTTTCAAATTCAAGTTTTCTGCTTTCAAGATTACTTTTCACAGCCACGAAAACTCCTCCTCCGGGTCTTGTACCTC
Source organism: Hetaerina titia (assembly GCA_037158775.1). Classification (NCBI taxonomy): domain Eukaryota; kingdom Metazoa; phylum Arthropoda; class Insecta; order Odonata; family Calopterygidae; genus Hetaerina; species Hetaerina titia. The sequence goes on along the minus strand of CM073772.1, from coordinate 103,338,614 downwards.
TATCATGTCGGTAAACTGTAAAGTTTATTGGGAAAATTTCTTGGTCATTGATGTCATTACACAGCCTAATATTATATCAGCCGAATGACATTGAATTATGTGCTCGAGATCCGCTATTTTATTTTTGAGGCTTCTGCATTTTAATACAAGTATATTTAGATTGTTTTTCTCTTGAATAACGCCCTTGTTTGTGTCTGACCGTAATTTACGACACGCTTGTGGAGAAGTGCATGTCGGTTGTATGTTGTATTAAAACAAGTTTGTGTTTGTTCTGTAATTTTTGGGATCTGTGAGGTGTAACCTGATCTGAAGTGACAAAAAGCACTGGATTCTACTTTATTTATCCCAATATATGACCTGCGCTCTTGCCTTCCAACTATGCTAAACCCTAGAAACGTGTTCGTGTAACCTACGCACTACACGCTGCGATGCCATGGCAGTATAATGGACCCAGGAGCGATTTAGGGGTACCCGACACGATGAGAGGACAGGCCTCAGATCAACAAAGTCCGCTCCGGTTGCCCGACAGAATCCCAACAATCTCTCGTTTATACCCTCTATTCGGCTCCAAACGAGCCTTCCGTGGTCAGTACGTGGCACAATACTACAAATATTTAATTTAAGAGGGACCTTCAACTCTGCCTCAACCCGTTTCACCTCCGAGTGCATCTCCTTAAAGGAGCGCAGGATCTCTGAAGATCTCTGTAGATTTTACCATTTGGTTTCGGGATTGTCATTTGGAAGTAGTTTATTGTGTATTTATTAATTGCTGTGACAATTGAAATGGCTATGGAAATAAAAACACTTGGTCCCATCGATAAAGCGGAAATGTGCTATTATTAGTCATAGCCAGAGGTGAAGCAGCAAAACATCGGCCTAATAATTGGGGATTGGCAAAATGACAGTTCATGGCATTCGCAGTTAAACAGGAAACTTGTTTGTGCTCACTTGTGATGGTGTCATCTGTGTAATGAAAAGAAATTCCATGAAATAATGGTCCTATGAAAATCTTGTTGCTGTGCCATTTGGGTGGTTCAAGCAAAGGTGAGCTAAAGAAATTTCTGTTTCAGGTCTTATTATGGCAGAAAAGGCAAACTTTTTCTATGACTCTTTGAGGGAATGAGGGGGTTTTTGTTGTATTGTCAGGGTGATTGGTACCATATAAACTGCAATATGAAATCTGTGTAGTGAGAGTTACAGAGGAACAACTAAGCACCTTAGATTAATCTGGAAATATTTTAAACACTGCTTCAAAAAATTTATTTCTGGAGGCTGTCAATATCTGAGAAACTAGAATTTTGTGTGAAAGCCATTTTTTTATTAGATAATGCTAAGGATGTCCTGGTTTCAAATGATGAAGTGATATTTGCAAATGTTGGCCTCCAAATATTACCTCAATTTTTTAGTTAATTGATGGAATGATTGCATTCACGAAAGAGCACTACAGGTGAGAACTACTTAAGTGACAGGACTACTTTCATGAATTGTTTTAGTCTAGAGCTGATTTTTTGATTGTTACTCTAGTCATAGTCCTTGTTACTTACTATCCAAATAGTTAATATCTGGACAGAAATAGAATATTGTTTCTTATGAGTGCCTTTTAAAATCTTTTTGTGTTGTTTATTTTTGTGAGGTGGCAAGGCTTCATATTAAATTATTTGTACACTATTGTATTTTTTGTCCTAATGAAGCTATTTGTGCTTATTTTACATTTCATTTGTTGGCTGTCTTGTATGGAAGCCAGAGTAATGAAGGCTTCAAGAATTCAACTAAGTTCCCTGTATGCTCTCATTTCCCTTTATAGCATGCAGATTTTCTTAAAATGGAAGAACAACGACGTGCCTATTGGAATACAGATGCCACAATTGACTCATTGAGGCCAAGGTCAGATATATTCCAGTAAAATTAGATCAATTATTCTTCATTTGTTGGATATTAGATCTTTTGCAGCTCATTGATGATAAATAATGAAAACATACAAATGAGTGATTGTTTTAATGTGGTGAGAGTGTGTGTGTGTACCTTTGTGTTTGTGTGCTATATTATTATTTTTTTATTAGTTATTTTTTATTCACATGTTTACAATTGTAGCATAATGTTCATCATATGTGATACACAGGAGATAGAATTACAGACAACCAATACAACATACAATCTTTATCAAATACCGTTGTGATATGATCTTCATAATATACAATAGTAGTTTAAATTTATAATTTATAAGTGGAATACTCATTCTGGTCCTGCTAAGCCAGTCAGTTCTGGCTTGGCAGCAGGTGCCACATTTACAAAAATGATAGCTTAAAGTGTTGCAGTTATATAGCTACATAATTAGTATTATTAATCATGAAAATAGTTTTATTATTTTTATTATTATGCATTGTTTGGTTATGAAAAAAACAATTTTACACAATTATGATAGTAACATCTAATATTTTGGAGGATATCCATGTTTTCCAGAGTGGCTGCACAGGGATAGTTTACACCTAGGGGGTTGAAACTCCTGCTCACACCCTTCTCTCCCTGCACTCCTGCTGCTCCGTTCATGGTGAAGGAAAGTGCAATGTGCCGATTATGCCCATGGTGGCTGGACAATGATCTCATAGGCCTGATGATCGGCTGCATAGATGACATTTCTCTCTTCTGTGTACTTTTAATGAGCAATATGAGTCCAGAGCGTTGCACAACAAAGCTGAGGCCCAAAATGTCTGCCGCCACAATTAAAAACAGTAGGATTAAAGGAAAAATTCAGCCATATGGATGAGAGATAATGACGAGATTGGATTGGTGAGGAAAGGAATAGGTTTGTGAATTGTGTAGAAGTGATATGATTAATAAACCAAGGCATAAATAAATAAATTAGGAATAAAACATACATAACATTATGTTAAGCAAAAAGGGTGGGAAGCCAGTACACTAGCCTCCGCACCCACCCGATTCCCTCTGTTCTTGGTTCCAATAGGCATGGTAAATGAAAAGGCCTCAAGCATGGACAGTTTCAGTAGGTAGCAAAAGATAAATGGCATTCAATCTCTAATGGAAAATTTCAAAATAAATTATACAAATTTGCAAGGTGGGACCAAATCACGAGTTAGAATTTCATTGTAGAAGAAGGTATTTCAATTTAGCCATACTAAAAATCATGCACAATCCTGTACTTTTCATTGGGGACTGCTCTTCGCTTTGAATTAGTGTATATTGTGAATTAAAGAGGTTAATACATAGTTAGTGGGATGTATGTGGAATTTTGGTAAAACAGAAATAAGTTGTTCAAGTACCAATGCACAGTTTTTAAAAAAAGTATCAGAAAAAGTTTAGGTAAAAATAGATTTATTTCAGATATTGCTACAATGCCTCAAAAATTCTACAAAACACATCCCTTGAGTGTCCCAACACTTTTGCCAGCAGCTTTTTGGGGCCAAAGACTTGAAGGGTCCCTGGTAGGCCAATTCTGGAAGGTCCTTAAGGGTATGCATGCAAGCTTCTTTGATGGCACTTAGGGTCCCATGGTGGTGTCCTTTGAGGGAGGATTTCACTTTTGACAAATTTTCAGTGATAATGGTGTGCATTGTCACCTTATCAATGCAATACGATCTGTGATCACGTGGACACTTAACCAATGGTCTGAATTCAGCACTTGACACACATTTCTGGAAAAAAATTTACCGATTCTTGTTATGCAAATCTTATATATCTGCAAAAAAGATTAAATTTTGTGACGTATTGAGAGTTTGGGGGAGTACATTCTCGATTATCCTGGATGTTATGGAAATTTCTGTCAAAGATAGGGAAAATCTTGATAAATCCATTCTCCGCATGAAAAATATAGGCATTATGCGTCACCTTTTGATGATTTCTTTTTTATGGCCTGTAGAATGCAATTTTTTCCATTTTGTTCATAATGGCACCTGTTTTTGGATCACATGATGGATGTATTGTGCTGGGCAGGGCAGAGCATGATACAAATTGTTCATTGCCATTGGACTAAATATATTCTCTTAGTTACAAAAGTTGGACACAATATACACTAATAGTAACAAAAATTGCACATGGTATCCATACAAAACTTTTCCGAATAACTACATTCGACGAATCTTCACCGAAGTACGTCATTACTCTAAATCACTTATCTGTCATGATTGCAGGGTGTATAAATACACAGGGTCTATTGTCATCTATTTACTTCCAACCCAAAAAAATTCTGGTCTTTAGTAAATCACCACTGTAATGTCCATGAATTCCCAGTTGATTATGTCTGTCCAAGCCTTGCAGTTTTTCATTACCATTCTGTCATCTCAGATGCAAAAATGCACAACTAGATGAAATCTTTCTTGACTTCTTGAAAGCATTTGATCATCAAATCACAGTCTTCTCCTCCACAAGCTCAGCCAACTGTTTCCCCCAACTGTACTTTTCTTGATCTGCTCTTGAACTTCTTTACTAACAGATCCTAAGGTTTTACTATCTGGCGCCCCACCCCTTTGGTCAACTGTGCCATCTGGAGTTCCCCAGGGAAGGGTCCTTGGGCCATATCTGTTCTATCTGTTTATTAATGATCTTGCCTCCCGTATTGATCCCCCATAATCTGACACCCTTCTTTTTGCCCAAAACTTTAAAGTATTTAGCAAATTCTTAGAGTTTCAGACTGCCATAATCTATAGGATGCCTTAAGCAAGACTTCGGGATGGGTGGAAAATGTGAAACTTAAATGAAAATCCAGGTATTTGCAGCATTATATCTATTTCTCTACATCTACATAATACCCCGCAAGCTGCCGCAAGGGCGTGTGGCGGGGGGTGTTAGGTCACCACCCAAAAAAAAAGAATAAAGAAAAACCGCATTCAAACTAACACATACATGCCAACCCAAATCCACAGTAGTGCATACATTCATAGAAACATCCTATCATTTTACACGCATGCAAATACACATCTACCTCCCTTCACTCCACAAGCATAAACACGACAGTTAAAAAATGCCCTGTTAACTTTAAATATACTATGAACTCTATCTCTCTCAATCACTTGTCATCAGTGAAAGATCTTGGCATTTTAACAGATTCTAAATTTAATTCAATGGGCACATTTAAAACAATCGGAAATAAATGTATGTCTCTATTAGGCCTTCTCTACCACTTCATAGAAGTAAGTGATCTATGAGAATGATACTCATTTTTGCACGATTGTCCTTCTGCTTATAGCTTATTGCTCCACTGTCTGGTTTGATGTGAACACCTACCTACTTGGCTACATTAATAGCGTTCCTAATTTCTTCACAAAAATAGTAAAATACCATGTCTGAGATCTGCATAATGCATCAGAAGATGTAGTTTTGGTCTTCATTTTCCTCCTCTTACCTTCCCAAACAAATGGTGAAATCTAATTTAAAGTTCATTTACAACCCTGTGAACTCGCTTATTAACTGCCCCGAATTGGTCTTCCTCATCAACTTTAGAGTGCCCCCACAACCCACCTGTAACACACTCATAACTCCACATGCCCACTCCAGATTATCACTAATTAAATACTCTCTTTTCTCTCGCCTCTTCTCTTTGTTGAACTCACTCCCAGCTCCATTGATGCTTCTTTGCTTTCTTGCAACATGTTTACTGTCCTTGCTCTTTCATGTCCCTCCATAATTAGATGAAAATATAAAGGCCTTTGTTATTTCTGTTGTTAATTAATAATTTGTTGTTTTTTGTATGTATGCATCCTTATTTGTATGTTGTTACATGCTCCACTTTAAATTGGCAGGTTACTGCTTTATGTGTTCTATTTCCTAGTAAAAAAATAAAAAGATAGGGAGAAGTACGAGCGCTAGAGTTGAGGAACTCAAAAAATGCCCAGAGAAGAAGAAATAGGGCTCAATGAAACAGAGCAAAGGACAGATCCACAGGCAGGTGAATTTGCGAACAGTGTGTATTGGGCAGTGGTGGTTGGAGTGGGTGAGTGTGGTCACCACCCCTCACACCCTCTGCTCTCCAGGATCTGGTAGTATGTGCCAGATCGAATGACTAGTAATGAATGAACTTGATAGCACCAGGTGTAACTTTGTGGAAATTATGGCAATGGATAATTAAAAAATAACCATTATCCACACTTTTATGCACCTGTGTACAGGACTATCCTATAGTGTAGTGAAATGTCTCGTTTCACATGCTGATAAACGTGTGGACAATACAAAGTTTTATTAAATGTAAATTACTGATAATCGGTTGGTGCACATTTTTTCCCCTTCCTCCCCATTCAGCACGATATCCACTGCTGAAGTACCCTCGGCCCATTCCCTGCAGTTGTATTTAATTTTTCCTACAGACCATTTTCTGGCCCAATTGTAACCCCCCTCCCCTCCATTCCAGTTTTTCATAATGCTACATAAACCAGAGTATTGTAAGACTGTGTACCTGAAGATGTCTGAACTCGACAAAAACCAGGTTGTATTAATTAAAATAGCATCCATCATCTTTTCTGCACATAGTATAAAATGATTACTATTTGATAATCATATGGATATCATTTGCGAAATTCTTGTTGTTACTCTGTCGTTTATCTAGCTGTGGTTGAAATTGCTATGCTGTTAACTCATGCTTGGATTTTGAGTAGCGTCAAGGAGGGGTGCTCCTTTCATCCATAACACTGACAGATCATGCCATTGTTATGGATCAGTGTTGACTCATCACTGGCAGGTTATGACAAACACATTTCACAAAGTGTTTCACTCTTGTGTATCCAACCAACCATGGGTGCACCTTGGTTCATGAAAATTTTTCTTTTTTCATCAATCAGGCATAATCGTCATGCCAACATGAGGCACTCATCATTCCTGCCATCTGCAAATAGGCCTCGATGGGCGCTGCACAATGGCCAACAACCTGACCGCACTGACTCCCAGTGGCGTCACAATGGCCAACAATCCTACCACACTGACTCCCAGTGGCACCACAATGGTCCCCCATCCCATGTTTGGAGGGGGGACAGAGTGCCCCAGTGGCACCATCCCCCATCCTCTCAAAACATGGGTGATTCAACTTACGCTGCTGGCCACCATGAACATTATCATGGGCACCATCATCATCACCATCGTCATGGCTATGATGATAACTGGCGACGTGACCACCGCTCTTCTTCAGGAGGTCGCTATTCTGAGGGAAGCAGGTATGCCAGTGGGCACCGTTAAAGGTAGGCACCATTATCTGAAGAAGGGGTTGCATTTTGGTGCCATTGCAGTTGGATATCTGAACATAACTTTTGCCATAGACTAGGCCATTGCCATAGACTATGCTATTTGGCAGCAATTTGTTTGTTTGGGGTGAAGTAATTGCTAGCTTGTTGGATTGTACAGCAATATTGTTTTTGACCCAGTTTCCCAACGGATTGGCAGGATTTTTTTTAAATTTACAAACTTATCTATGAAACGTTTTGTATCTCTGTGATGTATTTGAATTTTTATCATGTGATGTGCCACACTTTTTCAAAATACAAAATGTATGGAGATATTTTTGATGAGGACCTCTTTCTTCCATTTCCCTGTCTATCCCTTCTCCATTGTCGAAACCCAAAACATAGTGGGATGGTTTTCTTTTTCTGATGACCCTTAGGGCTCGGCTAATGGGAGCAGTGATAATTACTCCCAGTGATACTATATATCATTTACTCTTTACACTCATTTTAAGTCTCATTATTCCCTTGTTTGACGTGTTCAGAGAAATTCGCAACAATGGTGAACCTTGTCTAAGAGAATATTCCATAGAATTTCAAAAAATAAACAACGTAGCATATGCTCTATATCACCTTGAAGAATAAAGTTACCCTGAAGTCTTCATAGATCATAAAAGATGCATGTGCGAAGATGATGTTTGATGACCTTTGCATGGGATATTAACGAATCTCATGAAAGAGGACATTCGGTGATGTCCAGTGTTAATCACGACATCCTTGAAACATCCGTTCACTTTGCATCTGTGTAGGGCCTTTGTGTTGCGGAAAGACTACATTTGTGATCAGATCTTTGGGAAATTCAAATTTAATGGTCGATGAACCTATTCAAGAAGTAGTTTGGTGTTGTAGAAAGAAAGCAAGCAGGAACCGCGTTTGACACGGATAAGCCGAGCACAATTCTGACCCTACACGTGTCGGATGATTTGTTGACCGAGGGAACATGCCTCAAAGATGTAAATTATTCACCTGATGTAGTCATTATTTAAATGTTTCCGTATATTTAATACATCGGAATATATTCTATCAATGGGCGCAATCGAGAAACATTTCTCTGAATACAAAGTATGTACGTAGTAACGTTAAAAAATTCGCGAGATCACTGAAAATTTGGCTAAACCTATAAATTTGGCTTAGATTTGTTTTTTGCATTAGCGATGCTCTGGTTCACACCAACGGTTTCGGTGCGCCCTCGAGGCTGGACTCCAGACCTGAGGCTGCGGGGTCCGATGAACTGAGTTCCCGCTTGTGGCCAAACGTTCGGTGTTCCGAATTCACCAGCACGGCTGTGGAACATAATCGGTTCTTTTGATCGCCATGTTCGACACTGGTATTATTATTTTCCAGAATCCGAACTTTACGGCGCACAAGTGAACAATTTTCTACGACCGACACAAGATATGCTGCGAGAGAAATGCTCACTTATTCTTCCGGCAATTCCCCTCCAAAACACTCCCTCCCCTTTACGTGTCGTGCACCACCCAGGGGCAAGCGATCCCAACTCGAGGCAAGGGATCCCCGGGTAAAGCATGCAACCGTCGCCGTCGATACTCCGTCGAATGAGCGTCCCGGCACCCTCCCTTCCCCTCCGCTGCGACTTCTCTCAAACTCCCCGCACCCTTCGCAGAGAAGCAGCACCTGGCTGTCGTGCGCTCGGAGGGGTTTGCCGCGGCGCATGCGCCATTCCCCCCTCCTCGTCCCTTCACCGGGGGCGGCTGCGCGTCGATCAGTGTGTGAGTGCTCTCGCCGGTGGCCGGGAGGTCGCTGCCAGTGCTCGCTAATCCTCGCCGGAGGGTGCGGCCCCTCCGCCTAAGCAGCGTGTGTTGTGGTGGTGTGGTGGCCGCTGATGGCGGCGAGTGTGTTGGCGCGGTGCCCGCGCGGATGCGACCGTCGGTGAGGTGGGAGCGGGCGAGGCTCGTCGCCACAATGGTGCTGCACCACTCTGCGCTGGCCAGGATCAACGCCCCGCCCAGGTCCGCCTTCACGGGGCGCTACGGCAAGGTGAGAGCGAGAACCTACGGGGGCCGCTCACGGACCCCCGGGGGAGCATTCGGTCTCCCGGGGCGCCAATCGATGGCGCGTCGGGGCACCGCCATTCGAATGCGCCGCGAACAGGGGTGCCCTCGTCACCTGTCCACCGTCACCTGCCCACGCGGCGACGGATGCTCAAAGAGTGCTGCTGGTAGTTTTCCAAAGTAGATACGAACATTGCAACCCGATTTACGGTGTCGGTTGGCCAAAGAAATTATTCGGTATGAAACGATGTGAGGGACCGTAAAACTGTTTTTCATAATTCCTTGCTAATTTGGTTGCTCCTGAGAAAGGAGTGTGTGGACCAGTCCATCTTAGGCTTGCGTTAACGATGGGTGAAAGCGGACGGCGCGTTACAGTCATGGAGAATTGGCACTCTTAAAATCACTGTCCTTGTTTGCGAATATTGGGTGTAAAACATTAAATGGCAAATAAACCGTCGAGGATTTGGGAACAACTGCGCCTCGAGTACACTTTGGCAGATTCGACAGTTTCTCCGGAAGGCCTCGATTATCCAGCGAATTGCGAATTTGTCGTGAGCCGCACCTCCGTTCAACGGTGTCCGTCGGCCCTTTGCCGCCGGCGATCCCTTTCTCATGTCGCCGTGCTATAGGATCTACGCTGACCCCCCGCGGCACGGTATTTAATTTGGATGAGCATTTCAACATCATTAATGGTGTTCACACGGCACCACAAGTCGCTATATTTTGTTCGCGGCAAGTATTTTCATAACGTAAACTGTATCGAGCAGTTTCCGCCAAAGTATGGAAATATTTGCTGGTATTAATACTGGGGCATGAATGTGGAATTAATGAAAACTTGCGTTTATTTAGTGTATCCTGTTGGCTTGCGCGACCTTTTAAGACTATTTAGTCAAGCCTCTGGTTAGAGGGGTTTGGGTTTAAAGGCTCGGCCCAGCCCTACACTCTTATCACGACGTCTACAGAAGGCGGTACGGCTCTTCCTCATGGGTGCAAGTAACACGATCAACTTTATTCTCGATGAGTAATAAAGCACTTCAGTATGTGAGACTGTGTGAACTCGGTTTATTTCCTTTCGGAAGCATTTCTCACCGCATCGAAAATACCCGACGTGTTCTGGAGAAAATACCCCAGAGGTTCTTGTTCTTTGCTCGGGACGTCCGTGGGAAGGGAGCGCGGGAGGAGAGTAGCAGGGCCCCGGGAGACACTCGCCGAAGAGCCCGCCCGTGTGCTCCGGCACCCCCTAGCTGTCGACCCTTCCGAATCGCCTCCCCTGGCTCTTCTCCGCCCGCCCTCCCCGCGACCCGAATGCCCCTTCTCCGTGGGAGGAGTGTGCTCCCCACGTGCCATTATTGACGCCGCCCGAGCATGACGCACCACGCACTGTTATGCCCTGCATGTGCATATTTCCTAGTAAATACATCGGAATCGTTGTTTCTCAAGATCGATTCTTATTAACTCCATAGTTTCAGCCTCAACTTTGTGGTAGTTCATTTTAGTAAATGAAAAAGAAAAACTTTGTTTCAATCCACCACTTTATTTCAGGTACGACTAGTTTCGACGCAGGTACCTGAGGATGACGCCGTAGCGTCGAAACTAGTCGTACCCGAAATAAAGTGGTGGATTGAAACAAAGTTTTTCTTTTTCATTTATCGTTTCTTATCCCATGTGCGTACATCTCCCATCGATTTCGTTGTGAACTCAGTAATCAGCTTTGGAGATGCATGGTTGGTGACATAAGACCCTCCGCCACACGTCCTTGCGGCGGCTTGCGAGGATCTATTATGTAGATAGATGAGGTGCCTTGTATGACTGATATCCGCAGCTCGAAATGATTTGAAGAGATCCCCTCCCACTCACTCGCGCCCCCTTTCGTCCATCGCTTGCCCTTTCCACGGCGCACACAAGACGCACTTCCATGGAACTCTCCACGGTGGATCCATGAATCTGAAGGAATGACGGACGTGCTTTGGAGAGGCGGCGGGTACCCAGGACGTCGCAGTCGTTCGCAGTGGGGGTCGGTGTCTGCGTGGTGGTTGGGAAACCACCTTTAAAATATTCGACAATAGCATTCGCAGAGCGACCGGTCACCAAAGGGTAGAATTTGAATGCTTGGAGGGCCCTCTCCATCCAAGGGTCCCTTCGCGTTCCCGTCGCAGGTATCGCAGCGATCACTGGCCGACCAGCAAGTGCTGCGCCGGCCGGGGGTCTGCACACCAATTTGAACATTTTGAACAAATTTATTTTTGCGCAGACTCTTAAATTTATATTTTCCGCTGGGATTAATGCATTCCCCGGTTCACCTAAGTTACTTGTCGCACATTCGGAGAGTGCCAGTGGGAAATGACGACGCCTCTTCTCGTTTCTTCGTGTCGTCTTGCCGCCCTTTTAGTTGAACCTACCTGCCTCTTTCGGTGCGAAAGATCGCCCTCAATCCCGCTCTTCCTCAAAATGCTCTTCCCCCATGCATCTTACGTGGAAAATATTGTCTTTGCCATTAGTTATGTTTCAAAACATCATGACATTTCAGATGATTTGATTCTCGTCGCGGTTTTCTGTGCAATTCCAAAGTACTGCTTAGATCGCGAGAGAAGCCACCCCGCATCATCTGGGGCCATCGTTTCTCTCAAGGCTAAACAGAATGTCGTTTGAAATTAAGCCAGTGTTACTACTTTGAATGGGACTATGTTTTAAGTTCATATTAAGGATATTTTAGAGGTCTTGTCACTCTTTCTCCTGGCTGGTTGGGTATTGCATGTCTCATTATTTCAAGGCCAATATCGCTATTTCTTGGCGATAATTTTATCTTTAATCCATAAAATGGCTTTCTTTTTTGCATAAAAAATATCGTGTATTATTTTGCTCTGACAATCTTGAACTGGATGTCTTGGAGTTTATGCCCTATTGCTTTCTGCCGATTTTATTATTCAGCTGATACCAATGAAAATTATCATCACCAAACACGATTGACGTGGTGGAAGGGCTTGTGTGTTCCGATGACCCCTAGAGCTGTGCTGGCGGGAGTAATAATAATTGCTCCTGGTAGGGTCGCCCATGCCAGATAGGTCGAAGGTTAGGAGCCGGACCAAAGGTAGTCCACGCAGCGTCCGTTCCTCAGTGAGGCGGCAGCAAAAGGCGTCTGGCAGAAGTGAGGCGGACGTTGGCGGCACGTTAAAGGCAGCAACGCCTCAATAATTGATTTTACAAGCAGAGTTGGACAAAAAATATGTGAAAATGAGCCCTGGCAACCATGGGGCGGATGTTGTGTCAGGCAGCAAAGCCTCCGTGTTCGCCATCCACGAAATCTTTGCATGGTCCATTGACATAGATAGGCAGATGGATACACGTCTTTTTCGGGCGAAATTGAAACCATAAGGACCATAGCAGTAGAAACATAGACATGGCAGAGGATTGCAAGTGCTAGAATGGGAGCTTGGAATGATAGGATAATGTTGAGGATATGGAAATTGCAAAATTACAAGCAGGAGATTAACAGAGTAAATGTAAATGAATTAGGGCTGAGTTGGTTATGTTGGGAAGTTATGGAGGATGAAAGAAGTGAGACAGTGAATGGGAAAAGAGTAAAATAGGTATAGCAGTATTATCGATTACAAATAAGTTAACAATTTCATTTGTGAAGTTAAGAGTAGGCGACTTGGATAGTGTATACGCTGAAATTGAGGAAATAATTGCGGGTGTCCCCAGAAGGAGAATACTAAAACTAAAGTAGTATGCCGGAGAAATGTTTTTTTTTATAATAAAAAGCAGACGTTTTTTATAAATCAAACCACTTTGGTTTTCCACATAAAATTTTTATTTTCACGACCCAGGTTTCGTTATAGCATAACATCATCAACAACGAAACCTGGGTCGTGAAAATAAAAAGTTTATGTGGAAAACCAAAGTGGTTTGATTTATAAAAAACGTCAGTATGAAGATTTTCCACCAAGTTACGCCAGAAACTGTTTTATTTAATAAAAAGTAGATTTAAATACCACGAAAAACTTATCACGCATGAAAATTCTGTGAGATATTGGTTCGATTACATTATGCTTAGGCATTGCTTCATCAATTTGTAGTTTCCAGGGAGTGGATGCAGATAAATGTGAGTGCCAATGATTCAGCCGGACGAATGGTTACAACTATTGATTAAGGCATCCTTGAGTGATTGTGAGAGTAAGAGATGATAACTAATAACAAGAAAACGAAGGTAGTGAGGTTCTCTCGAAATAGGAAAGCTGAGATAAACAATAAAAGTGAAAGACATAATAGTAGAGCAGCGTTCCAATGGCCCCTAGAGCTGTGCCGGCGGGACAGATTTGACAGACAGGGGTGTCAGCCATTATCACCTTTACTGTTCAACGAATATGTGGAGGACGTGATTAAAGAGACATGGGAAGAGTTGGAAATAGGAATGAAAGTCGACGGGGAGTCCATAAAATCAATCAGGTTTGCTAATGACCAAGCTTTATTTTGTCATTCAGCCAAGGCGTTGCGAACACTGCTTAGTGGAATGGAATGTCTGTGAGATAGGTATGGGAAGAGTGGAATATCATGAAGAGGAGAATAAATGTAAATAAAAAAACAAAAATTTCAGGCGTCCCGCAGGGAAGTATTACTTTCCTTAATATATAGTACATTGACGGATGGCACTAATAGAGGAGAGTATAGAATACAATCGGAATGTATTTGCCTGTTTCGTAGATTTCGAAAATGGGTTTGACAGAGAGAATTGGGGAAAAACTAATGAATTTATTATTAGGTAATCTACCGGTTAAGGTAGGTTTTTGGATGGACACAACTATTAAATAAACATTTTGTGACTCCCCACCTAGAAAACTAATCTATATCAGGTCCCTCTTCATCTCTGTGTACTTCTTTCCTCCCTTCATCCCGTCCAACATCACTATCCTGTTCCTGCCCTTGCCTCGCTTGCCCAACATTATCCCCTCTATTACCTTGTTCAACATTCCACTACCGCTCAATACGCCTTTCATCCATTTTTTCTGCATCCATAGGATTTCTCTCAACAAACTCACCTCCTCACCCACCATCTCCAGTACTTCCTCTTTTGTTTTCCTTTCGGTCCATTTCACCTTCTCCATTCTTCTCCTTCTCCTTCATGAATATACACTTATGTTATTATTAGGTAATCTACCGGCTAAGGTAGGTTTTTAGATGGACACAACTATCAAATAAATATTTTGTAACTCCAAACAAAACCCAATCCAGCAACCTACTCTACATCAGGTCCCTCTTCATCTCTGTGTACTTCTTTCCTCCCTTCATCCCGTCCAACATCACTATCCTGTTCCTGCCCTTTCCTCGCTTGCCCAACATTCTCCCCTCTATTACCTTCTTCAACTTTCCACTACCGCTCAATACGCCTTTCATCCATTTTTCCTGCCTCCATAGGATTTGTCTCTACAAACCCCTCTCCTCACCCACCATCTCCAGTACTTCCTCATTTATTTTCCTTTCGGTCCATTTCACCTTCTCCATTCTTCTCCACACCCACATTTCAAAAGCCTCCAATCTACGTCTATCCTCCTGTTTCAGTGACCACGTTTCCGCACCGCACATAGCTACGCTCCATATCAGAGTTTTTATGAGTCATGTCTTAACATCTCTACTCAACGTCCCCGTCATCAACTCCCTCCTCCTTGAGAAAGCCTCCTTGCCTAGCGCAATTCTTCTCCTTACGTCCCTACCACTTTGACAGTATTGGTCCAAAACACTTCCGAGATATGTAAACTGTTCTACCTGCTCTATTTTTTCTCCGCCTATTTTAATATTTAGCTTAGCCTTTTTCTTTCTGGAAAATCGCATAACCTTTGTTTTATTAATATTGATTCTCATCCCATATTTATCGCACTGAACCTCCAATTCACTCAGCAATGCTTGCAACCCCTTGGCTGACTGAGCAACTAATGCTTGGTCATCAGCAAACCTAACCGATTTTACGAATTCCCCTCCGACTTTCATTCCAACCTCCAGTTCTTCCCATGCCTCTTTAATCATTTCCTCTACATATACGTTGAGCAGTACCGGTGACAATGGGCAACCCTGCCTTACACCTCTTCCTGACACTGCCCATCCGGACTCTCCGTTCCCCACTCGCACCTGAGCAGTCTGAGACATGTACAGGTTGCGGATCAGCCTCCTGTCCCTCCAATCCATTCCTATTTTCTGCAATACACGCATTAATTTTTCCCAATTCACTCTATCAAACGCTTTTCCGAAATCTACAAAACAGGCAAAAACGTCCTGATTGTATTCTATATTCCTCTCGATTAGTGATCTCATTACTGCAATGGCATCACGCGTACCTCTTCCTTTCCTAAACCCAAACTGATTATCCCCTAAGTAATCATTTGCCTTACTCTCTATCCTTTTGTTGATGATCCTGAGAATAACTTTAGCTGCGTGGGATATCAAATTTATTGTTCTGTAATCCTCACATAACTAATGAATATATTGCAGAAAATAGGAGTGGTTTGGAGGGATATGAAACTAATGCGCAACATTTACATGTCTCAGATTGCTCAGGTGCGAGTGGAAAACGGAGAGTCCGGATGGGCAGTGTTAGGAAGAGGTGGGTTGTCCATTGTCACCTGCGCTGTTCTATGTATATGCCGAGGAAAAGGTTAAAGAGGCATGGGAAGAACAAGATAAGAATGAAACCCGGTGGGGCATTCATAAAAGCAGTTAGGTTTGCTGATGATCAAGCTTTAGTTTGTCAGTCAGCCAAGGGGTTGCAAGCATTGCTCACCGCTTTGGAAAATCAGACCGAAAGGCATGAGATGAGGACGGATTTAAGAACAACAAAGATGATGCAGCTTTTCAGAAAGAGGAGGGCTAAGTTAAACGTTAAAATAGGAGGGTAAACACTAGAGCAGGTGGAATAGTTTACGGCTCTCGGAAGTGTTTTGGACCAAAATGGGGAAAGTGGT
Organism: Hetaerina titia; assembly: GCA_037158775.1. Taxonomy (NCBI): domain Eukaryota; kingdom Metazoa; phylum Arthropoda; class Insecta; order Odonata; family Calopterygidae; genus Hetaerina; species Hetaerina titia. Next base: position 103,322,435 of record CM073772.1, on the reverse strand, counting down.
AGGGACGTAAGGAGAATAATTGCGCTAGGCAAAGAGGCTTTCACACGGAGAAGAGAGTTGATGACAGGTACGTTGAATAAAGATGTTAAGAAAAGGCTCGTCAAAACTTTGATACGCAGCGTAGTTATGTACGGCGCGGAAACATGGTCGCTGAAGCAGGAGGATCGACGTAGATTGGAGGCTTTTGAAATGTGGGTGTGGAGAAGAATGGAGAAGGTGAAATGGGCCTATGTTTTTATTTTTGTGTGAGATGTCCTAGGGGTCCTCGCCACTCGCCCTTGCGGCGGCTTTCTGGGATTGTGTAAATGTAGATTATGGCCAAACGTTATATGGGCAGATTACACCACAAGGTAAGATAGTAGGGATACTCCAGTACTGGTGGTAGGCAGGTAGTACAGGAGGCAGGTACTCCAGTACAGGTAGGGATACTCCAGTACATATTAGTTCTATCCTCGGACGATCAGAAATCATAATAGTAAGAAATCAAAGTGATAATAGAAATAGTAAAGACTTTCGAATTACAAGCGAGGACAAGGTCAAACGTGACGTAGACGGCTGGCACATTCATAGGTGCATGTGTTTGTGTATGTCAGTCGATTGTATATCTATTTGCGTGTGTGTAAGTTAAAATAATTTTTGCATGAATATATGCGTCTGTGTGGGTGTTCATTAGACAATTTTTGTTAGTATTACATGTAGTTTCTCTCTATTTTTACGTGTTTTGCCTACCACTCACTGCCACACGCTCTTCTGGCGGCTCGCGGGGAATCGTGTAGATGTAGATTATTTTTGCCGGAGTTTTTTGTTGGATTGTTCGTTTTAAATTAGATGAGATGCTGTGTTATCTTTTTACACATAATTATGAGGTTCATCTAAAGTATATTTGTATATTGTACGTATATTTATAAATTGTCTGACTGTACCTTAACTGACTGTTTGTGATATGTGTGTTGACACTTTGAAGTAATTTATTTTTTAACACTTTCTTTCTGGGTTCTGTCTTTAAATGTATTGCCATTGTGGCCTTTAAGATGTTGTATGCTTGGATGTCTTTCCTGAAATTCCTTATCATAAGATCATTAAGCCTCTGGGATATCCTCCAAGTAATTGCCCGAAATTTTTCTTCTCAAGTTTGCTTGGGCGCTTTGGGTAATTTCTTTGTTTCCTTACGACGTGTTAAGTATATTTCCCATGTGTTTTCGAGAGGCGGTCCTATCGTACACCAGTTTCGAATGTATGTTTGTTTTTCTAATGTAATTTTTGCTTGCCTTCTTAAAGCTCTTCTAACCTCACCATTCGTGATCGTGATTCGTTGCTTTCGTGTTTCGTTTTGTAAGAAAAATGTCGATACTGTGTGTAATTCAATCTAAGAAGCACTTTCATGTAGCTTTCGTCCAGTTTGTTCCATTGTTTGTGTCGGCCTTGAAGCTCCCTTTCCCCAGAAGAAATATATCTTTCCGGATTTTAAGATTTTCTTTACCGACGCATTTATATCTACAAAAATGACTTTGTGGTCACCTATTCCTTTGGTTACATATAAATGCGTTAACATTTCGGGGTAGTTCTCCACACCCACATTTCAAAAGCCTCCAATCTACACCTATCATCCTGCTTCAATGACTGTGGTTCCTCGCCGTACATGACTACGCTCTAGACAAAAGTTTTTAAGACCTTTTCTTAACACCCTAACTCAGTCCCTCTCATCTATTCTCTCCTCCTCTTGAAAGCTTCTTTGCCTAACGCAATTTTTTTATTATGTCCCCACTACCTTGATTATTTTGGTCCAAAACATTTCGAAGATACGAAAACTCTTCCAAATGCTCTGGCCTACCTTGTATTTTAATATTTAACTTAACCTTCCTCTTTCTTGAAAATCGTAAGAAATCTGTTTTGTTTATTTACATCTACACCGCCACCGCAAGGACGTGTGGCGGGGGGTGTTAACACCGCCGTCCGTCCAACAGAGCAACCAAATGCAAAAAAAAAACTAAATCTTACCGATTCAAATTAACACAGACGAATATAGTCTCGGGAAACCCATTTTAACTTACACACATGTGAATACATATTCTAGCATCTAACGTAAACATGCACCTACGAATGTACCAGATGTCTATGCAGCATTTATTCTTATCCTTGCATGTAATTTCAGTGTCTTAACTATTTCTATTATGCATTCGATTTCTTATTATTATGAACCTTCTTCTTACTGATATGATACTATTAATAATGATGAACTAACTATTATGATACTAATACCTTACTATTATGAATTGGTGAAAGATAGTAAACACTGAAATACTGAGGATACGTGGGATCATTTCCGTGACATCACCCATTCAGTAGCCAACAAGTTCATTCCCAGTAAATTTGTAAAAGATAAATGAGAACCTAGATGATAAAACGCAGATGCTAGAAAATCATTGCGACGTCAAAGACCATGTCACGCTAAGGTGAAAAATATTAGGAATGAAATCACTTTTGATTATAAGATGTCTAGAGCGATTGCCAAAAAGGAATTTCGGAAAGCGTTAAGCGAATTCAATAGTAAAAAGTAGTAGAAAATTTGAAGGAAAATTCGAAACAATTTTGGCCGTACATCAGAGGGGTTCAGGGAAATGGGTCTATGGTGTACACTATAGAGTAACCAACCAGCGGTTTGGAAAAGGTCAAATTATCAAAAATCTTTCTTTCAAAATGTCTTCACCGTTGTCTCACCGAATGTCTCCGATAGCTTACCAAATCGTTGACTAAAAAAATCCTCCGGGCTTGATAAAATACCCGCTCGTATATTTAAGGAACTAGCGTCAGAAATTGCGTCGTGTCTAGAAATCATATTTAAGAAATCGCTCTTAGATAAAGTTTCCAATTATGGGAAACTGCTGATGTACACCATATTTAAAAACGGATACAAGGAGCCGAGCAATTACAGGCCTATTTATTTCCCTATCGTCAAAGGTGAGTGTAGTATACAGTGGAGTGTAATATAGTGCGTGGATGGTCTAGACCACGCTTCTAAATTTCCTGAGCTGGAAAAGAGACATGGTCACATGAAAAGGGGAGTCTTACATGATGTAAGCTCTAATAAAGTAGAAGTCACTTCAGTTTTCCCCAAGGGAAGTGTTAACGGACTTCTTATATACCATCTTTGGTTTAACGACATTGACTCCTTGGTTAATAGTAAGATACGTTTATTTGCTGAAGATGCAGTGATTTACCGAGATCTCCGTAATCTTGAGGATAAAGTAACTTTAGTTGATGACTTAAATGCTATGCATCGTTGGTGCGACACTTGGGGATTAGGATTAAACTTAAAAAAGTGCGTATTGATGAATTTTTGGAAAAGAGTAATGCCCACCCGAAATACGCCTACTGCATCGGGAATCCCGATCTAGAGTTTTTAGACTCGATCAACTACTTATGCGTTACCCTCACCAACGAGATCTTCTGGGTGAAACGTATACATGGAATATGTGGAAAAGCTAACAAAAAATGGATTTATTAAAAGGGTATAGGGAAAATATGTTGAAAATGAAGTTGGATTGATTTCCGAATTAGATCGCGTGCAGCATGGAGGAACTAGACTTGTAAAAATGTTGATTTGATAGCGTATCAAAACTATTAGAGGTGAAAGGCTGGGAATCACTCACGGAACGAAGGTTAAATTACAGATTAAATCTCTTTCTTAAATTAGAAGGATGCCACTTCAGCAATGATGTTGAAAATGTATTATAAGCCCCATCGTACTACGGTGGGCGAGACCATATCAATAAAATGAGAGACATTATGCGTAGAACAGAAAGATATATGATGTAGATTTTCCCACGAAAGATAAGCGATCCGAACAACGTTATCCGGCCGCGGTTCAGGGAAAAATTATTCAAGTCAAATTTAGTCTGGTGTGTATTCACCCCCCCCTACACAGCCAAGCGGTGGCTGGCAGGGTACTAAAAATACAAATAATTCTAATTTTCCGAGGGAAGGACAAATATATCTATCTGTACTGCAACCTGTCTCCCTTATCTTTGTGACACAACCTGCCCAATTAGTGTGGGGCCATAATTATTCCCTTCACATCATGGTTCAAGCCATGCGTTCTGAACCTTGCTAAAAGTCTTAGCCTCGCTTGTTCTCCTCGTATCTCTTGCGGCTACCAGCCTAATTCCTCTTAAAGGCCTGTCTGGCTCATATTCTTATGATAAGAATTTTTTACAAATATGGAGGGTTTTTTTCTGAATTAGATAAAATTCTTTTATCAACGCTTTCTCCGAAGAATCCCAAATACTTGCGGCATATTCCAAATGGAGCCTAACTAAAGTGAAATTTCACCTCTCTTTAACATTTGCATTACATTTCCCTAACCCCCTTTAATGAAACCAAGTAACCACATTAATTCCCAACCATATCCATCACACAGACTTTTGAATACGCTCAACAATGTGTGCAAATCCTTGGCTGAGTGACAAATTAAAGGTTGATCATCCGCAAACCTAACTGATGTTATTAATTCCCCACCGACGTTCATTCCTATCTCCAGCTCTCCACTGCCACTTTAATGATTTCCTCCACATATAAGTTGAACGGCACATGTAATAATGGACAGCCCTGCCCTGCCTTACACCTCTTCCTAACACTGCGCATCCAGACTCTCCATCCCCCACTAGCACCTGAGGAGTCTGAGACATGCACAGGTTGCGCTATCCACCTATCGCTCCTATCTATTCCTAATTTCTGCAGGATACATTATTCATTAGTTTTTCCCAACTCATTCTATCAAACGCCTTTTCGAAATCAATGTACAACAGGCAAATACGTCCGGATTGCATTCTATATTCGTCTCTATTACTAATCTCATTATTGCAGTTGCATCACTCGTGTCTCTCCCCTTCCTGTGCCCAAACTAATCATCTCCTAAGTAATCATTTGCCTTACTCTCTATCCTTTTGTTGATGATCCTGAGAGCCACTTTAGCTGCGTGGGATATCAAACTTATTATTCTGTAGTCCCCACATGATGCAGCCTTCACCTTTTTCAACATAGGAACTAACACTGATCTCACCAAGTCCTTCGGCAAGATTCCTTCCTCATAGATACTAAGAATCATTCCATTTAGAGTTATTCATTACATTATGTATTCCATATAGTGCGTTCATCGGAACGCACTATTTGGAATTGTCCTGTTACTGAATACTCTTGCTTGTAAGTAGCTTCTTTCGTGGTGAATAACTTTGTCCGAGTGCATGATCGAACAAATATCTGTGTAGAGATGTAGTGAATGTGAATTCAGGTGTGTGACTGCCCGTCACACGCCCTTGAGGCGGGCTACAGAGTATTATGTTGATATAAATGACAATGTAAAGATATGATGACATTTTTGTGCCACGGGATCAGGCTCTTGTAATGGATATTATGTTCATAAGATATTGTGTAAAGATAGGGTTCTTTCTCGTTGAGAACCGATAAAGGCGTGTGCATAGTAGATGCTAGGTAGTTGGTAGCCTGTGGAGGTTATGAAAAATTAATTTCTTGTTGCAGTTCGCGTAGAAGTAAACATACTCCTTCCCACATGCAAGTAAATGGTGGGTATCCAAGGATGTTTAAACGTGGATGTTGCCTAACGCTAACGTCCTGCTGTGTGTCTATGCATGGTTTACATAAAAAGTGTCGGGAAATTAGATATATTTCAGATATTGCTACAATGCCTCCAAATTCTTCAAAGGACGTCCATTGAGCGTCGACATACTTTTGCCAGCGGATTTTCCTCCATCGAAGGCTCTCTGGGTGGTGGATTCCGGAAGGTCCTTCAGGGTACGCATGCAAGCTTCTTTGACGGCACTTAGGGTCCCATGGTGGTGTCCTTTGGGGGAAGATTTTACCTTTGGAAATAGGAATTATTCTCCTGGTGCCAAGTCGGGACTGTAAGGGGCCTGGGTAATCGTCGCGATGCCCATGTAGAATATCTTCTCAAGCAGACACTCGAATCTGCTCTCGGTCATCAGTCCAAATATAATGGTATGCACGATCTTATCAATAACAGTACGGCCTGTGATCAAACGCACACTCAACCAGCGGCCTGAATTCAGAACTTCACGCACGCGTCAGGAAAAGATAGTTGCCGATACTTTTTATGCAAACCTTGTAGTCATATACCGTCTAAAAAGCACCGCTCCCCCGAATCGACCGCCCTCATTGACCCCCGTGCGTCTTGATGCCCAAATCGCGTTGGCATTTGGAATTTGGAGGCAGGGCCGTCGGCTTTTATCTCAAACCTCCTCCTTGCACATCCAATCTCCTCCACAAACATCTCCCCCAGGCAATTCTTTACTAATCTTTTTTTCATAATTTAATTGATATGCCTGTTACCAGTTTACTTATTTTTTCAGAAGCTTCTTACAACAAAGGAATTCTTCTCTTAATGTCTCAGCTAATTAGAATGCTCACTGCATCAGGCACACACAGTATTTCAATAATTCACTGCCTTCAGTCAAACTAATGAACATTGTATGGCGAATATTTTACACCTGCAAAATATCTCGCAAGCCTCCGCAAGGGCGTGTGGAGGGGGGTGTTAGGTCACAATTGGGTGTGGTTCATTTTGATTCCATAATTTTTAATACACCCGAGAACTTCTTTAGGGGGTGAAATTAAAACTTATTTAAAACAAAGTAGCTTCTTTCGTGATGCCTTACTTTGCTCGACTGCACTTCCGAACCTCTATCTGTGTATATGTACGTAGATGTAATGAATTTGCATCTATAGCTGGTGACCTAACACCCTCCGGCCCCCTCCGTTGTGGGGGATTTCGTGGTATTATGTTGTTGTTAATATCTGCATGTACAGGCAGCAGGGGTGCAAGCTCCTGGTGGGAAGAGTAAGGTATAAGAGAGAGGAAGGGTGTTTAAAGGGTTAGGACAATGGAAAAACATCCACTCAAAATCCCTGAAAATTTTATATTTTATCCCTTATTTTTCCTACTACAGAAGTCCTCGGGTTCACTAAAGTGGAGGGAATAATAATGAAGCACAACCCCTTTTCGGATAAGTCACCTTCACACCAAGACATATCATGCGGAACTGGAAAGTAAGAATGGGAAAATTCTATTAATCCATGGCCATGAAACTTACGGTCCTCACCCCTGACGCAACAGGTAGAAAATGTGCCCTGCTGTTGGCAGCGGACTTCGTGGAGCATAACCCCCGCGGAGAGCGACGAGGGTGGAAGGGGGTGCTTGCAAATACGACACAAAACGGTAGCAAAATTTTTAACATGCACTACGCTAGATGTTTCTCAGTTCCACTCAGTCAAGTGGGAAGGGATTTGCCAACAAAACACACGCTATTAGCGCAACGCATATAAGTATAACTAATTATAGGATGTTTCTATGAATGTGTGCACTACTGTAGATTTGGGTTTGCATGTGTGTGTTAGTTTTGAATGCGGTTTTTCTTTTTTCCTTTTTTTGGGTGATGACCTAACACCCCCCGCCACACGCCCTTGCGGCGACTTGCGGGGTATTATGTAGATGTAGATGTGAACTAATTATTCCCCTTGATGCAAAGGATGGCTAGTGGCATTCTTGTCAAGTCCAGTCCTAAAGGTACTATCCCGTATTGTCCGGGTAAGAGGCGAGTCCTCGAGTCTTCTAGTTCTGGCATCTATTTCTCGAATTTTATATAGACTACTTAAAGGACCAATGTATGTTATATTACGGATAATTAACGAGACCTTGGTGCTGGAACAAGCGGATCTGAATGTATTTAATAATTTACGCAGAATTAAATTGTCTTGGTTCTAACGATTCTCACCTCAAGTTCAGAAGCATTTCTGTGACGCTTTTCGTTTTATCGTAACAGTTTTTAACGAAACGGGCTGGACTAGCGTTGAAGCTTTTCAATTCCTTGGATGAGGCCTTTTTCAGTCAGATCTCATACACTACGATACATGAATATTCTTAATCAGGCCTTAAAAGGGCATGGTAACAACGTTCCTTGACCTTAGAGTCACTCCTGCCAACAATGCGTCTAATAAAACCCAATTTTTTATTTTCTTTCCTGCAGATTGTGTGTATGTGAGGGTCCCAAGTTAAGTCGTCAGTTATAGTAACATTTCGAAAATCTACAGTATCAACAATACAGCAAGTTTGTACACGAAACCGGTGGTTCTTTTACAGTAATTCATCACCCAACATTTGTTATGGTTTGATGTCAATCTCCATTTTGTGCACCTTTTTGAAATACAATCTAGATCCCTTACTGGTATTAATCGATCCTCATCCCTAGAAATCTCCCGGTAAATTACCGTGTCACCCGCGAACATCCTAATCTTACTTTTCACCTCGCGGTTCCAATAGTTCCCAAAAATCAAGATGAACAAGGGCCCGAGCTCTAATTTATAAATTAATTTCCCATGGGAAATCTTGTCAAATGTCTTATTTGAATCTAGGAGAATCGCATCCACTTTCCCGCCACTCTCACCCGATAATTGTAGCAGTAAGTCTTGTTTGAATAGCCCTGAGACTCGCATCAGCAGGTTTTCCTGAATCCGTGCTTATTAATCGTTGCTTTAGAAGCTGATGATGTCGAGGTATCCTATTATCGAACTGATATTAATGTGCTCCAAAATTTTGCAGCAAATGTGAAATGGGTTTGTAATCACTAGGATCCTCCCTATCACCACTATTAAAACTAAGCGTTACCTGCGCTCTTTTCCAATCCTTAGGGACTTGGCACTGTGTGGGTGATATGTTATATACGAGTCGTATTACTTGGAGATATGACACGAAATTTGGAGATAATGTTTTTACAGACAGTCACAGGTCACCAGTCATACTACAGTTGCGTACTCCAATACGTCCACAAACACATGACCCCACTGTGATCCACTCAAAGGGTACGTGGAGGGGGACATCGTTCATGCAACATCTATTACACGTGTCACAACTATTATGCTGTTTGTATTCACTCCACTGACCACACTAAGAACACAAGTGCATAAGTAATCCCATTAAAAAGGGCGCGGAAACATGCAACGCCGTCAGCAACTATCAGACAGCATTCCACTCATGTAGAACGGACACATTTTATGAGTCCCAAGCAATGTTTGCATGTCTTGAAGCTGGTATCTATTCCGCAAAAATGCGAGTTGAAAAATACTCCTTACTTGTACTTAATGGTACGCAAATTTTATGCAGCCGACCCGGTGTCAGACACGGCGCCAGCACCACAATTGCTGCCGCAATGCTCAAGGAGGTCAGGACGGGGAAAGTCCGCCAGGAGTTATTAGGGGTTGAGTAGTGGCGTAGGTACGGGGGAGGGGCAACCGGGAGCTTCCCCCCGAAACCCCGACCCCGTGAATATCGATCGCCGGGAACCGCTGCCTTTGGACATATACTTTCGGGGAGAGGGGAAGGCGGGAGAAGATGCCTCTGGCCTAATTAGCCCGTGCGCTGAGGGTGACTCCGATGTGTCCTCACGCCGTGCCGTTTCACGGGGAACAGGATGATGGATAAGGGGGAGAACAGTTGGAAAACGGGCATGACATGTAGGTCATCATTCGTGTGTGTATATTAGTTGCTCATATATGTATTTGCATGTGTGTAAGTTAAAATAGGATTTTCATGAATATGTGCGTCTGTGCATTAGCATGTTCATGTTTGTTTAGCATGTAGTTGCATTCTATTTTACTGGTGGTGTCTCAACACCCCCCGCCACTTGACCTTGCGACGGATTTCGGGGTATTGTCTATATGTAGATATTAACATCTACATATTACCATGCCAGCAGTCTAAATGGCGTGTGAAGGGAGTGTAAGGTCATCAGTCATTCATACACAATCGTTACATCTACGTGGATAGTAGTTCGAAAATGCAATCGAACGAAGTTAGGTACCACTAAAGAAGCTACTTACTCGTATATGCAAAAATATTCTAATTTTAATCATGTAGGAGCAATTTAAAAAAACTATTTTTAAGATGCATGCATGATAACGATATAATACGAGTTTATACAATACCAATGCTAAATATCCTCTTCTGTGATCATCTCCATTTTGATCTCTAATCGTTAGAGAAAACAACGACATTTAATATGTAGTATCTATCTCCCTGATTTTACGTATCATACCTATATGCATGGCTGGTGACCTAACACCCACCGCCACACCCCCTTGCAGGGTATTATGTAGATGTAGTTACACTTGATCTGATATACCACAGTAAGACGGGTCTTGTGCCAGGCCTTAATACAAGTACGTTTACAAAGAACTTTCCAGAACAAGTAGTTAAAAAATCAACAAGGGATCACAGCACACTTATTATCTTTGAGACTTCTACGCCTTAAATCATCTCAAACATGGAAATAACCGCATCAGCTATCATTAAGCTATTCTGGTGTAGAAGAAAAGTAAGTTTCTCTATGTAAACAAGGAAATAATTAAAGTTAACCTGTTAAATAAGGCAGATTTTAACGAGCTTCGAGATATTTAAAAATATCGCATTACGAGAATTCAAGAAAATATCCAGACCACTGTTACAGAGAGCACTCGGAAGTATTTCTTAGATACGAGATTTCTCTTGTATTTTACGTGAAGGAATGGGGACGTAAGTTCCTTTCAAACTTCAATGCGGCAGTAAATAAACAGAGATGGTTCAGAGGAGAAATCGTAGCTGGATTAAGTAAGCAAAGAAGGTCGCGGTCAGATTTTAAAAAGAGTTTAAAGAGTAATGACGTAGTAGTTATTGATTACATCCAAACAGAAATTAAAATAATATCGTGAGGAAAACAGTCATTCTGGTCTAACGTAAGAGAAGTACAAGGTAAACGCCCAACTGTAGATTCTTTGAAGGGAGAAAACGGTGACCTTGTTCAAGGCAACTTGAAAAAGGCAAATCTTTTAAACATGTTTTCCAGAGCGTCGACAATGAAGATAACACCACACCAAACGAGCTTCTTCTGCCACTCGGAGAACACATGAGTGAGATAACACTGCCCAAGAAGGGAATAGATCATCATCTCCATAGTATCAAAGATAGCAAATCACCTGGTCCAGAAAAAATACCTGCTAGAATAATGAAGGAATAAGATTAAGGCGCTGCCCCGTTTTTAGAAAGAACTTTTCTCGAGTCGATCGAAGAAGGTTCCGTGCCTCACGACTGGAAGCTAGATCACATAACTCCCATCTACATGTATAAAGGAAGGGCATATCTTGAGAAATGTAATTGGGATTTTTTATTCACGATATTCTAAGAACGGACGAAACAATAGCCAAGTGGATGCGGTATTTTTGGGTTTCAAAAGAGCCTTCGATAAAGTCCCTCACAATAGACTGATACACAAACTCAAATCCTGTGGTATCATTGGGAAAGTGACACATTGGATTTGACTCTTCTTGTCATGTCTCAAACAAAAAGTAGTCGTCGATGGGTATTAACAGAGGTAGAAAGATGTAAGTTCGGGGATGTAATAGGGAAGTGTAATAGGGCCGCTACTATTTTTAATATACGTTAATGGCCAATGCTCACGCGTTAGTAGCAACCTTAGTCGATTTGCAGTAAACTTTGGGTTACAGGGAAATAAGGAATTCAGAAGATTGTGGGCTACTCTCAAGCGATTTAAGCAAAATATCGAATTGGTGCAAGGAATGGGGATTGGAATTGAACATGTCGTATTCACGTATTTTGATCTCTAATCGAACGACGAAAAGATGGCATTTTAAATCTATCCGTTTTCTTCCTGATTTTACGTTCATGATCTGATCTACCACAGTAACTCGGGGCGGGTATGTCTTTAAAATACTCAAATAAGCGGCCTGCCTCCAATTTACGTAGTAACTTTAACCTGTATGTTAACCCACTGTCAACTCGTGGCTCCCATCCTAATTCTTCCAATAGTGTCTTGACACCTTGTTCATAACAACGTTTCACCAACCTAGCTGCTCTACCTGTACGTTGCATTCGATCTAGTTCTAATACTAAGGCTATGTCATAAAGATCCCACAAAATTTCAGCACTCTAGGTGAACCTAGCTAAATTAAATAACAGAACTCTTTTAATCTTGTCATAACATTTCCAAAGTATCCTTTATATGAATCCTAACTTTTTATATGCAATTCCGTAAATTTTGCGAATGTGTTTTTCCCATACATATTTTTCGGAGATTTTTAGGGAATGTTTTTTCCGGTTTATTAACCTTTGAAACACCCTTCCTCTCTCTTATCCCTTAGCCATATCCCCTGGTGCTTGGACACACTCCCGTATACCTTTTTGATGGATCACAGGGTTGATGATGTAGATGATCCACTTTTATAACTTTTCATTGAAACTATAGTGCCTAAATTGGTCTATCAATTTATTTTGATCGAATTTTTCGAAAACTCTCTTGAAATCCAAAATTGGTCATTACCTACCTGTTGAAGGTAGTTATTGATCTGGAGTTAACAAATATAATCTAAAAGTTATCAGATGATGATCAGAGAGAATCCAAAACTTAGAAACGAGTAAAGGTATGACCAATCCAATACTATTTTTGTTGAATGAACACCAATTTCGCTAGAGCTATGCAAGGAAAGCTTAAGGTACATTGTCGAGGGCTGTTTAATAGAGAGCATTTATGATTTTTACACTCGGGAAATTCGGTGCACGAAAATGAAATTCTACGTTTTATTATTAACTTCCGCCACGCGGACGACAACCTTGCTTGAGGTGGTGGAAGGGCTTGTGAGTTCTGATGACCTCTACGGATGCCTTGGCGGCAGCAGTTATATATTCTCCTGGCAGGGTCACCCACCTACTATGTAAGATTGGTCGAAGAGTAGGAGCCAGAGGAAAGACAGTCCGCGCAGCGTCTGTTTCTCAGTGAAAAAAAGGCATGTGATCGCAGTGGAGCGACCATTTCGGTGATTGTGCCACGTTAGAAACACTATTGAGAAAGGCAACGGGAAACCACCTCAATTGTTTATCCAATGTAAATATGGTGGAATAAAATATGGAAATAAGACATGGCAACTACGGAACTCGACCCACTTGGGAGAAGTGTGTCGTGACTGGCAGCCGAGGATACAAGCGCCCCGCGGTTGTTATCACACAAAATCCGGACGTGATCGGGAAAAGAAGGCACAAAAGAGGACCAAGCTAATTAGAACATGGACTTGGAATGTGAGGACGATACTGATGACAGGGAAGTTGAAAGAAATCAAGCGAGAGATGGGGAGGAGGAATATATATAGACGTGCTAGACATGTGAGAGTTGACATGTACCAAGATACCAGAAAGTGATAGAGGTGGGGGATTGGAATGCAACGATAGGCGAAGGAAGTGTTGATGGTGGGGTAGGGGACTACGGTTCAAAACGTTTAGGTTAAGGAATGACCGTGGGGGGAAAGCAATTAAGTTCTGCAGGCGACATGGGTTAATAATCATCACCGACACATGGTTTAGACACAAAAAAAGATGTAGATATACATGGAAAATGCCGGGGGACTCAGAACGGTATCATGTAGGCTATATAATGATTATCAATTCACACAGTGTCTCGGGAGCGGATGCGGACTCGATTTAAAAATTATGAAGTGTAGGGTCAGGTTCAAAAAGGTACGCAAGGAAGACGGCTTAGGAAATGGAACGTAGAAGCCCTAATCGGATCAAAAAAGGATTATAAGCAGGCTGTAAGGGAAACCATGAGTGAGGAAAGAGAGGTGGGTACGAAAGGGGAAAGGTAGGAACATTTAAAAGAAGAGGTATCGAGGGCCGCTAATTAAGTGATAGAAAATGTAAATAGAAAAAGGACAAGGAAAACATGGAGGCATGGATTACGGACGAGGGCAAAAACAAGAGCAGGTGGAACAGTTTACGAATCTTGGAAGTGTTTTGGACCAAAATGGTTCAAGTAGTAGGGACATAAGAAAAAGAATTGCATTAGGCGAAAAAGCTTTCACTAGGAGGAGGAAATTGATGACAGGGACGTAGAGTAAGGACGTTAAGAAAATACTCGTGAAAACTTTGATTATGGTGCGTGGCTTTGTACGGCGTGGGAAAACTGTCACTGAAGCAGGATAATAGACGTAGATTGGAGGTTTTTGAAATGTGTGCGTGGAGAAGGTGAAGTGGACAGAAAGGAAAGCAAGTGAGGAAGTGCTGGGTATGGTGGGGGAGGAGGAGGGATTTTTGGGAGAGATCAACAAGACGCAGGAAAATTGGATGCAGAGCGTTTCGATTGGCGATGGGATGTTGAAGATCTTGATAGAGGGGAGAATATTAGGAAAACAAGGAAGAGACAGGAACAGGATACGGCCTATTGTACGTTGGACGTCGGTTGTGTTTTGTTAAGCGAGACAAGGGGATTGCCACTGTGCCGATTGGTAGCTTGTGCCCATTAAAAACCTATATGAATCGGTAGAATTCCGATATGCATAAGTGACATTTGAAAGTAGACAAAGTAGTAGGACAATAATTAATAGAAAAGTATGTTTAAAAAATAGAATTTAGATTTAATTTAGCAGAAGTTTGAAAAATAAATCACAGTAGTACACAAAGGAAATTCTTATTCCCAACTCAGAAATACCTAGAAGAATTTCGAAATATTTAAAATGAATTAGTTGAGAAGAACATTTCAGGAACGAAGACCGCGGGATCCGAGAGCCAGGATAGCGCTAAGGACAGATAGGGGTTCCAATGGCAAAGTATTTTATACTTAATGCTGAGAAATTAAATTTTAAAATAAAAAAGGAAAAGTTTCAACGTTTGAACTCATAGATATCGTGCACAAAAATATATTAATATATTTTGTGTACGATTATTAAATGTATATAAATAATCGTATTTTGCGTTGAGATCTGCATATGATAAAAATTCCAATGCTCTGCGATAATTTTGATGAAAATCTAAAAATATCTTGGTTAAAATTGAATTGTTAGCAGTTATATTTAGATGAATATGAGGAAGTAGACGTTACGATTACATTTTTCAAGGACAAACAAGAAAAAACATCAGGTCACCATTCTAAGTCAATATTTCCAGAGGATGTACGCTAAAAAAATCTGTTGAAACAAACACATTCCTTCCAGCGTCCGATGAGCACATGATCTACGTGGAAATGTCACGAAAGGTCTCCAGTCTCTCGTGAATCAATTAAACTGCTACGGTGTTTTTGATTAATGCAAAGTCCAATAAGGGCAAAAACTCCGAAATTCTTAATATTTTTATTTACCGATCGTGAAGCGGGGATTTCTCACTCCGTCACCGTGTTTGCAGATCAAGGTCAACTACTTTTACACCAGGAACGACCACAATCACCCCTCCCTTCGGTGGCTCCTCTCAGGATTTGTTCTGGTGAGCCCCCGTTAAGGAAGGTGCTAGGTCTCAGATGGTGCTTGCAGAGGAATTTAATCCCTCGCCAAGGACCACATTTGCACTGACTTCCTCGGAGTGGTTTGCAAGGGTTCTCAGCGAAGCGCCATGGAGCAAAGGGGAGGGAGGGATGTAGGGAGGGTGGAGTTCAGGCACACCCCAAAGGAAGGAACACCCTGGAAAGTAAGCACTCGAGAACAATCGGGCTTATGGCCTTTTGTCAAGAGGAAAAGAAGCGGTAGCTCAGCAAATACGCATTTCAGTCACAAAGTTACCATCTTAGGCGCACTCCAAGGTGTGAAGCACTCCAATAGAAAGGTTGCTTCATTTTTAGAAACAAAAGGGACCACTTGCGGGAGTGTTAATAAATGCAGACAAAATGACATCACGACATGACGAAAGCCTGCCAGATTGAATGCTTTCGTTTTTGCGGTAATTTAAAACGGTATTAAAACCCATATAAATTTGTTGTCTCAGGCGTAAATTTATGGAATTTGCATGATAAATTGAAAGGAAATACTTTACTTTGTAATTCCACACAATTAATTTTTAAAAATTTTAAATTAAAATTTTTTAAACCATATAAAAGTTATGCTCGTTAGAATGCGGGCGTAAATACGTTTAATCGCCTTTAAATGCGTTTGAATACGTGCGTATTTGACTGCGTTCGAACCACATATCCGATTATGTTATATACCATTAATACATTTATTATATATATATTTTTATATAATACTATATGTTACCATACATTTTTTACTATTGAGCACTTAATCTAATGAATTGCGAAAAAAAATTATGCCATTGTTGGCTGGGATGTTGTGACTTAGGGGATTTGAGCCGTCACAAGGAACCAAAAATATTGATACAGCTCCTTTAACGACCCCAAAAGGTTCTCTCCATTTGTGCCCGACGTATCAAATCTAAAGGACGATCGTCATATCAATCTCGTCCACTCCCTGAATGTATTCATAATTTCCCAGAAAATTTTTCTCTTTTTCATGTTGAGGTATTTTGAGTAATAGTGAATGTTTCCTTGCATTTTGTGCCGCAATTGATTCGTGAGCTCCCTCTCTCTCTATCTGCCAATTTCGGCAGACACTGGATTCGACCTTTTCTTTAATTCGTGTGCAAGGTCCCAAAACTGCGTACGGTGTTATGACTATCCTTTATGCTTGAAACCTTTATGCTCCGTGCATGTAATTAGTATTAGTTTGTTGAAACCCGAGATGAAAATACCTCTTTAGTTGTTTTCAAAATAGTGAAAATATGTATAAATATGAAAAATTATCACCGAATATGTATAAAATCATATCAGCACGCCAAAGAAGATCTGTAACTAAGAAGAGCAGAAATATGGGATAAATTTGTCTGAGCAATGAAAATTAGCGCCACCCATTATCTTCAAACAAATATTGCTTATTATCAGTCAATTAACCAAAATAAGCCACTTTGACTACGACTCTTCACAAACCACATGAAAATAATTTCACCTTGATTAATATGGACTCTGTTAATTATAAATGTCTACGTATTTGAGAGGAGGTCGCAAATGGTATGAGGCACATGATGTAAGAGCAGGCTATTCCCATTAGCGTACTTAATGCTTATCACCATTTCGTTGCAGCCATCGTCTGCATAGCTCTTCCATTACTGACGCGATATATTTACGAGCAAAATTTCGGCTGCTCAAATGTTTTACACCGTTGACTGAAGCTAACTTAAATGGGAGTTGGGAAAAGAGTCCACAAGAATAGTCAATATGCAGCCGCAGAGAGTCAACGATGTGGTCCTATTTGCGCACATTTTTGTTCGTACTGCTTGATGAACTGGATTCGTTCAGCTGGGGGTAATTCTTGGATGTGAACAATTGTAACAATGCTTCAGGAAATACGGCAGCATACGAGTATCATTAATTCGTAATGGTATCGACTCGATCAATTTCAGACAACCTATTTGTTCGGAAATTGCACGGGAGGGTTCACACAGTATTCCTCACACGTAAACAGCTCCGGATCGGTATGTTCCTTAATTAGACTAATTCCCCAGGCAATGTTAAAGCGATTTCACACGGTTGAGTTTTAAATAATATTCAGGCGTAAATGATGACGATTAAACATCTTAAACACTCAGAAAAGGTTTCAGTTTTTGAAAAAAATGAAAGTTTTATTAACATCATCATCTTATTCAAAATCACATTTCGCTAGTATAACTTTCGTAAATCATTGTACAATAACTAAAAAGTAAAAATGAGTACCGTAATGGAAAAACCACTCACAAAAAGCTATTTTTTGCTGAACATTATAGAAATCATATCTGTAAAAGGCATAACGTATAAAAAAA
Source organism: Hetaerina titia (assembly GCA_037158775.1). Taxonomy (NCBI): domain Eukaryota; kingdom Metazoa; phylum Arthropoda; class Insecta; order Odonata; family Calopterygidae; genus Hetaerina; species Hetaerina titia. The sequence continues at coordinate 103,304,752 of CM073772.1, read as the reverse complement.
CACTGAAAGTCATACGAACTCCAAATTTACGTGTATTTGATATCATGTGTGTTGGGGCAATGCCCATGCATATTTGCCCAAATGATCCATACTTGAATGATATGCAGTAAGTTAAGGATCTACATTCTTTCTCCTCTACGATTAAACTTGAGATATGTGTAAATGCTCAGCCCAATGCAGCGTGCTCGTATTTGTTTCTGTAGGAGCTAAAACAGCGGGCAATTTTCTTTGTTTTGTTCGAGATGATAGCCAAAAAAAGAGTGTGTGCAGATGAACCTCTAATTCACTAACTAGACAAAAATGGCTCGCTACCGAAATTGTCGATTCAGTATTATTTGCACATGAATTAACTATTGACAAAAGTTTCGAAATGCTTCAATTCACTATGTTGTGTGTATATATGTTCCCGTTTATTTTTGTAGAAAAATGTGCTTGTTTTATATTAATGATGTCGCCGATATTCAATTAAGATCCCTTTCGGATCCTTACGAATAGGGGAAGAGTGAAAAAGGCCGGATTGAAGGACGGTCCTTAGTTGCCATTCTGGTGAATAACTGTATGGTTGATGACGAACCCTCAGGCCAAACCACAACAACCGGAAGCAGGCATCTATCTAGTGCTTGCTAGTGGGCGAGACGAGGGATGGCGTCAAAAGAGGGCCGAAGCCTTCGGCCCTCACTGTTGGCGGTAGTGTCAACAACTAGGGAGTCGCGGTGGACTGGGGCGGTTGCATGGTTTGCTGACTTCAGAAAGTTAACGCGGTCGGTCGCTGTAATCCAGAGACAATCATTCAGGGCCACCCAACAAAGGTCAAGACCACCGCAGTGAAATCGAATGGCCTGACCTCTTTACATTTAGTTAAAATTGAGTGTGCAAATTTTTGGAAACAAATCTGCGTTCTCCATTACCGAGCGGGGTCGAATCGATTGACCAATCAATACGGTGCGATTATCTCCGCGCGATTTGGCTCCGAGCTCTCTTTGCTGGCGACCGGCTCCTCACCGGCGCCTCGACAATGTTCCAGGGTTCTTCCCGCCGACGTTTCGTCTCGACCCGACTCGAAACTGAAATTTCCTCTGCACCTTCCCTCAGAGCCCCAGCCATCGATCACCCCCCTTCCCTTCCGCCCCCCGCTGCTCCTGCCCCCGGGGTGCGACTCGCTCCTCGGCGGACCCCCGGTCGCTGCTTGCTCTCCCGCATCGATCCTGTATTGCACTCGCCGGCGAGGGCGGTCCTTGGGCCGCGAAGTGTCGCCACTCCGCTGCCCAGGCGAATGAATGGCCGGCGAATGAAGGACCGGTGGCTGTGCCAATGCTGTCCCCGCCGCGCCGACGTGACGGGCCGCGTGCCCTCTGACCCCCGGCGCATGCGCTCCCCTTGCGCTCCTTTCGTTGGGCATCTGGGGGAGGGATTTCGGAGACACTCCGGTTCGTGGGTTAGAGAATTCAGTTCATCGGAAGAGCGATCGGGGGATGTAGGGAGAGTGCTAAATCCAACAGAATCTACCTCGTGAATTTTAATTAATTATAAAGAGATTGAGTATAAAAATTTCAATGAAAAATGACTTCTGTTGTTCGGTATTCTTAAAGTTGTATCCGGTGCTTTATTATATGTTAATTATTTCGTTTCATCGGTAAAACCTGTAGGAATTATTCAGTGATGTATTTCTATTCTTATGACTTTAATGTACTGTGGTGTGAAATACCAAAATAGGTGAAGCGGATTAAAGAAAGGGTAGGCCTTAGAATTCTCGTACCACGCGACCTTTCCACCCAATACCATTCGTCTATACGAGGTAGACGTCGGAACGGGGCCAGGGCTACTCAACCACCGGCCTCCCGAAAGCGATCGTGTGTCTGGTTGAGGGCGCCTCTTCTGCCTTGGGGCCCAGGGAGACCCTTCGCTCGTGGGAGTGGAATGACGTCCGGACGGGGCCCACCCATATTTATTGCACGTACCGACACATTCCGAAAGCGATAGATACGCTGTAATAGTCATTAGGATTACAGTAAAATAGCGACAATGAAAATGTGATTGAAATTTCCGACGATTACGTAATTCCCTGGTGATATTCTCATCATTCGATTTGATTCACAGTTGAAACGCACGCTCGGAGTGATCGCTGCTGACTGTTAGTTCCCGCCGTCGGTGCTCGGCATTGGGAGGGTGGGCGGAGGGCGACGGAAGAACCAGACTCCCCGCGCACCGAGCGGAAGTTGAAACAATGCACCGGAAATGGTTAGCGTTCGAACCGCCGCAAACGCGCGAGAAGCGATCGCGGAACGCCCGCGAGTGAAAGGGTTTGCCCCGCGGGGCGCACCCGTGGCAGTCCCCACCCCTCACCGGTGCACCGCCCGCCCTCCATCACTCTACATGGCTGTACGCATTGGGAATCCTTGTGGTAGAACGGGAATTGCGTTGAAATATGATCCTGAAATAATGCAAATTTTCATTAGAATCATGCCCTTTTTGATTATTTCTATTGTTCTTTTACTATACTCGTCTCCCTAGCCTCGCACAATTTTTTTCTGCTGCCCCCTGGTGTTCTTTCTTTTCGTCGAATTTAATGCTTCTACATGTAATTTCTTCACCCATCTTGCCTGTTTTATCTTCTTGAATCTGACTTTACCCTAAATTAGTACTGAATTATGATCGGAATCCGTATACACTCCCGAGAAACTGCGAATTAACCACGCTACTCCAAAACTGTGCCTAACCATAATATAGTCTAACCGATATCATCCTGCATCTCCGGTAATTATCCATGTTAACCTACGCCTTCCATGGTGCTTAAATCAGGTGTACGTTATAATTAAACGATTTCTTCTGCTGATCTCTATTGTTTCCTCCCCTCGATCATTTCTTGTTCCTGAGCCATATTCGCCAACCTCATGCCCATCCCTCTTTCGCCTATCGTCGCTTTCCAATCCTCAATTACTATCAAATAGTTCCTTCTTGCGATTATTTCCTTCAATTGGTTTAGTACCCTCTCTGTTTCGCCCTCCCTTTGATTGCTTGTTAGCATGTAGACCTCAATTATGGGCAAGTTTGTTGCCTCGGCTTTTACTCCTAGTAATAATAGTATATCACTCGCCTGCTCTATGATTACTATGCTCCTTCCTGCATTTTGGGCCCATAGTATTGCTACCATTCGCTGGCTCACTTCCCCTATGCTGTAAGTAAAACCATAAACACAGTAATCAACCCAAAGGCCGGTTTGGTAAGTGTTGGTAGAGTTCACCAGACTGGCGTGTGAAATTCACACAGCATATTAGTCTATATTTTCGGTCCAATAATCTCCATAATCCTTCCATCTCATTTCGCACGACTCCAATTTGTCTATATACGAGCGTATGTATCACAAACAATAAATACAATGCATTTATTCGGAAAAATATGCGAATCCGCCTCAAGGAAACTCTGCTTCATTATATCAGTGACAATGCCATTACTGTTGTCGTGCGAAGGCAAGTGGAGTGTCCTGGGGCTGGTTTTGGCTTGTGGTCTTTTCAAAAGGACCCGGAAGAACACCCGGAGGACTCCGTGATACCATTTCCCGGAGTCAACCCCCCCTCGATTTGCATGTCGGGAAAAATGTGTGACGGTATCAGAAGTAGTTTGCGACGAGATGGAAGTAGAAAATAGAAAGTAGATGTGAAAAAAAATAATAAAAGATAGGTTCGATGAATCTTAATTGAACTTTATCATGAAGCTTGTATGACTGTGAATGATTGGAAATCGTTTGGAATAGGGCTAGTGGTGTGCCGGGGAAGTTGATCCCTCTGGCAGTGGAGGTGAAGGCGGAAAGCGAAAAGGGGGCGGGGCGGCGCACGCCGCCTTGCCCCGTCCCTCCGTGGGCGGGCGAACCAGAGTATTCCTGGTGTGCAGTGGTCCCTGTCGACGCCCAAATTGCTATTTACGTAACAAGTTGCGACATGGGAGGACGCGTGCGTGCGTGCGACTCAAAGGCTGTCCTCCGGGGCGATGACGAGTGGAGAGATTGGGTGGGGGGGGGGGGGGCGAAGAAAGTTTCACGCGCGGTTGCCTGCAACGTATTGTAATCAGCCGCTCTAAAATACCCATTTTAGTGAAGAGAAATTGCATTATTTTCTCTTTTCGCGGGCGTCCTATAATAGTCATCGCGTGGTGGGACATTCACTGTCACTGACTGGTTGCCGGTGTTGTCTGAAATAGAATAATTCATTGGACGCTACTCGTTTGAAACTCATTATTGAAAATTAAGCTTTTTAAAAATGACGACGAAATTCCTATTTTTAGTGGCTTGGGAAACCCTGATTTCCAAAATACTACGTTATCCACGCTGAACCAACGAAGGTCCAAGAGCGTCTGTGAAAGAATAAAACGAAAATTTTGGAGAAGAGGAGGCATTTCTATTGATAGAAAAAGAAGCTTCGACGTATTTTGCGGAGGCACTTTCTACGTACGTAAATGTTGACTCGTGCAATCTGAATGATTTATTTTGAAATATTCGTAAGAAATAAGAATTTTAAAAAATCCAGTTTCTCCAATAGAAAATATTCCTTTTTTTTTACGAACACCCGCACATGTGAGGCAAACAACGACGCTTTTATTTGTTAGTGCTTCGGAAAGGATTTTTTCGTTTCGAATTTGAATTGAGTGACATTCAAGGAGCCATTGTTAATTATAGATCGGCCGTCTGAAAGTTATATTTTTATTAATTTTCTGCATTCCGAATGGGGTCCTTCCGAAAGGGAAGAAGTGGGTCCCGCCGTCGCGGCCAATGAAGTCGCCTTTTGGGAGACGACGCCCCCCCCCCCCCTTAGCGGCGGCAGCTGCTGCTGCCCTGGGCCCCCCGCCGACCCCCTCCGCTGGAGGGGGACATTAAAAATAACGCGGTCCATGGGACGGCCGCCGCCGCCGGAACCCCACCCCTTCGACCCGAGGGCCTCAGTCTGCCAGGGCAGCGATGAGGCTCCTCAAGAGAGGGGCCTTCGAATGGAAACGGGTCCCCGAATTCCGTCCTCTTTCCTCCTCGAGTCCCGGCCCCTTCGGGGGTGAGGATCCTCTCGACGAATCCTCCGCCGCAACTACTGCGCCCATCCCGCATGGTTTCAGCGAAGGGAATCGAGACGGCCGCCACCATGCCTCTAAAATCCCCGTACGTCTCAATGGCAAGTAGGGAGCATAACTACTAGTTTTCCATTGTTTGAGAGTATTTTAACCTTACCGACAAGCAAATTATTATGCAATCAAATCGTTGTTGTTTGGGATTGTCTAAAATGTTAATAGAAAAACAGTGTGCGTAAATGTAATTGATGAGTTCCTTAGTTGCTTTAAGTCAAAACTTCTGCAATTGAAAATTTCAAATTAATGGTCGTTTCTATTATTTATGTGTAACTGATGGTATTTTAGCAGAATGCTAGTTTGGAGGCTATATAATATTGTAATATATTGTATGTCGTGCTAGATTATCGTCTAGGTTGTGGATCTAAGTAGACATAAATTTTCCGTCACACAAAACAGGATTTAATAATTCACGGAAAACAATTTACGGTGTATGACAGGAAAATTTGGCAATCTTGACTATGCTTCCTTCATTTCATCGGAAAGCCATTTAGGTTACAGTCTTGATTGGCCATTAAAAAGTAAACCTCCTAATTATCCCAAGTTCAACATCTAACCATATCATAAAAATAAAATATTTCATCGATTGTGTCGTCAGTCTTTGGGAACCATGATTTTAGCCTCCTAATGTGGTTGAACACGAAATAGCAATCCCTCATGAAAATCTGCGCAATGAATCTGCTGCATCTGCTTTCAGCTTTCAACAGGAAATTCGCCAATTCAGTGGCACATCAGTTGTTGAAAGATTGAAATTTAAATAAGTAAATTTATTCGCCAGAGGACTTCCTTTTCTTTTTGATAATGTCGTGACACGATGCATCCATGGGCGTGCCGAACAAATGTCGCGTGCATTGATGATTTTTTAATATTTTTATTTAAGAACTTGTGTTCAATTCTCGACCCCGACACTGGGAAGGTAGAATATCGGAGCGGAGTGAATGTGATATTTCATTTTTTGACAAGGAGATTCTCTCACAATTAAATCTATGGACGTACATCTTTATTGATACTATCTAGTGAAAAGCTGGCATCATTACGACAGGAGCATATTTGATAGAATGTAATACTCTTGGATTATATGCGTATAGTGTGACAAATGAGATAATTGAAAAAACTAAAAGTGATTATGACCTTTGAAAAGTAAAGGAATTATCGACACCACCACTTGGAATTATGGCCACCACTCGTCCTGCCGAAATCAGCTGCATTGAGGCATCCTCCTTCTTTGTCTCGACAGACACAACTGCTCTTTTAGTTCATCTCTGAGCCTCTCCTCATCGATGTCCTTTGATTCTGCCTAGTCTGGCACCACCATAATCTTTTTAGACATAATAATAACCAATATTCTAAATTCAAAACAACCAATTCAACGCTTCCGTCCACATCAAACCCACCAACCACCAATAATGCCTCCGCTTCAACCCTTTGCCGCGCATTCAACTTGCCATTCCCTGTTCCCTTTCCGATCGCAGCCACCGTCTCAATTCCTCCTCTCGACAGAAATACACCAAAACACTCCGAAATGTCTTCAAAAAACGTCAATCAACATTTAACGGGTTTGACGAACTTTGTCACTTAAGTCGACAAAAATCGAGACATTTTCAGCTTCCATGAAGTTCCATTTCGTCGTGAAGAACTTGAAAAATATAAATGCTTGAAACAAAATTATTTTAAAATAAGTAAATGTTATTAAATTAACGAGTGGATCTCCATTGCTATTATTTTTTTCAGTATTTGACTATAGTATTATTATTATTTAAGTTTTTTATTAGATTATTCTTTAAGTTAGGCACATTTGGTCATAAAAAATAAATGATCTAGAAAACGTTTTTATTGACTGCTTTAGTTCCGTCACGCTGAACAATCTTCTTGAATCCCTCTCAGCAGAGAAGTTCGCCGCCTGGGAATCGTACCCGTTGGAAACGGCGATCTTGAATTCGTCATCACAAACCGTTGTCCACCAAACAACTGTGTCAAGTGCAAGAACAAGTCATTAAGAAAACAAGTCATGTACGTATTCTCGATAGGAATAAAAAAACGAACGTCCAGTTAACATTCTTTGCTCTTTGTGTTGGTCGGTAAGCGTTTTCGGCAACCACACAATATGTGATATCCGAACTTTTTCATAAAAATCGTGTAAATAGTGATGCGTCCAACAAGAGGAAATTTATCAGCCGGTACTGGCTTCCCACCTCGAGGGTCAGGGTTCGAATCCCGGAAGTGGCAGGATTATTCAGTGGAATCTCGATTCCTAATTGCCGATGTGGAGTGCACTTCCATTGAAGAACGCCGTACGTCAGATCGGACGTTGAATTGTACGGACCCCTTGCTGCTTCATTCGTTAAGAACAGGATAATATAGACGCCGGGTTTCTTTTCACCCTTGTGGTACCTGACAACCCTACTTCTATACACGTAAAACCCTACCCTCACCTACCCTATCTTCCCTAATAACTAATACATCTGCTTTGGCTAAGTTTTCGTGTATTCTCCTATTTTCCGGGCTCATATTAGACCATCTTTCTTTTCTTATGTTCTCATAATCAGTCAATATAAACCTAAATCTGCAAGCAACATATTCTGACGGCGAAAGGCAGGATTTGAAAACATTATTTGATGAGAATTTGATGCGTCACATGGATTTTCCTGTTCCATCCAATAATTTTTAACGCCTTAAGGGTTTTTCTAATCGATTAATATCCTGTAGTTGTATTTATATTTTGTTTTATTTAATCCTATTTTCAAACCGCAAGCTCAAATTTTTGCATCAATTCATGTACTAGGTCTGTAGATATGTGCAAATAAAGACCGGACTTTCGTAATAGCGAACGAAACATCGCCAGCGCACGCAAGCTTCATCCTACTTAAGCAATCGCTACACCATACGAGCGTATAGCGGAACTCCTGTAACGGAAACCTTTGATAAAACGGCGTCGCTTTCCATGGTCAGCTGCTCCTATCAGTCGGCGGTCTAGAGCCGCCGAAGTAAACACGTGAGTCACCGCTCAGCAAAGTGGAGAGGAATGTCCTCGTGGAGAAATGTGTCCGTGTGAAATGTTGCCTTTAGATTGGCAAAACTGTGACCGAATAGTGGACTTTACCTTGCCCTGCCTGTGAGTAGTTTAAGCCTTTTCAATGGGCAGAAACTCGATCGAATGGTGAAAATCTATGATCAAGACGACCTCCGGTGTCAACACAAGATGAAAAAATTATTGTTGTTCGTCCTGTGTTTCATATAAATTTCATAAAAGTATGCGGGAAATACTCAGGTTCGGTACTGAGAGGTGCCAAAAATGTTTACCTTTGAAGAAATTGTATTTCTGATACTCCCGAGAAAAAAACACAACTTCAACAGCTGTTAGTGAGAGCGAAAGCAACGGAACCAGCTGCAGTACTATGCGGTGGAAGGCAACGAGCCATCATCTTTTGACTAGAAGTTGCAGTCTTGCACTCCTGTATGTGTGAGTATTCCCCCGGTAAAATATTCCGGTGGTTATATAGTCCCCCGAGCAGACTGGGTGGTGAGTACTAATATTGATCAAGGTTACAATCAAGGTGAAGGATAGGGAAATAGAACATTAGGCCATTAGATTAGTTTGGGAAGTTGTTAAATGCTAAGATAGAGACGGACAGACTGGGGATAGGCTTTCCTGGAGTGAGCGAGAGTAAGTGGATCTGGGCCGAAGACTTCAGCAGCGACGGATATACGGTGATGTATTTTTCAGGAGACGATTCAAGAACCAACCGAAGTAATGCAGGACCTGCCCCGGCGCAGATATAAATAGCGAAATCATCCTGTTGGACCTTAATGCAGACTGCAATACAAGGAGACGGTGACATAGACATAAGAACCCAGATGGAACACAAAGATATTGGAGAAAAAGCAAGCCAGAGAAAGGTTCATCGCGTTCATCGAAAGAAAAATAGAAGGAATAAATAAAACTAGCGTAGAAGAACGACAGAAAGAAATTTAAAATGTCAGAACTTAAGAACCAGGTGAGCGACTCGTGGGTAGTTTAAGCGAAATTTAAGCGGCCATTGATAACAGCTTAAATAAGAGACCTCGCGGCGGTAAGAATAAAATACAGGGATTCAACAAATGACGAGGAAACCGTTTATTTTAGTTTCGGAACCAAGTCATACGAGAGTTCAAGAAGGCTAAGGAGGAGTGTATAAAAATTTGCTGTGAAGATAGCGAGATAGCGTAAAGAAGCGAAACACTGAAATGGCTTATAAACTAGTGAAGAAACATTCGAAGAAAGAAATACAAAATCCAAAAGCATCCGAGAATCTAACAGAAGGTATATATGGAAGAAGAAAAAATTGGGACAAGAAGGTAGGAATACATTTAAGTACTCTAACAAGGGCCCAAACCACTTGAAGGTGAATTGGTTAAAGAACAAATCTTGATGGTGGAAAACAAATGGAGCACGAACATACAGAGAAGCGAATTGGATAGAGCCTTGACAGATCTGAAGAACACAAAGGCACCAAGAGTTTAGATAATAAAACAGAAATAATCAACGTATTTGGGGTCAAGGCTAAGGATACTCTCTTTTAAATAATCGAATTCCGTAACGACAGTGGAAAACTACCAGAGGACTTCAAGAAGAGAGTTATGTCTGCAAAACCAAGAAGACCAAAAACAGGTAAATGCGAAGAACACAGAATTTCAAGCTTCATGTCCTATGAATAGAAAATATTCCAATAATTATCAGAATACTGGAAGGAAAAATAGAAAAAAACTCACGAATAACCAATTCGGAGAGAGGAAAAACTGAGGAAAAAAAGAAGCAGTACTCAGCTTGAGGGTACAGTTCGAAGAAATGGTACTCGCAAACAAGCAATTAAATGTGGCAATCTTGGAATTGGATAAGGCAGACAGCGTTGAATGAAACAACTTGTTCAAGCTATTAGAAGTGTTTGGAATGGACGACAACAACAGAACTTCATGAATTTTATTGATTTGCGGAATGCCCTTGCATCGTGTCGGTAGGCTCTAAATCGTATAAAGCGTACATTATACGATGAGGCTTCGCAGAAGTTATCGTGAAGGTGTGTGACTTTCCGTGCAACACAGGATGATAGCTTAGTGTAGTCGTCGGTCTTATTCTGGGGAAATAAATATCAAGGAAATTTTCTTAAGACCTTTCAGTAAAGGCTTTTCGTCGCGAAATTATCATGTAAAATATACTGAAATGAGTGCCAGAGTAAATTATTTAATGTTATTACAAGTCATATGGGTGAATATTAGAGCAGTGTAATTGTTAGGGACGAATTTTCACGAAATATTATGTGAAGACTCAGAGCGCATTCCTAGAAAATATGTTGGGCCGAATAAAAATAATTATTTTAAATTGCTATAGCATCAAAAACAAAAGATCTGATAATTAACTAATTTTGGTAATTACAAAGACATGAATAGTCATTGGAACGCAAGCTGGCTCGGGGAAGATTTTTGAGTGAGGTCTTTCCAAAAGATTTCTTGGTCTGCACAATGACTAATATCTTATCTAGGCCTAATAGATACTCGATAGAGGAATATTCATTTTGGTTAATTCACAACTCAGTACTCAACGTTAAGCAAGCGATGGAAATGATTTTAAAAGCGTTTGTTACAACGCAAAGGATTAGAACGACAGAAGCCTATTCGTGTGCTCATTTTATAGACCCCCAGATTCCAAATAGATTTTCTACATAAGCTCCAAATATCCACTTTCAGCAACAAAAATAGCAACAGTATAATTATAATCATGGGTGATATTGATATACCGTCCATTGATTGGGACTCGCACTGCGTAGGAAAATCTGCCAAAAATAGAGATTCATGTGTAGAAGTCCTCCATATATTAGCAAAAAAAGACCCTTTAGAACAAATTTTTAAATCACTAAAAAAAAGAATCGTGGCGTACGTCCATCTTTATATGCCTCATGTGTGTGTATTTATAAATAAAGAAAATTAGGAATGTAAACAAGGAAAAGGGATAGGATTGGAACAACAGCCCCATAGTATCAAAGATAAAAAAAGCACCAGATCCAGAAGAAGTAGCGGTTAAATATATCGAAGGAATTAGCTGAAGACGTTTCCCCGTTTTAAAAAGTAATTTTCTATGGTCGATCGAAGAAGGCTCAGTACCTCACGACGGGAACCTTGCTGACATAACCCCCATCTATAAAGGAGGCAATAGTAAGAATTCCACCAATTAAAGGCCGTTAATCTTAAAATTTAATTCACGCAAAATATTATAATACATTATTACTAGTAATGTTATGAGATTTCTCGGCAGCGGAAAGATACTTGTCATAACTAGCGCGTATTTAGGAAGAACAGATCTTGAGAAATATATTTACGATTTTTTATTCACGATAATCTTAGAACGGGCGAAACAATACACAAGTGGACGTGGTATTTTTGGATTTCAAAAGAGCCTTCGATTAAGTCCCTCACAATAGAGTGATACACAAACTTAAATCTGTGGAATCATTGAGAAAGTGATACATTGGATGAGACTCTTCTTGTCATATCTCAAACAAAAAGTAGTCATCGATTGGTGTTGCATAAGTAGATGTAATAGGGAAGTGTAATAGGGCCGCTACTGTTTTTAATATACGTTGATAACCAATGCTCACGCGTTAGTAGCAACCGTAGTCGGTTTGCAGTAACCGTTTGGTTACAGGGAAATAAGGAACCCAGAAGATTGTGGGCTACTCTCAAGCGATCAGCATTAACTACCGCAGGTCAGTTTTAATATTCTGGAGTTGTCCTAGCACCACGCCTTTCATGGGGTACGCATATCAGGAAAATCCCTCCTATTCTTTCACTACTCCAGCGTGCAATTTTTTTCATCATAAATATTCTCCAAATGCTCTTTCCATCTCTTTGCTTTGTCTTCATCACAAATGAGAAAATCCACCGCTGTAATACCGAATGATATTGATATTTGCTCTTCGTCCATTGAACGGTTTGTTGACCTACTTCGACTTTTCCCTGCACAAGGTCACGCTGCACTTCATACGGACAACCTTCATCCAACCTTCTATGACCCTCCTAGCCTTTCTGCTGATTTTAATTACTCAGCCTTCGGTAGCACATCTATTCTTCATTGCTGGAATTTTTATACCTTCTTCTGTCTGCCCAGTACTTTGTCAGTGATCCATGTTTTCCAATGCACCGGCTTCCTTCTCAGCCATTAAAAATCCCGTCTTCATTCCTTGCAGTAATCGATGAATATGCTTTCAGTTTTCTTTGACGACGGGAACGGAGGGTTGCAACTCTCCGCGCGCCTCGCCGCCGCCTTCCCTCAAAGCTCTTCGCTGCGGCGTATGCACTCGATCTCGATCGACACCCCCGATAAAGTCCGCCCCCCACCCCCATCATCTCGACAGCGATGAAATCTCAAGGAGGGATGTCAAGAGAATAGACTAGTTTCTTGCGTCATACAGGCATTTCGGCTAACGTTATGGACATGTGCATGTCATAAGTGTGACACCAATGTGGATTCATGGCCATAGGAGATTAGGCACATTTCCTTTCTTTAGTGCTCTATTTTAAAGTTGCGAATTTTACTGCTGTATATCACAGTGATGAAAATGTCTCAGGTTTTCGTATAAGCATTTTAAAATGTTTGCATTTTAACTCTAAATGTCATATATTAATTGCAATCTTCAATCTTTGTGCATTGTGAAGGGTGATTTTGAAAGATATTCTTGTATAAAATATAAACTTTAATTGTGTTGTTTAGTAACTTCCATCGCGGTAAAAATGTCCGTCGTGAAGAACCAGTACGTGTTGCGAGTTGGTAATGATTGATTGGTTCTTGACGATTATTCCTTGGAACTTTTCGACGGAAAAAATCAAATCTTCAAAACCCCTGAGTTGATCTTGGCGTGCTGATTTTGTGGAGTAATTTGTCAGGGACGCTACGGAGAATCAGATCAAGAAAAAGGCAAGTTCTTATGCCTCTCCATTTCTAAGAAAGTTTTATGCACTAAAATGTCAATGAAACTCTTAACTTTTCCATCTGATTGGCTGTCTGCTTGCATCAACTGAAAGATTCAAAGGATCTTCAGAACTCGTGGGTGTGGGAGTGTGATATTCTCTGAATATACTTGTATTCGATAAGTTTATATATGTGATCCCGAGTATCGACTGCGAGGGATTTATTTAAAGTATTTTTTAAGATTTATAGAATATTTCATAGTTCCAATTCCGTCTCATAAAATGTACGAGCACTGCTGTGTCAATTTCCTCGCATTTTAGACAGTTAAGGAACCATTTCTTTGTTGCCACATCTTTGTTTCTAGAGACCACCGTGTAAGAGTTACGAACACAGGGCGATCACAATCGAGATGCGGAATATTTAGAATAAGTGTGGATCTTGCCAGATTTACCTGCATAACGAAGATATGAATTTTTGCCCACCTTTTTCAATTTGAGCCCGCTTTGAGCCGAAGCAGTCACGTCCCCAGGGCTAACGTGAGATGCTGAATGCGCTCGGCGGTGGACGAGATAGGAGAATGTGAGGACGGAGCGAGACACGCCCCTCATGTGGCGGCGCCCACAAGAGGAGCGACCTCCTCGAATTATCGGCGCCCTTGAGACGGAAAATAGGAGGAGCAAGGCGAAAGTGACGTGCCCCCTTTCCCCCTCCACCGCCCGGTCTACTGCCGTGGACTCTGCGCTAGATCCCGAGCGCATCGATTCTACAACGGCCTCCGAAGTCAAGTGGCCCTGGATGGAATGAATCGCTGCCTCGTGGTACTCGAGTCTCGGCAGAGTCCCCTTTTTGCTCTCGGCCTGTTCGGGCCGCACTCGATTGTGGACTCACCGATTCAGGCAGACTTCAAGCAGATCTCAATTGGTTGTCTTTTGATCAGCTGAAACACGTGGTTGAGATTCTTTTCGCGCGAATATTTCATGGTTGCACTGCCCTGAAATGTGCGCGCCGTCTCCCTGTGAGACCCCCGTCCACTTTCCCCCCCGTCACATCCGCCCCGATAGAGGAGCCCCCCCCCTCTCCTGAGAGCAACATCTCCATCTCCTCCTCCTCTCTCAAGAGCTGGTCCCAGCTTGATACCATTTTGTATTTCCCCTCTCGATTATTTTGACGCCTTCTGCGAGCGAGCTCTTTCATGAAAGACTGAAAAGAAGAAATAGCACGCTTTTTTGTGTGTGTGTGTGTGGGCGACATTTTCGCCTGCAAGCACGGGGGACCCTTCCTCCCCCAGTGCACAGACACGCCCCCCGCACGGGCGGTCGTCCCCTCTCTTAGCGAATGCGTATTTATAAGTCCTCCCCTTCCCCGCAGTGCGATGATTAAGTGGGCTCCGCTTTTACTCCGCTTGGCGCCTCGCCCCCACCATTCCCTCGCCCCCTCTCCCTTTTCCGCCACACGCACGGCCACGGCCCGCGACGTCTTGGCATACTTTCCGGACATCCCCCCTTCTCCCGCCCCGTCTACGGCCCCTCTCCGTGGTTGGACCGTATCGCGTGTTCGCGCGCGTGCACTGCACGCGCGCACGCGAGAGACTTTCCGGTAGACGCTTAATTCTAAGGCTCTGTTGAGTCATCGTTTGGTCAGGTTTTAATTGTCTTTTTCCAACTCCAAGGTTACGGTTGATTCAGGAAAGGTGTAACGTAATAAGGTTAGAAAGGAGTTGATCAATATTTTTCGTTCCTTAATATACCGTCAAAAAAACGAGCCATGAAATACCATTTTAGAAAATTTAGATTTTTTAGAAGAGGATGGTATGTTGTAATTCCACAATTTGATTCAAATAAATGCATGAAGAATTTGATTAGAAGAGTATATATACTATTATCAATTGACAAATCAGTTTTGGGGAACAACTGTATTACGACAACGTTACCACAAATTCTAGGATCGGTATACTTGCTTGCTACTATGAGATACGTCATTCTGAAAGTTCACATTCCCTTTTTTTCATTAAGGTGAATGTTAATTATTCAAACTGAAATATATTTTTAACTTAACTTAATAAGTAGCCAATGTCACACCCACATTTAAATAAAGCAACAGAGAAGATCCGAGTAATTACTGACCCATCTACCTCGTACAAAATAATATAGAATATAATTATTACTTCAATAGTTACTTCTCGATTCCCAGAGTTTACTGATTCAAAATACGCGGTTTCCACAAGGGTAGAGCTAGCGAGACCCAAATGACACTTTTCATTCATAGTCTCGGGTAAAATTAAAGTTCAAGTCGATGCTATTCCTTATTCAAATGAGCGCTGGCTCAAGACAATTAGGTTAGACTCGATGTGTGTCTTTCGGGATGCAATATTTCGGGTTGCTTATCAGTTCGTCAAAATGGCGATGTCTTGATTTTGGAAAAAGTGCACCTAAAAAAATGTATAATTCAGTGAATTATCACCAAGTAGATTAAAGAGCCTGATATTGTATTTCCCCTGGTCTATTTTGTCATTCATGGTGAGAACCTCATACTCAGGTCTATTTACAGTTCCCCTCTTGGAAATTTCTCTCTTTCTGGAAAAATTCGTCGCATCTACGTGTCTGTTAACTTACAACTGTTTATTTTTTATCTGGCCTCTCCTTCATTTATTTCTAGGTCTTTAAAGTCAACTCTCTAACTAATAGCAGTAACACTAAATTGACTTAGCAAAGTTTCATGCCATTACATACTAACCCTCAGATTATCTTTCCATTTTTTCATCTTTTGAAATTACTCATCCGAAGTTATTTTGAACGAGTTTCTCTCTATTTATTCATGTAACAGACTTACTTTACTACTTAAATATTCTTTTTACAGAGCATTGCCAAAATATATTTACAGATTGAAGCTGTAGTATGCCATAGGCATACTACTGCTTCAAAAATCTTTTAATTCTTTCTCTTCAATTTCAACAGTGCCTTTCCTTTGGTTCTACATAAGGGAGTTCACGGGGGAAATATTAGCTAACTATGGGCTACTCAATGTTTTCATCAAATTTCTGTGAGCTTTGCAGGTTTGGCTATATTTTGTAAAACTTAAATTATTAATAAGACTAGGAAAGAGGAGTATATACACTCCAAAAAATTGTGACGTCGAATCAGTCAATCAGCTAAAAATTATGAAATGGAAAAAAATTTTAAATGATTACAATAAATCAAATACTAATGGAAAACAATAAATCAATCCAAGATGACTGATATGTCTAAGTTTAACAGAAAAAATGTTTGTCAAATTATTAAAGATGATTCACATTTAAGGGGTGATGCTAGTGGTCTCTGTGTCCCCTCTTTTAGTCAGAGTTGCCTCTCACCAACGGCCGCTCTAAATTCACAGCGATCGTCGTTTCTCTCTCCTTGCTCAGGTACAGCTTTATCATCATCATACCTCTTAGAGTTAAACAAAATTTTGGTTAAGATGGTATCACTAATTTTAAAATAATTCGAGCTTTCAATTATATTACGCTTCCCTTCTATCTCTGATCGATGATTCCCCTTAAAGCTAAGCATTTTATCGACTCTAAAGATAGCTATAATCGTCCCTGTATGTAAAACTAGTGATCTTTCCACCTCAACTCCAATCTCTCTCCCTCTGTATGCTTTCTGAACTATAGGAAATTGTTTGAAGCGTGACTTCATGGAATTCTCTCTGAAATTTTGGCGTTAGGTCATCAGGAAGTTTTATTTGTTGTTGGTTTCTAAGAGTTCTCTACATTTCCAAATATAAATTCTTTTGTTCACGATGACCATCGCGTTGCCTTTGTCCGCCTATTGCACGACTAGGTTGCCATCGGAGGTCGATCTCTTGATTGCTCTGATTGTCCGGAGCTCCTGAGATTGTTGACATTTGTTTGGGAAAAGCCGAAAACCAGACGCTTGATCTCCTTGGCAGTCTGTTGTTTGACGCCATGATACACTTTGCTAAGGGCTTCATAATTCACAATCTATTCCTCGAGTTTACCTCCGTTTGCGAGAGCGGTAAGTTTGGTAACGTACTTTAAACCTTTTTCTAGCATTGCTAATTCCACGGGCTGAAACTTTGACAAATTTATGGATGCTGCACTGAACTCGTGAGGAGACCATAAGTTGGGCTCTCTTGTTGAGGAAGGTGGTGGTGAGAGGATGGGAGGTGTCGATGGTGTGATTGGAGCGAGTGGATCAGGTGGTGTCCTCCAGAGAGCAGGAAGTTTCCGGATCGTGTTGATTCTCTTGTCGCGAGCGATTTCTACTTTTGCATAGGCGAGCGCGTAATTTCGTCGGGGCATGTCCACTCCGCCCAGTGCTGTTCGTGAGTTGATTCCGAGTGCACGGATATCCCTCGCCACACTTTCCCCGACTAGGAGACGGTCGGTCGTTTCTTTCATGTGGGTGTTTGGGGGTGGGATGCGAGCGGGGCGCCCCTGCGGTGTCGGCAACCATGCGATACAAATATGTGCTCGAGGAGATGCCTAAGTGCCAGGAGTAGGTGTCGGGCCTCGAATGCGATTGCGTGGAATTGACGCTATTGTAACTGTGGGTTTTGTGGGTGAGTCGACGTCAGACCGTTAGAACCGTAATCATCACCTTTAAAGCATTCTCTCATTGATAAACAGCCTCTCCGCATGTGCCGGAACCAAATTATTTGTGACTCCCATCTTGTGACATACGTCTTTCTACACTTCTTCTTGTATCCAACATTCAAGAGCCATGCTGAAGGTTTAGGGCTGCCATAAATTTATCAAATTTTAATATTCTGTTTTCTGATTTTCTGTTTGTTCTTTTCATTACTCCGCAAAGAGCTTGATTACCATATAGTTTATTTTACAAATGTTTTTATGTGTCGTACGAAATGTCAATTCCTAATTCTGAAAATCTGATACTTGCTCTATTTTGCAATTGTTTATTATTTTTTAGTTATCGCTAGTTTAAACCATAGAGTGTCAGATTTTATATATATTTAAGGGATATAATAAGAGCGAAACAATAAAATTATGACACTTTTCAACCAAGTCAAGCGAACAATTAAATGTCTAAAACGATGTAATTAGAGTTTTACAATATTATTGTAAATAAATGTAAAAATTGAAATATAATTGTGTACATTATATAGTACTATAAAGATCAGTCTCCTTTAAAAAGGCACTATTCTGCTTAGACGGTCAGGGTCGTCAGAATACGTAGCATGTATCCTAATCCACCCCGATGCCTATCCATCTCCACCTCATATTCCAGGAATGTCGAACTGTACTCTGACAGGAGATGTCGGGTACTAAGAAGACAGTCACATTCGTCACAGCGAGGTGGTGCATCCTCTACGGCGAATAAGTATGAGAGGGAATAAGGGCACTCATATATCTATCTAAGGACGCAACTGCGACTGCTCTTGGCGGAAGAGGGCCACACTTGCACGCTTAGCAGCGCGATATTATTGCCAGTTTTCTAATCCCAAGGTTCTTTCCACCCATTCAGCGCTATGTTTCGCAACGCATCCCTTAAATACCACCATGGTCGATAGTGGCTTGCTCAGTGCCTCTTTCGCCACTTTTCCAGCCTTTTCGTTTCCGGAAATTCCCACATGCCCAGGCACCCTAAAATAAACTCATCTTCTCTTTTGGTTGAGGGGTTTTGATCTATGAGATATTCACGCGAAATTGCGATGCGATGTTTAATCACCTGGGAATTTATTATAGTTATTTGCGATATCATGCGATAGGGAAGTCATATTACATATTAAGATGCATTTTATATCCGATGTGATAGCGACAATGCAATATAATGTGATATGTGAGCACATTTTTATGCAATACAATGTGATTGATAGATATGAGTGCATTTCGCATATGAAATGTATTTATAGTTTGGATTTTGAAGGTGATTTTTTTATATGGAAGTTAAATAAATGTTAGGAAAGAATATAATTGTTCGATCTAATTTTAAGGAATTTCCTGTATCAGATAATGAAATTATTTTAAGCAGTTCTACAATGACATTTTAAAAAAATAGGATGATACGTAGATAAGAACACAGTTCGTTAATATTACCCTCTAGTCACTATTTATAGCATTAGATATTTTTGAGCTCAATGACGTGACGTGAGAAAAAGAGGGTTTCAAATCACGTGCTTATTACATATAGAGAACAGTAGAAACCCTAATGTGAAAATGGTTTTTTCTTTGCTTCTTATTGATTCAACTTGATACCATATCTCCCCTTATAACTCTTGCAAGAAAGTAATGGCCATACTATCAAAATTAACACTTAGTTTTGTATGCACTACATATCATGTACCCTACATGATAAAGATGAATTTAGAGTGAACAAAAAGTATATCGTCCATTATGAATCATAAAAAACCGAATCTGTATGACTCTGTAGAAAAATTAACTCAAAAGAAAGAAAAGTCACACATTAAATAGGAACAATGGTAATGAATGTAAACAAAAAATACCGGGACCGTAAACTTTACGTTTACGGTCCCGGTATTTTTTGTTTACATTGATTCACGACCGTAGTTACGTTCCTTGTATATTTAAATGGTAATGAAGACTTAGGTTTACCATACATCTAATTTATTATTCGTTAGCACATATTTTTATATTTTCTGTTCAAAGTTTATTGAGGATATTGAACTTTTAATAAAAATCATTGAACAAGCGTTCCCGAGGGCGTGGTAATCCAGTGGGTAGAGCGCTGGCTACGGACTGGAGGGCCCAATCTCGAGTACGGGAGGCGTCTCTGTCCACCAGTAGGTTTTTCGATTCCTCTGGCGTATCTCTTTCTGGGCGGCACAAGGGATTAATGAACTGACCGCCCTCGTTGCCACGGTATGTGAGTCTCACATTCTATTCAGAGCTTAGAACGTGATGAGCCTTCTTTCTCCTATTTATAGCCTCTCAAACTATCAAAACAACCTACGAGTTGACTGTTATAGTTACTGTGGTTAGTGATTAATGCATTCCATGTTTTATCGCCTGCTACTGCGATAAAATTTCTGATAAAATATGGTACGGTGTCGAGGGAAGCGAAGATAAGCCACGCCTCTTCCTCTAAAGACATTGGTGTTTTTTCCATTTGTGAAAATTAGTGCTACGCTAGCGTGTTATTTTTTTTAAACAGCTAAGGAGGAGCACTGCTTGGAGATATTTTCTTTGGTTTCCACAACTATGTCATCTTAACCTTTGAAAATATGATGAAATATGTTCACCTCTACGCAATATGACTTCTGCTGCTAGTATAGCATGATGACCTTATATTGAACCTAAACCGCAAGCTACAGTACCTCATAAAACACCACTGCTGCTTAGCCTCATGTTGAACCTTAATCTTAATCTACAGTGCCTCATAAAGTGATGGTTTAACACATGACATGATCAATATGAGGTCATCATGCTATACTATGGAGAAGTAGGCAACAATAGGTAATATTACATGTAGATCAGTACCAAGCTATTTTCTTGTATAAAGCGGGAAAATATTTTTATTTGCCTTCGTTTGGCACTGCGCTGAGTTAACCTTGTTTGATTGCAAATGAACATGGTTATGCCAGGTCAGACCACTATTAAATATAACATATAGATTTCCGACTTTATTGAAATGTAGTATTTAGGCCCCATTTACCCTTTACATTACCAATTGCATTTAAATGATTTTAAATTTCTAATTTGTCTTGAGCCAACAATAATAATCGTATGCCATAGGCCATTTGTGATAGTCGTTAAAGCCTGCCGACCTATTTGGCTCGTATGGGGCGAATCCTAGTGGCGGTCTCCAGCAGTCCAGCAATCCGCCAGTCGGAGGACCCTCCTTAACAGAGAAGGAAATACCTGGGACCCAGACGATATTTGATGAAATGCACTGAAAACAAAGAAACACCTCGTATTACTTGAACCCCAAAGAAGACCACTTCGATTTAAAATATAGTGCATTTAATTTAATGCAGAGAAAGCAAGTCATTATTCCGTGGAATACATTTTGTTTTATTTTTTTCAACTAATGTGAGGATATTCTTTAGTCGTCGAGGTGGAACAAGAGCCAAAACCTGGAATCATGTGTACGCATTCAGCTACTGGATCTCTCAGTCTTCCCCTTGCGTTCTCTGAATGCGCCTTTTGGACCCCAGATTGGTTTGTGAGCAAGAAACCCGGTGGCAGTCGTAGCCCTTTGGACTTCTTCCACGTTGAGTCGGTAACCTCGCAAGACTCAAAACTCCCGCGGCCCTTTACAAAGTCTGTGATCTCACAAGAAAAGAGGTTGTGTTCCCAGACCACCCACCGGAAACCACACTAGCCCCCTCAGTACGTAGACTGTCTTGGTATACCCGAGTCCCTCTTGGCGATCGTTTTTGTAGATCTTTCTTCGTAAATGCCACGAGTACATTATTTTATTACGGCTAGAAAGTGATATCATAGTTAAAAAAGTGCTCGTGCTGTAATGATACTTGAAAAATTATAACGATGAATTTGAAATTGATAATTTTATGCTATTACATTTTACACAATGAGAAATCTTAAATGATTCCCTTAAAAACAATCGAAAGTAAATTCACCTACCTTAGACAGTGAGTAGGTACTGTTGTTTGAACTGTCTTTAACTCCGCTCGGAACCAAAGGCACGCACTACTCGCTCCTTGAGGCAAGTCCATCACCACACGCACTTTATATATTTTCTGATTTTCTTCTTGGTTAGCTCATTAGATGAGGCAGGCTAACCACGAACTCCTCTGAAACTAGACATAGCAACTACGAGGACTAAAAGAAAGTTATGAAGGCTACATTTTTTGTCTCGTAAGAATACTGTCGAACCTCACGTCGGATCTGGGCAATTGGGTTTCCTAAACGCGAGAATAGATTTGGGACTGTCGCCGCTAATTGGCGTGGGGTCATTTCTGACGTTGAGGCGATAAAACATAACTTCAAAGCCATATGAAATTTACATTCAAATATTTATGTACTCTAATTTACTGCCCTGCTACGGCGGAAAAACTGATTTTATCTCTACAAGCAAAATATTGTGTTTTGTTATAAGCAAATTAACACTGTATGCAAAAATTTTACTAACACTCAACCATGTTAGCTTTCGAATTCATTCGCCTTCATGGTATGCTGTTGTTGTGAGTGGGAGTGTTGTTTAGGTGCTAGGGCGGTGTGGTGACGGCCATTTCTGTCACGTCAGGGTCGAATCAGTCCGTTTAAAATAGTCAGGGACACGTGTGGAAAGGTGAGGTGACGCTATTAGACGGATTTGCTCATTCAAAACAGCGTCATCGTGGCATAAAAATGAAGAATTCGTTTCATCGCGTCTGTGTCAACGTGAATACCACATAGAATCACCCATATATTTCGAACGGCCATGCAATAAATAGCTAGTCGTGACGTAATTTTCCAGTTTCCTAACGACATCCCGACCCCCCTCGATCGGAGAATTCGCGCACGGAGGCGGGAGTGGTCGTCAGCGTGCGATGGCGTCAGGGCGGACTACTTTCATATCGACCAGCTTCTTAATGTGCCGCAAGCTCGAGAGACTCCTGTACGTGCACTGCTGATTCCAAATTCGGTCTTTTTGCCTCCAGAGATTCTCCGCCTCGCCGTTCAGTTTGCTACATCTCGTGTGCTTCAACCTTACGAGCAGTTCATTATTTTTGGCTACCATATTTCGTGCATCACTTTCTTGCTTAAATATTGTAAACTTACCATAAAACTGGGACTCGGCACAGCTCTTTAGAATACTTCATTCAGATTTTTACCCGATGTATATAATTTAAACGAAGGAATAGCATGGCGATAGCCAACAAAAATATAGAAATACACATAAAAAAAGGACACACAGGTACGTATCCCAAATGTTCGGTGGCAAGCCTACCTTCCTCGGGGGAAAGAAGGATACTTCTTGGTCTTTCCAACGAAAATTTGGAATGCGTGTCCTTTTTTATATGCTTTGCAATATTTTTGCTGGCTAACTCCCTCGCGGTATTTCTTATTAATTATTATAAGTGGGCGTATATTAATAAATTAGAGCCACGTATCCCCCCGCCATATATCCTTACTTCGGCTTGCAGAGTGTAGCTTAAATTCAGTCGGGAGGGGCCAGCTAGCGGATGCCACCTGGACACGTCGCGCCTCTGTACCTACCTCCGTCTTTTCCGCACATTGGCTCAAGATGCACGCGGGTATGCAACGATAATATTGCAGTGAATTAATAATGGCGAGTGAATAATAATTAAGGCGCCGGCGACCCCTTAATCTCTCTCTCTTTTTCCCCCCCACAGCTCTTCCTCCTCTCCGGCGGTCCACCCCGCAGCAGCAGGTGACGAGAGCCCCCAGGGGGGACGCCCGCGCCTTCGCCCCCCCCCGCGGACGCCCTTGCCTGGGGTTGCCCCTGGCGGTGGTGCAGGGCCCGGCTGACGGCGGCCGCCATCCTCCTCGCCGCGTACACCCTCACCGTTGCCCTTCTCTCGGCCATGTCTCTACAGCAGCAGCACCACCACCGACCACCACCATCCTCCCCGCCGCACCGTACCCACGCTCTCCAACAGGTAACGCCACACCCGGGGTGACCTGGGGTCGCATGTCGTGAGCACCGATGCAATCTAGCAGGAAGCCCTGTGGCTCGAATGTGAACTGAGGCAAAGAGATGAGGTTTAATCCTGTCAATTGTGGGAGGCAGTCCGCTAGACAGGAGTGTGTCGTGCTTGGCGGCGGAGGAGGTAAGACCTCCGCGGTCGACATGGCACGAAACCCTTGCACAATCGAGTTGGAAGGAGAGAAAAAGAGGGCAGAGAAGAGGGCCGAAACGCTTGAGCTAGGGACATGAAATGCTAGGGAGGCTAGGACGATGCTTAGTACAGAGAAGTGAGAAAACATCAAGAGGGGAATGAAAAAATATTATGAATATTTGAGGTTCGTATGAGGTGAGATGGGGAAACAGTGGTGATTAATTTTCCAGACAAATTTATATCGGTGTGAGAAGGTGATTCGAATAGCACAGTATTTGTGCTGAATTGGAAACGGGAGGAAAGGATGGCTATTATGACGTAGGAGAGTGATAGAATTTAATTGAATATTGATGTGTTGGTCGACCTAAACATTTTAGTGCCCGTCCAAGGTCTACTTGCACGTCAAAACGTAGTCACCAGGAGGAAAATAATGGGTTATGTAAACCCAATAATGGTCCGAAAGGAAGATTATATACTGCTATAACCAATTGGAAGAAATAATTGGGAAATTGCTGGGAAGAAAATGCCGAATAGCGGTGTGGAGATTGGGACTCAGTGTTGGGAACGGATAAGATGGGAAGCAGGGAGGTATGCAATTACGATTTTGGAACTACCATTCATCGAGGAGAGAAAGCAATCAAGTTTTTCAGCAGGACTAGTTCGGAAATATGGAACACCTGGTTCACACACAGGCGTCAATATTCGTGACAAACGCCGGAAGAATAGGGAAGTTGTACCAACTAGAAAAAAAAACAAAGTTAGACTTCATTTTGCGATCGTTTATCTAGCAAAACATGCAATTTTCAAAATTCAAACATTTTGTCGAAATAGAATAGAATTAAAATGACATATTGAATGTTTAATGGGATTAAAAAGACAGGAATACTATGCACTACTTAATAGCATTCCATTGAGAGAAAAAGATAAGAAATATTATATTATGGAAGGTGGGTAGGCATGGGGTAGCAAAAATGTAGACAAAAAGTAAAAATGCTCGTAGAAGGAGAATTTGTTTAAGGTGCATTGACAGCTAGGGTCATGTCGCACCTTCGCTTAATTCAAACTAGTAGTTAATTGTGCGTAAATATGTTTGTATAACCTTCTTATTATTACAAAGTATTCTACATTTTTTTAAATGCATGTTTGGATAACTTAATACATAACTGGTGACTACGGAAAGAATTCAATTCCTATGTATCACAAGTGAGATGATTTATAGGATAACCGAAAAAAGGTAGTGGAGAAACGTAAGCAGGGATAAGGGATAAAGAATGAAAAGTGAACTAATTAATAAGTTAACTTAGTCGAGAAATATACAGGCCCAAAAAAACATGATGAAAATATATTGAGAAAGGATATAGAGAAATTAGGTATGGTGCTGTTCAGTCATTTGCGTGATCTGTTACAATTCAGGTCCCTAGCGGGACAGGTTTGCCAGAAACGTTGAAAGGTCGGTGGAGTGATTAAAATAAAATATGTAAAAGGAAGGATAAAAAGGTAAAAATACTGACACTAAAGGAAAGTCCGTGAGTAACAAAAAACACCGACTGTGTGACAATGTTGCTGAGAAGAAGTTATACGCGTGCGAAAGAAATAATTTCAAACCGCGAGTTTTTCACCTCGGACAAACTTTGGATGGAGGTCGGAAGAAAGAAGATCGATAAGGAGCGAGTAAAATGGTGGATGGAATCTCAGGATTGGTGCATAATTCGACCTGGATCGGATTTCACCGAAATCACTACGACACCGCCTACATTGACGAGGCTTGGCAGTGCGATCGGAACTACATACAATGCGGGAGAAATTGAAAGAAATACAACTCGGAGTGCCAACTCGTATCTCCTCACCGTCGTGGACCTCCTCGAAATTCGCATGTGCTGTCCCGCTGCGTGGTAATAGACGAAGCACTTCGGGGTATGCTTCAGAGTGAACCACCCAGAGCGATGAAGACAGAATTCACAAACGCTCGGTGCCGCAAGATTCTCTCGGATCGCGTCAATCAAGCCAAAAATCCAGATATTAAGGTCACGGTGGTGACCTTAATATCTTCAACTTCAACTTCACGGGACTTCAACGGGACTTTGGAAGACATATTCAACAAATACTTTACTAAATAAGACACCGACAAACCAAAAATCCTGATGATTTACAGCGACCGTGTGTAGGGTGAGAGTGGTCTCCTGCCAAGGGTGAGGGTGCAGAATGCTTTTGCGATCGCTCCGATCCCAACGAAATCTGGGTTGGAGACCACGCACGTGATAAAAACCTATATTTTACATGTGTTAACACGTACGAGTTTTGAAAGAAAAGTTAGCATTTGCAAAGATTTACATCCCGAATTATTCCACTTAGAAGTAACAAAGGTCGATCCTTTTCCCATATTCACGTACTGATCGAAGGAAGTTTAGCGATCAAGGAATCCTTTAACGAACTGTAATGGGTAAAAGGGTGCACTTTCCAAATACACCGACTTCAAGATAGATAAGCAACTCGCTTGGTTGGGAAAGGGTGGTAAGATGGACTGGTTTAATGTACCGCGATCTGATAAGACCACACCAACTTGGGGAGATCTTTGGAAGGTGCATGAGAGTGATGAATCTGAAGAGAGCGATCAGTCTTACCAGTGGCTCGAGAAGTTGTATTTCGATACGGAGGAAATATTGGTAATGCATAAAACGAGAAATGACTTCCCCTTCAGTGGTGGCATCGATCCTGTGTGGGTAGTCCTTCACTTCAAAAGAGAAAAGTCCTAGAAATCTCATTTAATTATAGAGAAAGTTTAAGAATACTAGAGCTGCGATGACGGGACAGAGTTGACAGGCGGGGTTGTTCATTATCATCTGTCCTGTTCATTGTATACGAATATGTGGAGGAGATTATTAAAGAGGTATGGGAAGAACTGGAGATAGGAATGAAAGTCGATGGAGAATTCATTGTTAGTTTTGCTGATGATCAAGCTAAGTTTGTCAGTCAGCCAAGTGGTTTCAAACTCTGCTGAGTGCATTGAAAAATCAGTGCGACCAGTATAGAATAATAATATAAATAAACAAAACGAAGGTTATGCTATTTTCGAGAAAGGGAAAGGCTAAGGTAAATATCAATATTCATAAACTTGAGAAGGTGGAACAGTTAACCTATCTCGAAATTATTCTGGACCAAATTGGTCGAAATAGGAGGGACAGAAGACGGAAAATTGAGTTAGGCATGTGAGGAGGGGCAGGGATATAATAGGGATGTTGAAGGGAGGAAAGAAGTACGAGTATATGGAGCTGAAGTGGGGCTTACTTTAGTGTCCAAAGTCAGGCTCTGTTTTTTATCAGGAAAGGCAAGTAAATGTATTTTTGTACAATTGTTTAGACTGTGCTCATCCAAACATTCGGAATAATAACACACACAAACTAATTTTAAAAATGTATGTACGAATATATATCGATGATGCAGAAGCTCTCACGAGAGCAATATAAAACTTGGATAGTACAATAAAACACATGAATAGGCACAGAAAACATGAAAAAGAACTCTAATATTTAAGATATTTTGAGCTTTCGGCCTTCTCTCAGATCTTATTCAGGTCAGAGTGTGGACTAATGGTTAAGACTATCTTAAATGTATCGTTTTAGGTGTTTTCTCTGTAAGCGTGTACATACGTGCCTGTATATTCGTGTATATAAGGTTCAGAAAGGTGGTTGTGCCACCGAAATATTCATTTAAAAAATCTGAGAGTGTCTCCTTATATCTTACGAATGCGACACGTGGTCACCTATTTATACTTCAACTACTTCCAACGCGATCGATACTAATTTATTTCCCAGATAACTATTGTCCTCATTGTTCGTCTGCCCTGGTTTATTACGTATACGAGAGTTTTTTAACACCTCCTTACTGTCGAATTAATATATTTTGTATATTCCCCTATGGGCTTTTGTGTATTCCCCTATGTACCCGCAATCCAGCATGTTATATTTTGCCCACCATTAATTTAAATCCTCGTTTTTTATTGTGAGACCAGCATCGCTCTTCAGTGGAGAACCCCCTACGCTGCTCCGCCGAGTTCTCCGCCCCGCATTACGTCATCCTCGCGGGAATTCAATATCACTTGCATTCGGCCAATCGTGTGCTGTGGGTTGTTTTGTACGTCCGACCGGCCGTATCTTCCCTTTCTAACATTTGCTATTACGGATCAACTCGTCTTAGATAATATTTCTCCGATCTTTGGAGATCGTTGGAGACGCGGCTGATTCAGGTTCTATTTCAAGAGATTCGTTGGCAGCCATGGCTTTGATCTTCTTTTCTGACAGTTCCATTCCGGCAGGCTTGCGCTAGTAAAAACGATGCTACCGTCGGATATGTTCGGCCACCGACGGTTTTTGTCACTCTTTCATCACCAGGTTTTCTTGTCCCTATGCTACAAGTAATTACAAGTACTTTTAGATGTACCTGTACTTTCTCGTTCTGCAGAATGAATTTGAATTATGCAATGATTGTCGCGGTTTTCATTGTGAGCTATTGCACAATTGAGGCGCGGTTGTCTAACGTTTGTTTCTGAAAGGCTTATTTGTGAAGAGGTTCTCTGTTGGATACATTTTATGAGAAAGTTATCTATGAATCGGCACCTAGAATAAGACCACTGCAATTCTCTTCTGTCGTAAGATAAACGGTAAATAATTAATACATTTTGTGTGTGATAACTTTAGTGTTTGAAACTAGAGATTGCATTTTTATGGAGCTTGAGGACTTGGGCGATAATTACAAAGTGTTGCGCGATTGGACTGCCTAATTTAAGACACGAAAGTTTGGAAATCCCACCAAAGTGTCTATTCTAATAATATCACCTTTCGGTACATGTTACACTAGTTTTGTGTGCTCTTTTCATTTGTAAAGAAATTTCAATGCATGCAGCATCATTAACTCATGGAGAACAGTGGTATTCATATCACAAAGGTCGGTACGTTCGGGTAACTGTAGCTTTATACACTTTTCGTGAGAACTTGGGATTAGTATAAATACTTGCATCTGACAGATTTTATTAATAGATAAGATGCGACTCAAAGTATTGTCACTGGTCTTCATTAAATCGAAGAAAAACTTTCTATCCGAATCGGTTTTTCTTAAATTGGTTATTCTTCATTTCCGGAAAAAACCCTTAAAGTCTTAGGTTGTATTAACACTTCTATCCTTCCATTTACTTTTGTTTGTAGTTAGGCTATCGATATTGTTCATAACGAGTAGTATTTATTGTTATGCTTCCTCTCCAAAATGGAATTCTCGGACAAATTCTTACCTTGCGTACCATCGCGAGGGAAAAGAAAGTCTTCACCTCTCAATTGATGTTTCGACGCTGAGAATATACAATATCGCGACAGATCACAGCACTTGTCCTCCTTTGGAATCGATGACTATCGGAATAAGCCGGTCGGATTGACAAAGCCCCCCGGCCACTTTACCTGCCGGATTCACCAATCTCATATCACAGGTGATTGGTTGTAGGCGACTATTTCTCAAGCGGGCCCTTTTTGGCCTTTCATCCAAGAAATTCTGCGGTAAACCGTACTTCAAATCTCGCGGTTCATTCTCGGACGAGAACACTCCCATCGAAGGGTGATCGGGATGAATGTCGGAATGACCCCAACATGCTAGAATGATGAGGTCAGCTGGTCCTTCCTCTATCTTACCCTTACCTCTCGTCCCCCTGGCGGCTACAAGGCCATGCTGGCGGGAGGCGCCGAGCAGCCGCCTCCGCCGCCGCACGAAGCCCCCAAAGGCCTGAGGGCCGCCGCAGCGGGTGGCCGTGGTCTGGAGCTCTTCCGGGGGGGAGCGGGGCCCCCGAGGAGGGCTCGCCTGCACTGGTGCCGACCCTTGAGGTTCCTCGCCAACCCCGGTCCCGTGGTGGCGCTGGCGTCGTTCCCGGGAAGCGGAAACACATGGCTCCGTTACCTCATCCAGCAGGCGACAGGTGGGGTGGTCATGTTCTCTCTGCCTGGCTCTTTGGGGTGTTTCCGATTGAAAGCACCAATAACTTAATGCACGTGTGGAATTTTTGTAAGTAAGAGTTTAAACTAAGTTTTTATTCCAATTTTAAAACCACGTTTTGATATGGTGCCAACTCTGAAACACCAAACAATCGAACTCAAATGAATATTCACTTTATCGGTGAAAAGATACCTAATGCCTTTTATCTGAATACTTTAGGACTATTTGACACTATTTTTTACGTCAGATATCAGATTAATCAATATCCCTTTGTTGCTATTGACAACGCATGTAAATTTGTTCCTCTGAAAAAATTCAGTCATCGGCGCGGTGTGACTACACTGTCTATTGACTGCGGAGAGACATTGATCACGAAGCTGAGAGGCAAAAGCTACAAGTTTGATCGCTTGTGCTGTTCCGTTGATAGGGGAATTTGTGAAGTTATGTGGACATCTCGAATCACAATCGATTCCGAATGGTGAGGTAGGAATCGTAGCAATTCACGTGGGGAACCGCAGCCATTGTAGATCGTTCTTAAGAAGGTCGTGGCCAACAGTTTCGAAAGCTCTCTTAGAGTTTTAAACAATACTTCCGGATTATGTCATCATGCATAAAAATTGTTCAAATTCATAATTATTTGATTTTAAGTACATTTGTATTAGCTAGATGTTCACTGTTAATTATAAAAAGCGTAAGAAAATAAAATTTGTTATTGCTATTGTAACAGTAAAACTTCCTCGAACTTTCGTCGAGAGAGACAGTCACGAATCAATATTGATTATCAGATCCTGCAAAAGACATCCCACGCTGCACATAATATTGCATATTTACATCCAATAGTAATTTCACTATCCTTTAATTAATTACGTAAATAGCGCACTATTTATGCGCGCTATCATCGTTCATTTAATTATTTCAGATGTTTCTGTCACAGCCAAAAAATCTTTTGACGTTCCTAGGCGAATTCTATTTTATATTTTGTTTGAATACCAGTTCGGATAAAATGGAGTTAGGCGTCCTCCCAAGCCTGTGGATTGGAACTTTCGTACGATAACTGACGGGAAGTAATTAGTTTTTCAAATTTAAAAAGGAGACGAAGAAAATATTTTTGCCGAAGTATTACAATGCATACAAATATGTTCGTTTATTTTGTACAATTAATTAAACGATGTCTTAATTTTTTTCTGCCTCTTGGTCTCAAGCCATTCACTCTCCTCTCAATTGTATGCTCGGCGATCCGACTCGCACTATTACGAAACCAGCTTGTAGCACTCTCATTAAAGGTGCTTATAACGTATATTGCATGCTGGGCTTGGTCGTTATTTTTCACGAGCAATTCATAGAAAGTACTTCTATCCTCCACTCCCTTCACATTGCTGGAACTAAAGAATATATCTCTCCGTTCTTTAGCACGGCATGTGAATCATCTTCATTAATAGTATGAGCAAATTAGGGGCGGGGAATGGTGAGAGTGGAGTAGTTAGGTGCCTCTGCACTGCGAGACGTAATCGCTGGTTGGCCGATCGATGCCTTCGGTGACGAAACACGCGAATCTGTCCAAGTTCCATCCTCATTAGTATTTACTGCCAATCTGGCGAGAAAAAAGTCCGTAAAAACTCTTTCTTCCATATTTTCCTTCAACTCTCAAGTACTTCCGAGGAGATGTTATGTATTCACACTGGCTTGTTTGATTTAATTAAGGTTAGGGGCCTGAAATGTTAGTATGACGTGGAAAACTTGGAAGCTAGCATATAAATATCAAGCAGGGGATGGAGAGAGGAAATATAGCGTGCCACGGCTGTGGGGGTAGGGGGTGAAGTAGAAAAATAGCGGAGATTATTGGAGCAATAATTAATAAGATTTTGTGGAGCGGAAGAGAACCAGCAAGGGGTGACAGCAGTATTAAGAAAACGTTAGGAAGAAAAGTGACAAACGTGTATCAGGTGAAGGATAGAATTAGTAAAACTAGTAGAATAATCTGTCTACTCTGCAAAAACCAAAGCGCAATAATTCAAATAAAAATTGGCAGAAAAATAGAAGCTATAATAAATGAAGGTGCTAGACAAGGGATCGCCGACAAAAGAATCAGGGGAAACGGTGAAGATATTGACATTTGATTCGTAGATAAGCTCGCAGGTGAAGCAGGTTCCTTTGTTGTCGGTGTGAAAATGGAGAGGTGGTTAAATGCATTTCTTTATTCTTTTGGATTTATTTGTGGGCGAAAAAAAGTGAGTGCTCTTTGTCCCTGCTGCAGGAATTATAAAAATAAATAAAATACAACATAATAAATTATTATGCGCCTGCAGCTGTCGTAATATACTGCATGACTATCTATGAAATGGGAGTCCGCACACTCTCGAGTGTTGTGAACGGTCCAAAAAGCTGTTTTGTAGAAAAAAAGAAATATTTTGAGGCGAATGCTATAATTTGCTAATTTGTGACTTGACTTTTTTTATTTCGGGGGTTTGCGCCTTTTGAGCTTACAGTAGCCAAACAGATGAGTTTTCGCCAGTGTTCTTAGGCGTTACTAGTCGTGAAAGAGTAAATTTTTCTGGAGAAAATATGTTTTTTTTTTTCAGAGGTATAGTCAATGTTGGCAGCGTTATAACCTTTGTCAGGAGCGATCTCTTTAATGAGTCATCGTCAGAAGAAGTTGGAGAAGGCGTGAAGTCGTAAAAGGCGACGATAAATAGGTAGAAGATTGCCTTCTTCTGGGAAGGGCGGTGTTTAGAAAATACATTGTTCAGGGTTTGCCGGCGTGGTCTGAGGCTAAATTCTAAGGTGCCATAGTGCCCACGTACGATTAGCCGAATAAATTGAAGTTGCAAATGTTTTGTGATTCCATAGTTATATATATATATTATGTAAGTAAAGTGTGGGAGGGCTGGGGCAACTGGGGGCGGGGGCGGGTTGACAAGGGGCGAATAATAGGGAGGAGTCAACCATCCGCGATCGATCCCGTCGGTTTCTGTTTCAACGCGGGTTTCGCGAAGTTTTTCTTCATGCGTGAGTTCACTATCCAGTTTGAAAAACAAAATAAATCTGGGACGAAATGCGCAAAGATGCCCGGGAACTTCCCTTCCCGTGTCCGTTATTGGTCAAAATCTTCCATTACAGTGATATGAAAATACATTATTGGGAAAAAACAATCGAGATGAGAGTATTACTCATACTTTCTGGGCCATCATCAATTGTCATCGATGTACGAGCAAATATCGTATGCAAAATACGCGTATTTACAATATCTTATCGGTCTTAGCAAATCATGGGCAATTAATGCAACAAATGCCGCACCTCACGCGTCATTAGACTAAGTGGATTGACCGAAAATGCTGCAAATTTGATTCAAAGCCTTGGCCGCAGTTTTATTCAAATAGCATTGCTACTCGTGAAAGCATTATGGTAAATCAAACACGGCCCGTAAGTAAGTAAGAGCACGATCACTTGATGGCGACTATTTTGACGTAACCGATGCACGAGGGCAAGTGTAGGAGAGGAAGGCTGCGTGAGCCGGGTCAGGGGTCGAGTTGAAGGAGACGTTCTCTTCCAGTCCCACCTGCCGTTCATCAGCAGTCGAAGTAAGAAAGACACATGCATGCATTTGCCCTTATCACCTCGTCCGAGGTGATAAGGGCAGAGTTTACCCGGCAGAGTTTACGACATTACCATTTGGTCGTCTGAATGCATGATAAAAAAAATGAGTCAAGTCCTCCCGAATGAATTACTACTCCTCAATAATGTGTTATCGTTCGTGTGATTTCCTTTCCTGTTCGACGTGCCACTTGTGTGTGACATAAAACCTTGGGATGTGCAATGGAGCTTATCGATCGGTGCGTTACGATTGAAAATACGTTGCTTGCCGTCAGAGAATCCTTGTCGGCCATTGGTTCGAGCGAATCAATGTTGGCTATCGATCGAAATCTCCGAAATGCAAACTCAAGTTAGAGTAATCCACATGGGGATGATATTTATGATGAATTAACACTCACACATTCCCCTTTGTTCCACCGAAGGTTTCTACACGGGCAGCGTGTATAAGGACTACGGACTCCTGAAGAATGGCTTTCCGGCCGAGTCGGTGGTCAACGGTTCGGTGGCCGTAGTGAAGACGCACGAGTCGGGTCCTGGGGCCAGGGGCCCCCTTTGCCAGGGCCGTCCTGCTCATCCGGTCACCGGGGGCCGCCATCCACGCCGAATTCAATCGGCAAAGCGGCGGACACATCGGCTTCGCCTCCCCGGATAGATACAGGCGCAACCGGGGGAAGTGTGAGTAGCACCCTCGCCATTGCCCTCTAATGTTGTTTAACTTCGCCACGTTCCGGCTTCGGGTTTCTCGGTCATCCGGAGGTGACCGCGGGGGTGACCGTGAGGCTCAGCTTGGGAACCAGTATGAGTCATCATCAGGGCTTTACGAGTATTTATTTCCATGGAATGAATCTCTTTGTCCAATTATTTTCCTATTCCTAATTATTTTATCTATTTCGACTCAAGAGTATGATATAATTATTAATATAAGTCGTTCATACCCATTGATTTCCTAAGCAATTTTAATGCAGCAATTTCATGTTAGCGGATGACTCCGTTAAAAGTTACTGTTGCGGCATCTCCCGCAGTTTCTTGAAATTTGTCTAAGCAATTTTATTGGAATTTAATTGGGTTGAAATTATTTTAGGAATAATTTCATGTATGTCCTGTCTCATGTAATTTCGAAGTTGGTTGGAGTTATTTTTTTCATTTTCAGCGATGCTGACATATTTATAGGTGCAATGTGTTTCAAGCTCCTAAAACCACTAAGTAGAATATAACTGCCAGGGACTCCTATTATCAGGTGCGAATTTGTCGAAATCGAATGGAATGTCAACGTCTCCGCTAAAGATTTCAACAAAGCTCAGTAAATTTCCCAGTTCTTTATCGTTCATGCCATATCATTTTAGATCTTCCTCGTAGGTTATGTGGTTAATTGGTTGACCCTGAGTTGAATGACACGGTCCGTACCTTGGCTCTTTGTGCTCTTCCCTCAGGGGTGCTCTCACTCGAGGAACAGGGCTGTCGACGGTTATCCAGAATGTAAGGTTCGGGGTTGCCCACCCCCTCGTTCCTCACCACCCACTCCTCAACATGATATGTGTGCTCCTCACCTTACCATTGTCGTTTAGGCGTGTCTACTGTTCTGAATGGAAAGATCTGCTCCCTAAAGCTCATCGTCGCTGCTGCTTTCTTGCGCCCTTTGAATTGTAGCTTCCGAATTTACTGCATCAACTGTGATAAAATATAACCGACCCATTCGGTGAGATGAAAGCAGCTGTTCCTTGTGTTCCGTTATCTTTGATGTCCCATCATAAGTTACTATTTTAAGAACCTTCTCCTCCAGTATCCCCTACGTTGTTAGACTACCATTTTATTCGGGTACCTTCGGACCATCCCTGAATTTTATGTCCTGTCCGCCACATTCTTGAGATACGAAAAAAAATGGGTACTGTACAATTGGTTTGACGAGAAATGTCGTAAACCCAATTGTACAGTACCTTTCTCTTCAGAGTTGAGATGTTCGCCATCACCAATCGTAACCTTTCCTTTCAATGGAGGGAAAATCTGCATAAGGTCCCTTTATGGCATCACATGGTCTGAGGATCCCGGGCCAATCAACCATACTTCTCCACTTTGATTGACGGACTGGTATTGCACATCTATAGCTTTATACTCCCTTTGTCATCGCAGCAGCAGATGCCTCTGTTCCTGTTTCTCTTCAGGAGGAACTGCAGTAAGAGGAGGAAGTGTGCACCTTACTCGTGCACCATCGTTTTACAAGCTCCAAATGAGTCCTTCCTATTCCGGTGGCTGGCCCATTAAAAAGAATGAGGTTATAGCGTCATCCTTAAACTTAAGCCCACGCTTTGTTACTTTTGTACTAATAGCTGGGATTTTGCTTACTTTACTTTCTTATTCTTTATAATCTTTTAATATATTCGATCTTCTTCATGTTGACCAAATTCGATCTTCTTCATCTTCTGGAGAAGCAAAACAGAAAACCTCCTCAAATGAACCCTTGTAATCACCGATATCATGTGTCATTTACAGATGACAGTAAAATATCTTGTGCGGCATTATTCTCCTTGCTATGGCCCCTCATCTCATTTGGACGGACTTAATACTTGGCCTGCCTTCTTAAATCTCTTCCTCATCTTAATATCCATTTGAACGCCTCCCAATATTGGGTGCATAAGCATACTCACGTCTTCCACGTGAACCAGTTCATGACATCTAACTTATAGTAAAACAGCTCATTAATCCGTGAATATCGGTGGAATTAAGTGCTCCGTCCATCAAATGGGTTCGGTCATCTTCTCGGGCTTGAGTTCCTTCAACTTCTTTTACTTCATAAGAATAACGCTGTCACAGCCCATAATCCATTAGCAAAGCTTCTCCCACGTATTTGATACTTACGACAGGACTATTGCGCAAACAGAAATTATTGAATGGTCTCACTCGGTGATGGGTATTTAAAAACTCCTTTGTTCTACCACACCATCAATATTATCGTAATAAAAAAACAAGGAAAGGAAATAAGCATAAAGCAATAATGTTTTTCATCTTGATCGAACCTTCTTTCAACCACTCCATTCCCCCTGTTCGTAATCCTTTCCTTCCTACACATTTTCTCTCCCTTCCCCGTCCACCACCTCATGCTACCAACTCACGCCCCTCCCTTACGCGGCCGTGTCCTAACCGCTACTTCTCCCCCCTTCCCGCCGCAAAGTCCCTTCGATAGCCCACCTTTCCTCAAAACGAGAATATATAAATTCCTTGGCAATGCATATCATACCGGATGATGTTACCTATGCGTCGAAACCGATAGTATTCTAAAGTTTTTGTGTGAAAAAATACCAATTTTATTTATTCAGTAAACTTTATTCCCCCTACATCCTTCCTTCTCTATTATTTTTTGCAGTTCAATGTTACCCAAACTGTTTTCCCCTCCCTCGGCTTTCCCCAATAGAAATTTCTCTCATTTTCAAGTCATGCTTAACCATTCGTAGGCATGCGCCACCATTTAAAGTTCTTTTTACGCTAAAATTACTTTAGAGGGATTCATGTGCAGAATTGTATGCACATTTAAGATTTATTTATGCATAATATTATTTTAGAAATCTTTGGTAGATCACAAGGTTCCCAAAGATTGGAAAACGGCTAACATAACTCCAACATTTAAAACCGGAGACAAGTAGGAACCGAGTAATTAGAGACCTATTTCCCTCACATCCATTTGGTGCAAGGTTATGGAACATATTGTTGCTAGTTCGATCGTGAGACACCTCGATAATCAGACGTTATTAATGAAAAATCAGCACGGTTTCCGAAAAGGTAGATCCTGCGAGACACAACTAACGCTTTTTTTTCATGATATTCTTATTTCGGGAGAGAGCTGTTCCAGTGGACGCGATTTTTCTAGATTTAAAGAAAGCCTTCGACAAAGTACCTCGTAGTAAACTACTTGCAAAGCTAGAAGCATATGGCCTAGATAAAAATATCCAGGGTTGGATTAAAGACTTTTTAAATGGTCGGGTTCAAAGAGTAGTGATAGATGTAGTTAGCTGAAATGCAGTAGAAGTCATTTCAGGTGTTCCCCAGGGAAGTGTTATCGGACCTCTTTTCTTCCTACTCTACGTTAATGACGTTGACTCTGTATGCACCAGTAAGATACGTTTATTTGCCGACAATGCAATCGTTTACCGAGATATCCGTGATGCTGAGGACACAGCAGCTTTATCAGATGAACTTAATGCTATAAAACGCTGGTGCGGCACTTTGCAATTAGAATTAAACTTTAAAAAGTGTGTAGTGATGAATTTTTGGACAAAAGCAATTCTCTCCCGAATATCTACTGCATTGGGAACACCGAAATGGAATGTGTAGACCCAATAAATGCCTAGGCGTTACCGTCACTCACGATCTCTCCTGGGTTAAACAACATACGGGGAATATGTAGTCAAGCTAACAAAAAATTAGGATTTGTTTGAAGAGTACTATGTAAATGTGATGAAAATGTCAAAGAGAAATGTTATCTGTCGTTGGTTGGCTTCATTCAGAATATTCTGCTAGTGCTGCTACATATATGAGATCCTCATGAAGTTGGATTTATTGCCGAATTGGATCGCGTGCAACGCATGGGAGCTAGATTTGTAAAACGTTTTTATGATAAACTTAGTAGCGTATCCAGAATATTAGAGCAGCTAGGCTGGGAATCACTCACGGAGCGAAGGTTAAATTACAGATTGAACCACGTGCATAAATCGG
Source organism: Hetaerina titia (assembly GCA_037158775.1). Lineage (NCBI taxonomy): Eukaryota > Metazoa > Arthropoda > Insecta > Odonata > Calopterygidae > Hetaerina > Hetaerina titia. The sequence goes on along the minus strand of CM073772.1, from coordinate 103,266,717 downwards.
AAGGGAGTTTCTTTAGCTGTGATGTTGAAAATCGATTATTATTACCTCATTTTACCACGGTAGGAGAGATAATGCCAATAAAATTAGGAAGATTAAGTGTGGAACAGATTTAAAATGTCATTTTTTCCACGAACAATAGGGGATCATAATAACATTGTCCGACCGCGATAGTCCCACGTTCGGGTAAAAATTAATCTGGTGCGTATTCACACCCTGCTACACACCCTAGCGATTGCTTGCAGGTTATATAAATAAATAAACCAATATTACATTCCTTGCCGGTTTCAGTTACATGAGCTCGAATTATTTCATGGTAATTGCTAAATTTGCTTCGTTCACCATAAGTATTTCTAATCGTAATGAATGCAGAAATTTCCACGACCAGGGTTGAAAGTATCGCGCCCCCGGATCTTGAGAAATTAGGGTGATTTTCCATTGCATGATTAACCAAGGACACCAGGAAAAGCTTATTGTCAACTCTCTAGAGATACTCGTCAAAATCGACGATCCCTCCGCTTTTCCTATCGTTCTCAAATGTAGTTACGGCAATTAAGGTCTCCATATGCAACGCTACTTATCTAAATTAAAACACTGCCCGCCTACCCACTTGTGGTATTTTTCTGACGTGCGTACATGCAATTACTTCAATTAGTTACTCGTACAACGTATTTAATCTTTATGTGCATGTCAGAATGACTTATTAGTACCAGTTACACGTAATAATCAAGCTAATGTGTTCAGTGCTTTTCTTTTGTTGAGTTAGGAATCAGGAAGTGCCGTCATAGTGTCTCGATCCGGCCGGGGGGACGCGCGTGGCTGACGGACACACTCTCTCTTCTCTCCGCTCAGATTGGCAGGACTTTGTGGCAGAGAAGCTCATCACGTGGAAGAAGACCAACCTGGATTGGCTGCTCCACTTCCAGGGCCCCATGCACGTGGTGCTTTACGACCAGCTGGTGACCAACGTGGAGGACGAGCTGAGAGGCGTGCTCTCGTTCCTTGATTACCGGCCTTCACCTGCAGCCCTCGACTGCGCTCTCTCCCGCCGGGAGGGCATCTACAAGAGGCGGCGGCGGGCTCTGCCCTTTGACCCATACACACCCGCCATGAGGGCTTCGCTGAGGAGGGGCGAGGAGGAGGTGATGGCTGCTCTCAAGGGCCTCGTCTCAGCGCAGGCCCCCACCACTGTCGTGAGCTCCACGACCCCCACGACCCGGCCGGCGCCGGTCGAAGGGTGCGAGGACAAGTGTGGACGCTAGCTAAGGGCGCCTCCATCTGGACAACCTTCGCCCGGGCGCCACGCGAAATGACGAGATATGGCAGCGGCGCTGTCAGGGGTGAAAGAGGAAGTATAGCGGGTGTCTCGCCCGAGTGCACCAAATGATGTGAGGCAATTGTGGGGATGGGGGCGAAATTAGGCGCCACTTGTTGATTTATATCATCATTTGACCTCTTATAGTTGAAAGAGTCATTGGAATGCTCGGCTGTTAGTGACCATTGGTTTGCATTCACCATTCGCTCCAGGTATTTGACCAAGTGGTAGGGCGGAGGTGTATGATATGATGCCACAAATACACATGAGTACATAAATGTTTCATTGGAAGAATACTCTGATGTGTAGTATTTCTCCGGTAGGGGCAGCAGTGAGGATACAAATACAATTCAGAACTACATGTTATGTTGTTTGCTTTATAAACTTGTTCTCACAAATAGTATTTTAGTTTTTTTTGGAATAATAATACCTTGACGTAGAATGTAGATATGGTCCTCCAGCTGTGATAATATTTTGAGTCTGCATGTTTAAAATGAGTGTGGTACAACAAGGTGAATATTACCAGCTGTGGCATTGCTCATGCACATGTGGATGGAGCTGCAGTGGGAAGAGAGAGAGAAGGGGAATTATTGGTTTGTGGAGGGGCATGAGCCCTCAAAGATGAGTTCCCCTCTTCGGAGTGTGGCATATCCCTTATTGCAATCTGAATATTTACAAATCTATCCAAAAATCTTCCACACACCATACATTATTAGAGGGTTCAGTCTAGGTTCTATAAGAGTCAAAACTATTGGATTATTTCATGATTTTCCTTGGACATTAGAATGTAGTCCATAACAAATTAACCTTTTGCATTGAGATACATTTTTTGTGATGGAATACACAAGTTAACCAGCTTACTCGAGATGGTAACATTTGTGCTACTGCCTCTAAATCCCAAGCTCCCATGTTCAAGCCCTCGACTTCGCATCGGGGTATAATGTGGTATCCTTTGTGAGTTCTTGAGTTTAATGAGAAACAATCATGTTACTACAAGTGAAATATTTGGCTCTGTTTTCAAGCCGAGGGGCCTTCTAGAATAAAGTGTTTGATGGTGTCAAAAAATATTCATTTACAAATCTCATGGTTATGAGACTAAATATATTGCATATTTACATATTGAGGTATTACAATAACTATTCCATTCAATGATTTGTGACGAGATTTACTGGGTTGTACACTTTCAGTTACATGTATTAAAATATAGGAACATATTCAGGTGATATTTCATTTGATAGATTACTAATTTCAAGCAGCTGTTTTCTTCCAAAGGCAAATCATTCAATTTCCTGATCATCATTTGATCAATCATTCAATCTTGGGATATTCACAATGATCTGACATTTGAAGCTGATAATTCACTTCCAAGGCAGTTTTATCTACAGGCTTATGATTGCAACAATTTGTGGGATATGGTGTGGTAGGATGCAACATTTTGAATGTAACATAAAACTGTGACTGATTTAAAATGTTCTATAGTTACCTTATTTCTTATTATTATTTAGTTTTTCCTTACCAGTGTTAAGATTTTCCCCAAACATTTCATAGTTCCCAGTAATTATTATCATTTATAACCTGAACAGCACTATTTTTCAGTGATAATTGAGATGGGCCAGTCCAAAAATCACTGTTATTTTTCATAAATTGTCATGACAATTTAGGTATTTCAAAATTATTCTTCTGTATATCAGGTTAAGTTTCTTAATGGTAATTAATTCCACATGTATCAAGATTTCACACATTTTTACATACATAAATATAATATTAAAAAATATAAATTATATTTAAGACGTAATATTTGTACAATTATTCGAAAGTAATATCTGTTCTACAATTTTAGTAGTCTGCCCAGGTCCATCATTCTCTGACAAATTGAAGCAGTTCAATCATGAAATACTGAATTTGTTTTTGATGCACTAATCCCACTCTTTTGAACAATTGTGTTGATTGCATTCTCTTAATTAAACAAAAATGCTTTGAGGTAAATGTTTCATCTTAAATACAGAAAAAAATCAGATGACATTCAGCTTTAGAAAAGGAAAATTTTGTTCCAAAAGGTATGACATTGATGTGGGCTATTTCTCACCACTGATCAGTCCAAATTCTACCTTTGACACTAAGGCATATATGATTATTTTATGCATCAAGAAAGGCTATTTCTGTATTACTAATAGTCCTGGTTTTCTTGTGGCTGATTTTATTGCCGGAATTTGAGTTGCTTATCCATTTGCAAAGAGGTTTAGTCTATAGCTTCAGGCTTAACTTTGTGAAAATCCATGATACATAAAAAAACACTATAACTTTGTATACTTTCAAAGTATTTTATGTACAGATGACTAGTTTCATTGCTAAGATCACAGATGATGTCATCTCACCAAAGAAACCGGTCATTGGTAATTAAAATACTAAGGAAATATAAAAAGTTTTGGTGTTTGAATTAGATGTTTATTACATGTTAAAAGATATGAAAGCCAAATTAAATCTTGCTGCTACATTTGACTTATATGTATGATTTTAAATAATTATATAGTTTCACGTATGGATTAGATATCACAGTATCTATACGCTCATCAATTTCTTTTCAGTTTTAACTTTTATGTGTGTAAAATTTAAATTAACCTGAAAATTATGACAAATTTAATAAGATGTGCTAATTTACCATAGTGTATGACCTGAAATGAAAATGATGGAAATTTACTCATCTCTTATTGATAGCCACTGTGCAATAAACAGCTGAGCCAGAAACAGGTTCAATTATATAACAAATATGAGCTCAAGTAAGTGCAATTGTTGTTTGGATTATTTTCAAATTATTCACAATACTAAGAAAAAACTATTAGAGAATTCTGATTGATGCCCTTCCATATTAATTTTCACAGTAACTAGTGAGAAAATCTTGAGTAAATAAGCATTTAAAACACCAGCCCTTCATATTTTTTTGGAACATACACCATTCAAGGGAAATTATCTCAGATGTTCAGGTCATTTGAAAGAACTAAATTAATATCATGATGACAAGAAAGTTTACTTTGGTTTTGGTGTGAGTGTGTAAATATTGAGTCTGTCTAATGAGAGCGGATATGTTTGGACCGACAAAAATCATGTGAAGTGCAGCTTGAAGCTGTTTCAGCCTTGTGTTTATAGTTACAGGAACTTCTGATAGTACCAGAGTGCATCAGTGAGTGTGTGTGTGTGTGTGTGCATGGCTGAGGGTTTGCATCTGGTTTCTCACTTCTTCCTCCTTGGAGAGGGAGTGACCACCAGAGGAACATATTGTGCAGCATCTGCACCACACAATAATGAATGTGTGTCCTCTTTCCACATTCAGCAGGAAGATGAGTTATCTTGATCCTTATGTCATCTCTCTCCAAGTAGCAGAGCTATCCTGCAACACAATCAGAGCCTTCTTTCCTCCTTTGACCTTTTGAAGTTATGGCTGCATCTGTGTGAATGTTTTCTCCATAGTTTGAGGATACATCAAATCCATTGATAATCTCTCTGCCTGATCAATTATGTGATATTGATCATAGATTATGAAAATGGTGATTGAGACAGATTTCTATATTTCTATGAATGATAAATACCATTTTTCAATTTATAGAAATTTACTATGAATACTAAATATCTACAGTTTTCAATGAGATATGTATGTATATTTAAGTTGACAAACACTGCCTACACTTTGTAATGTACTCAGTGCTTGTTTTTAGTTATGTTGTGTGATATCAATAAGCTGTTATTGTTGTTGTCAAGTGGTGCTATTCCTTTCTTTGGTGGTGCCAATGTCATTGTTGCTGTTTTGGGTAAAACTTGAGTTTGATTTCCCTTATTCTTTCTTTTTGGAAGTTTGATGAACAAATGTTCATTGAATCCCAATTTCAGCTGTTCAAATCCATCTCAGGAAATTATCTCTGAAAGTTTTTCCAACAAGGATACATCCTTTGTGACTCAAAATATGGCAACTGCTAACATAAGTCAAGGTCTTAGAGTTATCCACCATATGGCATCTTGCATGTGATAGCATATTCAGCATACTCTGCAGGTTTTTGTTAACCTCAGAGTTGGGAGGGGAGAAGGTTTAGTTTCAGTTTTAGTTCAGGATTTGCTGATGAGGTGGAAGGTAAGGGTTCATTGGGATGGTCCACTCATTGCCACAGGATGAGGGGTGTTCTTGTTTGGAGGTGGAGTGCCTAGGTCTCTTGGATGGATAATAATTGGCATCTACTGCCTAGGGTATCTATTTTGTTCCACCTTTCTTTCTCTTGGAGCAATAGTCTTCTTTATAAAGCTGCTTCTTTGGTTTTTTTAAAACATTTCTTTCACAAAGTTGGATTTCAGGTCATACATCAGTGCTCTCCCTCTAACTTCTGTGCCCTCTCCTCTTCCCTTACCAAAGCTACATATTATGCAAATTTTGCAAAGTGTATTACACATGATTAATCTGCAGTGTAGCTGGACACAAACCATTCATTGTCTTGTTCATCAAACTTACCGTTTTATAGTGCAAAATTGTTGTTTTAACAAGGGATATCCATAGTTTCCATTAATTCATGCGTAACTCAATTAAGTCAATTTAGTTCTTGCATTTTTTGCAGTCAATTGCGATGGTACTATTGAGTTTTCATTCAAATACAAAGTACATGATTAATACATACTCAATACATATGAAGGAAGCACATAAAAATTTCCTCCTCTCATGAATTGACAGATGCCATTAGAGATCACGCTCCTGACTCAAAAAAGAGCAAAAGGGCAAGTTAAAGGGATGACCTTGAGTGCAAGATTTGGATTTAATTTAGTTGCTTTATTCAGGACCTTATAGAGAATGAGGAACTGTGACCTTATTAATATTTTTGAAATATTTTTATTGTGTAGAAACTGCTACTAACATGTATGTTGTGAGGCAAGATATATTGTTTGAGTTTGTTTTAAAGATCCTGAATTGAGTATTTATGAACCCATTAAGTCATCTGTGATAACTGTTATGGTCAAACCAAATTGCAGTAATCAATCTGAAGATTGGTTTGATAGTCCAGGGTATAGCTTATCTATTGCTAACTCCTCTAATGTGTGTGAAATTTGCACATCAGGATAATATGGGGGGTCAGTTCCTTTGTTCCCTGTGGTTTTCCAGGAATATTTGGTATCCAAAAAAGTCACCCAGCTTGGGTGAAGTTAAGAGTGCCTAGGGACATCACCTGTAATTGAACCCAATTCTCCTGGCCAGTAGCTCAGAGTTCTAACCAGCCAGTCCCTATCACAGCACTTCCAATTCTATGTATGATGAATTTTGGCATAGCCATCGAATATAAATCTGGAAAGACTAGGAGGACGAGTCTTTAAGTGCACATTAGGAACCAGGGCATTTTAGCATTAGATGCAACCTCGAAAAATGCGAGAGACAGTACTTCTTCAAGTTTCATTTCTTCAGTTAATTGCCCCTATAGATTATATCTGTTGATGAATATTCAACTAGAATGCTATCCCTTAAAGTACAATCTGTTTCTCCATATCTTTGTTGAAAGTAATTGGTGGATGTTATTTAAAATATGCATGGCATTTCATATTAGACCTCCCAGCAACCCATATTACCTGATTCAAAAAAAATTAATTAGTAATTATATTAGAGGAATTGAAGGTGAAATTTTGTTATTGGTTATCAATGAGCTTTTAGCATCCTTTCTTGAAATGTCTTTGATCTCACCAAATGGGTTTTCGTTTAAATTTCCTCAAATATAGTAAGAAAATAGTCATCATTATAGTGGAAACATTCATAGCAATATCAGCAGCTTGTTTTAAATTTAACATGCACTGTTTGTCATTTTACACTCTGAAATTATGGGCCTCCTGTATGACCTCATACCCTCTGTAATAAATACACCAATTGGCCAGAAGACAGAATATTCAAGATAGATACCACATTTCCTGGTCCATAAGGTGCACCAGAGCACTGTGATTTTTCAGGTTAGAATTAACAGAAAATTCTCAGCTTAGACCATAAAGGATCCAAGTAATTTTTTAACACTTAATTTTTACGCTCTGAAATTGTTCCAATGAAATGCATGTTAGCAGATGACTCCGTTAAAAGTTACTGTTGTGGCATCTCCCACAGTTTCTTAAAATTTGACTTAATTTTTACATTAAAAAATTAGCAACTAGAAAAAAATTTATTGTGGAACCCCAGAATATTGTCTTCAATGGTGATAAGTTATCTTGAGTTATCACTTTCCTTATACACTAAGTTATCTTCACTTCCATCAAGTGCATTGCTAATTACACATTTTTAAAAGCAATTTATGATAGTCTCAATTTTAACTTTCTGCCAGGACTTATTCAATCAATCATAGACCCCAGAAATTGACAGCTATTTTATTTGTCAGTGTAGCATCATGAGTTGATGCCTCAATCGACTCTATCCACTTTTGCATAGATCTCTTGAATGGTTTATTGACCGAAATAGCCTGAGACGCCAATTAAGAATTTAATCCACCAGAAATCAAAGCAAGACTGTCTTCAGTTCAGTAGCAAGGCTTTTTGCTAAATTAATTTTCTAGGCCTTAAACTGATCTCACACTAACAAAGACGATTTCTTCAGAAGAGCACCTGGACCACCAGCTGAAACCCATGCCTTCAGTAACCACAGCTTCATAGCCTCTCCATCTATCCATCCTTTGGGATGAACATCATGGGAATGAATTCAAAGTGGAATTGTACTTTTAGGCAGTATTTTTCACTGAATGATCAACAACAGATGGAGATTTGAATCATCAGCACAACATGCCAGAACAATGGTACAGTGCATCTTCTCATTACTGGAAGTCTTTTTCATTGCTATCTCATCACATTTAACATCCACTGTTCTCTTTGATAGCAGGTCCAAATTGGAATTGAAGCTGTAGTATGATTTATTCTCATCATTAAAATTTCTAAAAAATTCTATGCAATCTTTTCTACTTACGAAAATTCTCTCTTCTAATTTTTCATAAATGCTCATGATTGGTGCTATCTCTTGTATGAGAGTTGTTCTTAAAACAGTGTGTGGCAATATAATTTGCTGATTTAATTTGTAAAACCCTTCAAATCAGTAAGTATACTGCTGCTTCCTATGTTGTTGACAAAGTGACATCTAATCAGGATTTGACATTTTCATGGGTGTAAAATCTAAAGTTTTCAGATATTTTTCTCAGTGCCATTCATATAACTTCATAAGAAAGGAAATAATTCCTTTACCATTAGTGTGATGACAGATTTATTCCTAAATGCACCTAAACTGCTAATGGCTGGAAAGTTTCTGGAAATATGTGGCAGGGAATATTGTGCATACACTGAGAACTGTGTACATGTCTTGTCAATTGTATGTATGTCAACCAAAAGTTTCAATTCCCATTATCACTTTTTATTCCCAGGATTGCTCTTTTCTCTTTTTAATTAAAAGCATGGTTTCAGACATACTATATATTACCTCCCTTCTTTTTGAACACCTATCTGTTTAACACTTGCACCAAGGAATCCCACTTCAAAATAATAATTTGTAGGAAGGGTAGATCACTCTACAAAAAGACTCTAGCATGTTCTCCAGTCATCCAAAATTGATTAAATCAGATGTACTGTATAAATGCTTCAACCTCATATGAAGTTCTTTAGATAATTTAAGTTCTGATCCTCAAGCATAAGCAGTTAATCAGCAAGAAAGTAAATAAAAAATCAATAAAGAGCGAATTGAATCCTTTTATTCTTAATATTTAGTTTTAATATAAAATTTCACAATTTTACAAAATCTTCACTTACTTGAAACATATAACAGCATAGGCAATCTAAATTTCTAAATGCAGTTTGTTAAATAAATCTATATTAAAATGAAGGAATGCTCTCTGTCAGCAATAAAAATAGTTATGCATACTAAATTGGCTTATGTTCTTTTGCCTGTTTCCTTATACCTTCGAAAGACACTGCAGTCTCTCTCTCTCTCTGTTGCACTAAGACTGGATGGGACAGAAATAAATTGTTTCCATATATGGGATGAACCAAACTCAAGTTATGCCAATTTATTAAATTGTTGACTTTGGTGCTGTGAGCTTATAGTTTATGCATTTTTATAACAATTTCAGCTGTTTTTTTTTAACTTTGTAGTTAACTTGGTTTATATCCTGATTTTTTTGGAGTTTTGTGCTTCAGACACTCATGGCATGAGGTAGGAGGTGCAGGAATGATGGATATGTTTCAGGAAAGTACATTTCACTTTCACAAGGTGCCATCAGCAATTGGTGGATTAGGAAGGGCCTCCCATCCCCATGCCCTCCTTCAACATTTGACCATCAAGCCCCAAATGATCAGGTGAATTGGGCTTCCAAGGAGACACATGAAGGTGGGACCATTACTGCAGCAGCTGCGTGTGTTTGAGGTGAGGTCGAGTACACTTGCACTGCACTTGTGCACTCACTGCACACTCTCCTAGAGTATTCTTTCTCTCCATGGAAATATGCATCACCAGTTTTTGCCTCCCCATATGCTGCAAAATTAAATGAATGTGGAATGAATATTTTTCCTAAGAAAGCCTCAAACCTGATGCCATGCAATGGAATTGCACTGCTTTCGAGTCTTGGAAAATAATTTCAGTGTTAGACTGGTGAATGAGAAATGATTAAATCATGTTTCCACTTCATGAAGTAAATATCTTTATCAATATGAGCTATTAAATTTTCCCACAAAATCATATTATTCATTTCAGAAAAATAATACACATTATTGTATAATATAAACTGTAAAAAATATTTTTATTTACCTAGTAAATTCTATTTCAAAGATCTATAATGATGTTCACTATTGTAGAGGATCATTTTCATTGAAGTCTAATTATTCATTAAGCATGTTGAATGTTGAGATGTATGTTTTCCACTGTTGTCTGTTGTGATCACTATTGAAAAACCCAATACAGTTGTTGCCTGAATAAAATTAATCCCCGGGGTAGAACTTTGGCCCAGAAATAATGAAGCAGACCTAGTACATGGTATCAATTTGAATTGCTTTGTGATTGATGGAGGCAATTTGAAAGTTATGAGGCATGAGTAAATAACAGACCAGAAGTACTCACCAAGTTGGCTGTGGACTCTGGCCATCAGACTTTCAAATGATATTTTTGAATATCAGATTTTTACATTGGGCTAGTACCAAAAATAAGCAATTTATTACTCTGAAAAATATCAAAGCCATATAAGAACATAACATGACTTAATTTATATTCCATCATGTAACATTTTTTGTGCCAGAGTTTAATGAGTGCAATAAGCAATAATTGAAAGCAAATATCTCTTTAGTTTCTTTGAAATGGAGTGGTATGATTGTCACACCTATTGCTTGATAAGGGTTCCTAAAAACCCTAATTCTGTGTGATTTCAAACTTGTTAGTTGACTCAGTCTTTTCCTGTGGCCTATTCATTTCTATGCTCTTTGATATTAAAAAACCCTCTCTATAAATAAATATATATCACACACACACACTGACATGTATGTTCCTTTGGTGTCCATGTATTTAATTTGAAGCATGATTTTTATACATTTTAATATTGCAACAACCTTATTGGTAGGTGAGTCATGAAACCTTCAGGAGAATTGCATACATGTTGGAGTGTCGAAGGGTAGGCATTGCACCCACCAGGGTAATGTTGGTGTGAAGGAAGAGGGGCTCAGAAGATAGGTACCAAATTAATATGTACATGAATTTCTATTAAATTGACAGCACCTTCTTCTGTATTAGTTCAAAATCAAGCTGTATCAGATTGCCAACCTTTGGGGAATAGGAACATACACCTACTTTCCTACTTAACTAAGAATACTGATTTTTAAGAATATAAAATTATGAGATTCCTTTTTCAAATGAACAGAAGCAAAATGAAACTTGCCAGAGATTTCTAGGGAGTGAACCATGCTATTATGTATTGGGACATATTCTCACCAATCTTTCCTGATTAAATGTCCTCAAATCTCTTTCCAGCCTATTCAAGTATACAATGAAAGTGCATATGATACACAATTATTAATAATATATATGCATACACATGTGTACAGAAGAAGTTATCATTTATTGCTAACAATTAATTAATCAAATTCACTTTGAAACCAATCAACATTATTGCCTCTACTCTGATACATACAGTCCAATTAAATGATTGAGGAATAAATAAATTAATAACAAGACAATTATAAAGCATTAATCTCAGTCACTTTTCACCATCAGAATAGCATTTGTTCATTTCTATTATCAAATCATTGTTCTTATGGAAATGTCATTACTGATTGCTAACTTTGAGCACCATGAATTTGTAATTATGAGTTTCAATAAAATTTATTAAAGTAGGTATCTGAATGTATATACACAATAAACAATTGTTTTGAATGCATTCGACTAATTTATAATATGACTAGTATCAGCAATATTAAACTGGATATGCAGTATTTGAATATGGACAGGTAAATTAATTCATGTAAGAAAAGTGGCATTGAGCCAGCCAAGTATATCCCAGCTAATTGCTGTAGGGATTTGAAGAATACTGGATTTATAATTTGCAGGATTTTTTTATAACTTGGAAGAAGGTGAATGCTGTCTTCTAAAAAGCCATGTTAATACTAGTCCTAAATCTTGACATGAGCAAACATTCAAGAGTCCCCTCAGAATACACGCACAGACCAAAACAGGAAATAAAGTCACTATGAGTAGCTACATATGCATTTCATGCTGTCAGTTTTTTTATCATGAGAAATACAGAACACATTTGGAGCATCCCTCAAGGTTATCTATCCTGATTATTGGTTTTCAAACCTGTTACAAATGCTACTTGAAATCATTGGTCCAAAGGTTCCATTTTCTTGCTTTCCTATCTGCTTATTTCTTTGCCATTTCTAATTGTTAAAAATAGTAATGCAGTATTTTCAGAGTGTTACATCAAAATATATATAATTGTAGAATTTAACAAAATGTAATTTTATAAAAGTTTTGATTTCTCAGGAGAGTAGAAAGGTGTCATTTGTAGCTATCTTAATGTACCTGTATCAATGAATTAGACTGATTTTCAGAGACCAGACTTTATGGTATTCCAATGAAATGCCTATGTTATCAATGTGGCTGATGTTTGGAAATAGAATATTTTCTGGAGTGGACTCCATGATTGCCATGCCATGTACAAGATTAAATGTATCTTGTAAGACATGGTGGAGTGGAGTAGGATCATCATACTATATAACTCATATGGGAAATGTTCACTTTTTAAATATTTGTTATAATACTTTTGAAAACTTGGAACATCACCAGAAGATGATATTATGATGTTTAAACACATGGAAATAAGAAGTTAAATCAATAGTTAAAAAAATAAGATTTTATGTATCATGTCATGGGCATTGGTAATCATTTTCTGTAAGGAGTCATGTGTCATCAAAAGTCACCATGTATCTGTCAGACACATTTCCATTAGGGGGAAGTTGTCCCCTAATCAAAAATCATATTTACTAACATTATGTTCAGCTTTAATATTTTGGGTTAAGTATGAATACCTAGGAATCATTTTCATGCAGTGTTAACCATGGTTATATTCCATCTATGCCAGTAATAAAATATTAATTTCACCATTTTTGACTTTTTCCTTAATCCCAACCATGACTGCAACAGGTAACCCAAACTATAGTAATGCATTAGTTTATACTCTATTTTGCATGTGGTTTTAGCAGAAGGAAAATACAACACAATTCGCCACATAGTGATTTGAAGTAGCTAATGGTAGCCAGTGCTGAAAAAAACAGACCTTAGTTGTTAACAACCTTTGGGAAAAATGCTACACACGGAAATGACTGCACTTAGTGTTTAAGAATTTTTTGTAAGTATTTGTTAGGTAAATTCATATTTATTGAAGAGGGTACATTTAAGAAGGCTACCAAAAAAAGAAAAGCAATATGCATCATGGCAAACAATATGAAATAAATAATTCCAATGCATTATTTTCAAACACCAACTAACACTTCTTTTGTTGATATTTGCCATAATACAAAGCTCTTCACATTTTACTAAACTAAACAAATTGCATATCACATGAGTAACAGAAGTTCCATCTGTCAGTATTTCAAAACAATCAATCATTTATGATTAATATACTAGTAACCAAAACTTTAAAAATAAAATCAAAATATTAACCACACAGCCAAAACCCGCTTCAACCTGGAAGCTTGATTTCCTGTTTAATTTACATCAAATCTGGCAAAGATAATTTAATACAGTTTGAATTATCTCAATAAATACAGTAGAAGTTATCTCTTCAATAAGTTCTAAATTAGGCCTGTGTGGACTTCATATGGAAATATAAGCCAAAGTTCCCATGATTTTATATAGTTAAATATGATCTCTTCATTTTCTACCAAATCATGCCATAAAATATATTTATCATCTATATGCTTAGATTTCCCATGCACTAACCTATTCCTTTACACTACCCTATGAAAAGTAATTGCCCTCTGATTATCAAAATAAAGAGTATATGGTATAAGAGTTTTGTCATAAATTTAATTGGTGCAACTTTGTTGAGTAAACCTAGAATCCCCTGGATGTGCTTTTCCGCTTCTGTCATGCACAGATACTCAGCTTTGATAGCATATGAGATGATGGTCTCTTTGCTGGCCCAGCTAATACAATGTGTGCTTATCCATTCTATATACATATATCACTCCATACGTATCCACTCTAGCTCTTTCAATCAGTTTTGTTGCTGACCCAAGCTGCATCCGTATAGATTTGTATACATATATTTAATAGGTATTATACAAGCTCTCTACTCTTGTACAGCTCTCTACTCTTTCTATAGGTGTTCTTCAAGTTTGCAGAGTGAATCAGGTAATGCAGTAAGTGCTCAACCACCTGTGAATGGTTGACAGTGGCTGCATTGGTGAACTGGCTCCAGTTGATAACTGACTATAACAACAATGCAACAATTTCAAAGTTTTATACACATAAGCTGATGACTCCATAAAGTTACTGTTGCAGCATCTCCCACAACTTATTTGAATTAGCTATGACAAGTCTGGTCTTGAGCTAGCTACAGCTAGCTAACCTGTCTTCTTAGTCTTTACTAAATATAATAGGTTGCCTTTTGCTCTATTGAAGATGGCTTCATTAACTTCTCTTTCCCAGAATAAAATGGTTTGAGGCGTCACTTTGTGGAAGTGATTCATATCGGAAAAGAATTACTTAGTTATTCCACATATATTTTATTAAACACAACCAAGGTTTTGACTTACAAAGTCATCACCTTGGTTGTGTTCAATAAAATATATGTGGAATAACTAAGATTTTATTTTCCAATTCTCTTCCCCAGGACTGGTATTCTCTTTGTAAAGTGTCTACAGAGGCATTGGAAGTCAATTAGTCTCGTACATTCCTAGATGCCAAACTCTATTATCTTGTATATGTAAGATTTCTCACTAAGTCTAATTTATCCCAAAACTAGCCTTGATGCTGACATGTTGATGCTGGATTTTTTTGTCTTCTGATGGCTTCCAATGTAGCTTCAATTAAAATTCAATCAGTAAAATGATAACAAGCAGTTTATTTAAAGGACCAGAATTAAAACCACATTAGTTAACCAATGTTAACATCATGTCAGTCATGATGCTAGCATTGAAGGGGGTTTACAATATTCAATAACTTTCATTGATGAATGCAATATTTCTCTCTGTGACAACTTAACTAATTGAAAATGATGGATGTGATCATCATCCTGAACAATTTGAGCATATATAAGGTTTTTCTTATGTTTCCATTGATGACAATATTTTCAGTTTCATGCAGGAATAAAATGAACTATCATTGTAGAAACATAACAGTTTCAAGTTTAACTTTGTGGAATTCCTTTGTGATGAGGGTAAAAAAATAAATTCTGTACTTCCACATAAAGATTTAATATTTCACGACCATGGTTTCAATGGTGCATCATCAATGCCTCATCATCAGGTGACATACATAAAAAATGTTTCAAGTTATATAACCTGGCTCCAAGAGGGGGGGAAGGTAGGGGGAGTAAGAGAGGGGGTAAGTTGAGTGCAGGTGCAGCAACCTATTAGTGGGCTAGGAGAGGGGGAGGGTATGTATTGGAAGGTTTCTGGCTCAAATTTGTGGAAGATTATGTTCATTAAATGAAGAACACAATGTAACACTCCACAGTTCTTAGAGCAGCGGAAAAAAAACACACTGTGTTCTACATTTAATTAGGGCGCGTTTGTCTGCAATGGTTTGTCCTTCATTAAGGGACGGTCGATGGTCATCATTGCCTTGGTGCAGATGGGGAAAGATATTGGTGTCTTTTAGTAATTTTAGGAGGGGGGAAACAGGAGAGGTATATTGTGTTTTGGTTGACCACCTCAAAACTGTCAGACTGAAAGGATTGCTAAATTTCCAACTCCTCCAAAGTATTCAACCTGCGTCCTTCCATTTGAAGGGGAGGGACATTCGAACAATTGATGTTGAACTATGTTCTTTGAACATAGTAATTGCCTCTTCTTCATGAATGCGTTCTTAGTTTGGGCTATTCTTCGCTTGATGTTGGTCGAACTTCTTCCATCCCATGTTATGCTGCTGCCCAGGTAAATGAAGAATTCCACTTGTTCTAGCTTCACCCCTCAAATTGTGATATCTTCATTCAGCTTCTCTCTTCCGCACACTAGGCTTTTAATTTTCTTCTTGTTGATGTTCATATTATATTCCCCCAGTACTTGATCCATAGCACTTAGAGTTGCTTGCAGGTCCTCTCGTGTTTCCGCAACTACTGCAATGTCATCTGCAAACCAGAGCATGTTGATTTCTTCTCCATTTACCTTGACTCCTTTGATACCTAATTCTTGTGTTTCTTTTATTGCCTCTTCCAGGTATACGTTGAATATTGCTGGCGAGAGGTTGCATCCTTGTCTTACTCCTTTGTTTGGCTTCTATTTTTCTCGTATTTTTCGTTTCCATTATTGTAACCTGATTCTTGTTTAGGTTATGGATAATTCTTCTGTCATTGTAATCCAGTCCAAGCGCTTCTAGTATCTTGAACATCTTGTTCCATTTGACGTTGTCGAAGGCCTTCTCCAAGTCCATGAATGCCATATATAATGGCTTATTTACTTGTCTCATTTTTTTCGCCAGAATAAATAATTATGATGAAGCCAAAATCTCAGAGAAGATAGAGCACAAGGCAGGCCTTCACTTCTGAATAGAGATTAATGCCTCCAATCTAAATGTGTTTTAAACAATTGTGGCAAAGTTGGCCCTAAACCACCATGCAAAGTATTGTTTTTTTAGATTTGACTAGTTTATTTCACACATGCAAACAAAATCATATGGCACCAACTTGGCACAATCACTGGCACCGAATCGTATCTTAGTGCTTGTACATTATTGGTTAGATGGTTGCTTATGCATGCATCAAATTCAGCTCAACTTTATCACTTACTTTTGTGAGTTTGTAAGTTTCCTTATGATTATTATCTGCATTATTACATGAGGGACTTCTTAGGATAATTATCATTACATACTATTGTATGCACTTTATCATGCGACTAAGTTACCAACACATTCTCCGGAAAAAATATGGGAAAAAGCAGACTTGGAATACTTGTATTGTGTTTCCCTTTGTTCAGCTATTTCCTCCCAAATCCATGAATACATAAAAGGTGAATATTTATTCTGTAATCTGGCTTATGCCTGGTTTTGATACCTGTTCTGTGCTGAAAGAGAATGAACTCATTTTTTGGTGAATTTGAAAAGTGGGTATGCAGATGGATGGAGGGAATAAGATATATCTTTTTGAGAAGACCAATTGAACAAGTGTTCGGGTCGAGAGGGGACAAGGGGAAGTAGCCTGGAGAGGGGAATATCTCTCCAGTACTCCTCACTATCCTTCCATCTCACCTCGCATAGACCTAAAACGTATATAGTTCCTCTTTTTTCTTCTCTCACTTTATATTCTCTAACAACTACGAGTATTTACTCCTTAAAAACCCTTTGGCTATGTTGACAATTTCCAATTCGTTCAGCAACCATTAGCGTATAGTTCCTGAAATAAATTGGTGTTAAGCAAGAACCGTTTGATTATAAATGGCTATTATGAAAAGAGACAGACTAGAAGAAAATCAAAGGCGACGTGGGAATGAAAAATAGCGCTGCAGAACAAAGGTAGGATTTGTCAGAGTCTTGCGCTAGTAGACAGAGGAATAAGATAACTGAAAAAGGAAAATGGAGAAAAAATAGCCTTCAGGAATGAATTTACCAGCTACCCAATGTTTGATCAATGGCTAGCAGGGCACATAAACTATTGACAGACATTGGAGTATCACTATCGACGAGAGACCGAAAGTTCATCACAAGCAGTTCAGCCGAGGCAGTTGTCGCCGAGGGTGGGTAACTATGGTACCATCGACATCCCAGTGGAGTAAGTGTGAATGAATGCGTTTTACGGCAAAGGTAATGTGATTTCAGTATTTTGATTATAACTGGGTATTTTTCCTGTGAAGATAGAATGCCATTCTTTGGTTTTATTTGCAGGTTGCGTGTCTTAATAAGAAATTAATAGTGGAATTATCAGGAATAAATGTTCTTTTACAGGTCTAAGTGAAGAAAACGGGTATGATTTTTTTGAAATGTCACAGTGTACTGAATGAACCTTACCGTGGGGATCGGTTTTATGCGGTGGCTAACGTAGTGGATTCCCACCCAAGGGGCCCGGGTTCGAACCCCGGAGATGGCAGATGTTTTGCAGTAGTATCCAGATCTCTACTTGAGGTGCTATGTGGGGAGCATTTTGAGTTAGTACACCATTCGTCGGATGGGACGTTAAGCTGCGCCTTTGCGCCATTCGTTAAGATTAGACTAATGCCGACGTCGGATTCTTCATCCTTCATCCATCCTTCATCCTGCCCATCCCTAATGGTGCAAATGACCTCAGCCCTCATGCCGGTCGCCTCCCCCAAAAACTACTACAGTGAATTTTACCGTGAACTATTCGCTGCATCTCACAACCTCTACCATTCATTATAGTCGGAGTAATTTTCGACTTCCGCAGCCGGCTTAGGACCCCTCTGATTACGATACGTAACTCGGGGATCATCCGTACAGATTTATATTTGGGAACAACCTTTTTCCAATTTAAAGAAAAATAAACCTACACCGTCACACCGCTTCAACTTCAAATGGCATTATCAAGATGGAACTCCAAAACTTCTTAACAGATTTTTTACTTTTTATTCATAAAATTCCTATATCAATTTTCAACTGGGAGTTTTATCAATGAGATAGCATTCTTTTTATTCACGGTTTCATTACATCAGTTTTAATCTTGGCAACACTTTCGTTTTCTGTCCTAACTTTTAACCATATTAACTATTCTTAATGCAACAATTTCAGAGTGTAAAAGTCATTCGCCTTGACCGGGACCCCGTAACTTGTGGGATCTGACGCATTTACTCATTTATAATACATACGCGAATACTCGTATATGCATTATAAAAAGAGTAAATTGTAGGCATTTCAGTGTAAAAAGCAATCGGTTGACCAGACCAAGAACCAGGATGCATAGAGGAAAGCATACAAGGTTATCTAAAAAGTGTCGGGAACAATTTTTTCCTGACGTGAATGTACATCACAGCGCTCTCGTACCATGTAGGTTCGGTGGTCGGGGGTTTGACCTTCAGCACGCGCCGATCGCCTGTGAGCGTTCGTTCAGGTTAGGTCGTGTTTTTTAGTGGACTACTGTCGAATGACAAGGAAGCGCAAAATGCAACGAACGGTTGAACAGCCAGCGTACGTCATCAAATTTTGTATTGGACTGGGGAAATCTAGTACGGGGACGATGGGCATGATTCGCCAAATGTTCAAGGATGAAAGCATATCACAAACTAGAGTTTTTAAGTAGCACAAGCTACTAAGGAGGACGAGCTCCGCGCTGGACGGCCGTCGGCGTCAAGAACCGACGACAACGTGTGCGTGAAGTGCTGATTTCCGACCGTCTGTAAAGTGTATGTACAATCGCAGTTCGTATTGGCATTGATAAGACGGCAGTGCAAATCATAATAACTGAAAATTCGGCGATACGAAATATCTGCGCTAAACTCGTCCCGAAGATTTTGACAGACGACCAAGATCAGAGTCGAGTGTCAGTTCGCGAAGATCTTTTGCAACGAAATAGCATTTCTCCAACCCTCTTCGAGTCCCGACTTGGCACCAGCAGACTATTTCCTATTCCCGGAAGTGAAATTCTCCCTCCAAGAACACCACCGTGACACCGAAGTGCCGTCAAAGAAGCTTGAACGCGTATCCTTAAGGACCTTCCGAAACCTTTCGCAGATTAGGCCTCATTTAGTATATGCTGCAAGTATATGAGATCCTCACAAAGTTGGACTAATTGCCGAATTGAATCGCGTGCAGCGTAGAGGAAAGCATCTACTTATTACAAGTGTATAAGTGTCGTGGCCGAGTCGTTTTTACGAGTGTCGTGACCGAGGGAAACAGGAGTGATTGGTTGAAGGTGAATAGACAATTAGATCAAGACAAATACCATGTGGGGCCAGCAGCACCTACACAAGTTTTTCATGTCCAAAGACAGCATTGAGTAATTGACGGTAACATACTGTATTACTCTTGGTTGTTATGATGAACTTAGTAACTTAGTCAAAATATTAGAGCAGCTGGGCTAGGAATCACTCACGAAGCGAAGGTTAAATTGCAGATTAAATCTTTGCATAAATTGGAAGGTCGTCTCTTTAGCAGTGATTATGAAAATGTATAATTACCCCCATCGTACTACGGTAGGAGCGTTCTTGTCGATTAAATTAGAGAGAGTAGGTGTAGAACAAATCGATTTAAGATGCCATAATGCCATTTTTATCATGAACGATAAGGAATCAGAATAACATTGTCCGACCGCGGTAGGGTCATATTCCGGTCAAAATTAGTCTGGTGTGTATTCACCCCCTGCCACACACCCTAGCGGTGGCTTACAGGGCACTATAAAAAATATCAAATTCCGGCTTTATGCTATTCTGCTGTGGTTAGGTTAAACAGGATCCTTAGTTTTTGTGAATTAATTCTTCATGTTATTTCTTGCTACAAAAATCCACTTTACACTTATCTTATGGAAAAACATAGGCCATTCTATGAAAAATCTCTCCCCCAAACAAGGCAAGTTTGCACCGTTTTGTTTCTTCCGTTTCCCTGTCTCCATCTCCGCTGTAAAAAAGTGATTGCGTATGTGAAGTGGCCTTTTCTTCGTAGAAACTTGTCCGCAAGTTCTGACTTGTAGCCGTTGTTCGAGGTGATGATTTTAATGGTTTCGAGTTCTTGGTTGAAATTAATTTCAGAAAGTGTTAATCTAATCATTGAATAAAAGACAGCTAGCTTTTGAGAATTGCGTTCGAAAATTGTAGTTTATTATTAGATCAGTCATGTGTATTGTCACAAATAGATACATTGACATCCTGGGTATTTAAATGGCAATTAACTCCTTTTTTGCACGTCACATTAATTCTCGGCCAAATGGAGTTCCGAAAACTGTCAAGTTGTCTATTCCCGGTCCACACTGCGAATATGTCGTCAAAAAAGTGGCACCAAACACTTGTTCCGAGTGGTCACCAATCCTGAATTAAAAAGTTTTCCTCTCAATCGTCCATTAATAATTCTGTCAGAAGCGGAGACAACGGGGAGCCCACGGCTAACCCCTTGGTTAGCACAATACTCGTATGTACAATTCATTGATTAGATGCTGAACTTCAACGATTTTCCAGAAGAAAGTACTGTGGCACTTTGAAAAGACGACGATGAAATCACTATCATTTCAAGTTCATCCACTCTTCCGTCGCCAAACATCTCGAGGCTTTTTTCGAATTCCAAGAAACTGCTGGAGATGCCGCAACAGTAACTTTTAACGGAGTCATCCGTTACGTGTGCATTACAATGCAATAATTTCAGAGCGCAAAAATCATTCCCGGTCAAGGCGAATGATTTTTACACTTTGCAATTGTTGCATTGTATCCTCTAGGCTTGTTCTTAGCATTGAACTGCGTCGACGATGATATCGCAAAGGACTCTGGACTTGCAGACTTTAACGTACAGATGAAACACGATAATCGCCCCTACAGAATGGTGTCATTCTCTCCGCTAGATCGAGAGGAAGATTTCATAAGCTTGTAAGCCGGTAAGTGTAACTAAAAATCATTCTTCTCTTGAATAAATCGAAAGTACCAGTCGTTTTTCCATAATTACCTGATTTCCTGTGTGATGTGGCTGGATTAACTATCGTGGACCTCGGTTTGCTTCACATTGGAAATACTTTTTCAATACCTACTTTAATTCAAATAATTTATCATTATAGGTAAATTGATCCACGATGTTGTTTCAAATAAAATGTTTTTTGAAAACAAAGCGTAATGGTTAGGGCAAAGAAATGAAAAGGTGCGAGCGTGAGGAGAAGTGCAGATGAATCTTAGCGCATTTAATACCTACTGGTAATATTTGCCCCCTTACGTATTATTTTCTAATTTAGTTAAGTTTTAAAATAGGATAGTAATGGTATTCAAAAACTGTATTAAAAAACAATAGTAGAAGAATGGTGAAAAACTGACCATAGCAAACTTGTTTGTACATTATAATATTCCAAGAACTGGAAAAGGATTAAGCTTACATTTAACTGGCAATAATATTTTTTTATAATCGTTTGGGAAAAAGGGGTTAATATTAAAAAAATGGCAGCTTATTATATCTCTTGTTTATCTACTAATCCATGTAATCTACGCGTTCTATTTTTGTTCCATCACGGACTGAGTCACTAGACGCACATGTAAAAGGAGGGAGCTGAACGTAGCGGAGAGAAACAATGCCTGTCAACAGAAAGAGAAAAAAGCAAGGAGACTTCTACAGCGATTAGTAGAAAATTAAAAATCAGAGAGTAGTTTTCAAGAAATGATTGATTACCAGAGAATGTACGTTTATAGAAGCTGAAAAAGGATGGAGAAGCTCACGAACTGTCTCTAGCTCCGTACTAGCTCCATAAGGAGAGGGGAATTGGACGGGAGGAAACGGAGATGAAAGGAAGCACAAACGGTAGCTGGCCGAAATGAGGGCGAGGGAGAAGAGAACGGGGAGGAAGAAGGGAAAAGATTAAGCGGAAAGGAGAGGGGGTAAAACAGAAGAAGGAAAAAATCAGAATTATGCAAGTCTATAGAAAAACTAAACGCTTCAAACTAGACTTAAAGGAGGCAAATGGAAAAGTGGAAAAACATTTTTGGATTAGATCTAGATAGAGGATTGAAGATCTAGACTGGGAATCACTCATGGAGCGAAGGTTAAATTGCAGATTGAAGCTCTTGTATAAATTGGAAGGCATCTTAACCAGTGATGTTGAAAATGTATTATTAACCCCATTATGCTATGGTAGGAGAGATCATGCCAATAAAACAAGAGATTAAACGTAGACCAGACAGATGTAAGAGTAATTTTTCTCACGAACGATAAGGGATCAGAATAATATTGCCCATCCGCGCGAGTAGGGAAAAGTATTTTGGGTCCAAATTAGTCTTGAGCGTGATCACCCCCTGCCACATACCCTAGCGGTGACTTACAGGGTACTATATAAATAAAAAATCCAAAGACTTCGCGAGCGTGGGAAGACTGCGTATCCCGCCCCACCATTACGTCACTTTCTCGTCCTTACTTCATTATCCGTAAGTGGAATTAAATTTACCAATGGCACGAATATTGATTTTTACACAAGTAGGAAAATTCATTGAACAATGATGATACTACGTACTTGCCTACTTACGGCCCGGGCCGC
Organism: Hetaerina titia; assembly: GCA_037158775.1. NCBI lineage: Eukaryota > Metazoa > Arthropoda > Insecta > Odonata > Calopterygidae > Hetaerina > Hetaerina titia. The sequence continues at coordinate 103,243,566 of CM073772.1, read as the reverse complement.
AAGATTAAAACATTACGTCGAATTACCAAAGCTGCAATTTTTCTTTCCGTAAACAGTTTTTGTTCAAAACAGAGATTCGACGAAACCATACCGCAGTACTTATTTTTTGTCTAACTCCTCTTTGATGACCACATGATTTTGTTGCAATAGAAGTTTGACGATTAAAAACATTGCTTTTCCAAGGGCAGTCCTTATGACTTTATCTTGTATTGCATTCGAGACTTTGGGCACGACATGAAAATAACTTCTGGCTTTCATTCGATTCTTCTCACAGTTCTCACCTTCATCGGTCTTTCGTGATACAACAATTCCACGGCTAATGGCACGTGTCTCCTCTCTTGAAATCATGGACCACGTCCCGTATCGCGGAATACGCGCGCAAAGTACATGTTGCATAATATGTTTCCCATCTCGACCGTTAGGTGGCAGTGTTGTATACTGCGACACTTTCCCCTCGATTTCTTTCAAGTTTATTCAGTCATTGCCACCTCACTCTCTCTGCCTCCGCCCGTACGGAATTAGTTTTAGTTCCACGAGCTGACCAGATACAGTTGCATTTTATTTTGCATGTTTACAGCACTCGTCCCCCGTTTAACAGCTGTAAAATCAAGTCTCATCTACACACTAGAATCTTTTCCTTGTTTTTTTTTTCATTTCAGGGTCATCAAGTTATCTCGCCTTTTTTCATTTTCCGCACGCCTCTATCTTGAAGTTTTATGGTATCCTGATACATGACTCTCAGCGCTGCGAGTCCCCTTCAAGTCTTATGATATTATCCACAATCGCTTCGTTATCACCACCAGTATACAACAATCCCTCCGTTATATTTGATTGCCACATATTAGTATACGCTATCATCGTGAGTATTTCAGTCAGAAGAATGGCTGCCTACGGCGTCCCCCCCCCACATCCGTTCTTCCCTCTAGCCAACGCCAACTTCATCTTACTTGTTACATATACAGGTTACATATACTTCATTACATAGTACCTCATTACGTATACCTGTATTACATAGTACCTCATAACATAATAGCTCATGACTTGTCCGCCCCCCACCAAATGTTCACAACGAATCCAATACCCCTTCTCGAGGTGCGATTGCCCAATCTATTTTGTTCTTCTTTCCCTTATTGGGTACCATATTGTATTTTCCTCCTCTACGAGTACACTGCTGTCTCAATCCAGTCTTCCGGTCTATCTTGCCGGCCTCGGTGGCGGTGGCGGTGACGTTCTCTCCTGCCAACCGAAAAGTCGCGGGCTCGAATCCCGCCTAGGTGGGTTTTCCTACGTCCATGACTTGGGTGTTTGTAATTGTAAAATATAACGTACAGGGGGAAGGTGGAAGAAGGGATCATCAAATCCCAATCTCGCCCCAAAAGAAAGGCTACAATTTTACGGACCTCCACCTTCATCGTGACCTCACCTTTTCTCGCCATCTTTCAGGGGCACATGAATCCGTTTCGCCTTTAATGCCGCAGATATTATTTATTTACGTGATTATTGATTTACAATAAAATGTATGCGTGCCTATTTGTATTCTTACAGTGTCGGCATTCGGATGGAATTTCCTACAAATATGCTAAGTATTTTGTTAGTGGTACACGAGTATGTACTTTCTTTCCCTGTCTACTGTCAGCGTCTTGATGTCAGAAGTGACAGCCGCTTTCTCGTGTATCCTACAAATTTTATATGTTTGATTTCAAGGGTTCTTGTTCTCACCGGAATAATATGAAAGTCAACGAAAAGAGTCAAATACCCAAGCATTTTCAATAAGGAAAATGGAAACTATCTGACCGTGGGGCCCCGATGAGTCCGTTCAGCGTGATGCCACTTTTCCACCGAATATCTGTCGTACAAAGATATATTAGGATTTTTAAATGGAAAGTGATGATTTTTAGTTTTTACTCAGCATAATTTGTTACGCATAAGCCTAGTTTAATGTATTTTAGCCACACTGTTTACATTTATTTACTTCTAGCCACACACACTTTACATTTATTTATTTCTAGCCACACTGTGTTCAGTATACACTTTATATTGAGTGAAAATTTTAAAACCTCTGTTTGAAATCATTTTGTTGATTTAATTGATGTAGAACCCTATTCTACTATGGAAGAAAGATAGTATTACTTGTTAAATGGATAAATTAAACATTTAGCTAATAATTAAACATACATCTACCATAAACATAAGTGGTACAAGCTTCACCGGTTTGACTCCAGTACTGCGCCAGCGGCAGCCGTTGCAAGTTGAAATATGTTCAGTTCGCCTATAACTTCTTCTGATGATGAAAAAGACTTTCCATGAAGGCGTCTTTTCACATTGGGAAAGAGAAAAAATCAGATGGGACTAGGTCTGGACTAAGGAGAGGATGAATCTATTGATTTTCATAATGCAAATACATTTCATAATACATCTTGTATGACACCCTCCGACGTGGAACCAACCCCAAAACAAACTCGTATATTTTGTACAATTTTTCTGCCATCAACGTGAGGATGGCACTCGGTGACATTTTCAATGCTTCTGGTAGTGTTTCTGAACGTCATTCGAAGATCTTCTTTTGTCGTGATGTCGGCAGCAGCGGTGTTTATATTTACTTCCGTGACAGCATCGACCGGGCCTACCTCCTTTCCAATCTGTTTCCGTCTTCCCTCTTTAAACATTTTCAACCATCTCCTAGCTGTGCGATAAGCCTCATGCAGTCTCATTATATATGCCTCGGGTGACAGCCATTCATTCAGGCGAGAGCCAAATTTCAATGCAGCAGCGTGCACATTGCTGCCGCGTCGCATCGCTGCCGCATCCGAGACATGCTTCAACTTACAGCGGTTGCCGAAGACACAACACTGGAGTCAAATGAATTACATGTTTACCACATACATTGCGCATAAAGTAAGAATATAAAATAAAAGATTGCTTCTTGGAACATACTTTGTTTTAAAATATATGGTGTTGCAAGCAAATAAAATGAAAGCGTGATATTCTAGCGGGAAAAAACTGGACTTCTTATCAGAGGGCCAGGGTTCGATTCCCAAGGATGCCTCTGGGCATCCTCAGCTTCACCAAATCTGCGTAATTTTTTTGAGTACCAGCTCTTCCTGGGAAACCGCACTGGCGTACAGCATAAGGAACTGGCCGCCAATTTTAACCTGTGAATGTATGTATTTCACAGGTCACATAGTTTTTTTTAGGTGATCTCCACCCTCCCTCGCATAATAAACCGATCTTCGGGTTGATTAATGTTTATCTTTAGTGAAAAAATGATATTACAACAGCTATTAAATAATTTATTGCAGTCCACAGTTGTTCGTGGCAGTGAAACAAATGTCGCATGCAGTGGGGAGAGACGAGGCATCATTCTCTTAGAGCCATGAATTTAGCTTTCCCTTTCTGCCTCCCTAGTCAACTCTGAAAGGTCTCTCGACCGATATCGTATCGACGGAGGTCGTGGGAACAAAGGGCGCCCTACGTCATGTGTTTATATTGCTCCAAGGTCATCTCTGGATCATGGAAAACGATTCGGTTTTCGCCAGCTACAAACTAAACAGCACATTACGTTTTCAAATAATTATGACTCTATTGACTTTCTCTGGTATGTTATTAGGAAACGTGGGAGTTAACGCCCTTAGTCAATAGTTGAAATTGTAACTGTCTGAAATGTGATCGATGGCCTTCAAATCAGTTGAGTTTACGAGCGGAAATTTTTCTTCTGTTCAAAAAATTCGTGCCTCTTCCGTTTATCAGCTATGAACGAACCGCGAAAACTGCCCCATTCTGGTAGAAGAGACAATTCATTGCAGGACTGCATGCCTAAAAATGTTTGCTGACGCATCTAGTGTTCTTATTGTGTCAGTATTTAGAGATTAAATAAGAAAAATTTGACCAACTTTAATGCCTCCCTTTGCTGAATTAAGCACAGTAAATCACGGTACACTTTTCGTACTATTCTGGGTATGCCTCGACTGGATGGTGTTTCCATGCCCGGTTACCACATTGAGTATCGGAATACTATATGTTCTTTACTTTAGACATGATCTCGTTATTCATCCCTCGCATTTGTTTTTTTTTCATTCCTGCAGATAGTCGTAGGCGCAAATATATGATGGATTTTCGGAGATCCTAGAGGTCGAATCTGTTACATTTATTGCTTATTTTCGCGGATGATCTACTCGACCGCCCGCGTCGGCATTTACGAGTCTCTGACCCTTGAGGGTGGTCCTGGTTGTCCACGACAACTGTTATAAAGACAATTAGGATAGAGGATGGAGATTTTCAGCAAAAATAAACAAAGAGTAATTTTTTCGCGGGTTGACTTTTTTCGGAAATAAAACGATCAATCACTTCGTGAGTTAATTGTATATAGCATATTTGGGGTGACTTGTTCTCTTTTTTATTTAAAATAAGAAAACATTCACATTCATTGAAAACATCTTCACTATTGGGGCTCCATGTCTATTATGCAACTAAAAACTGTGGAAGTTTTAGTGGAGCTCACCCAAGTGATATCAGACTGCGGTGCGGTTTGAACAATTTTCGAGTATTTTAATGTGAAAAGTTTAATCATGTAAAGTAATGTGAATAGAATATCGAGGTGCTTATTTTTTGTAATGTCAATTGTTTAACGAAATGTCAAACTTGTGGACATTTTCCGGTTCATACGATGCCAAGTTATATGCGATGCCATGAATGATTTGGGTATTAATTGTCTAACTGAATGAATGACGAGCTTCGGTTGGAGAAGAGCTGTATCCTGAATTGTATATTTATAGCAATAGTCACTATTTCCAATCTCAGTACTAATACCCTGTCCACGGTCATCGAATACGCCAGAGAAGGAGGGTGACAACAAATTATCCAATACTTTTATTTATAGCGATAATTGGAAAATAATGGTTGAACACCCAGCCATTTTGATCACTCATAAAAATTCGAATATATATGCATCAATTATTTATATTATACTTAATTTATGCCTCTTCTTAGAATGGGTTTTATAAACCGCTGTCCTAACATACAGGTGAGGAAGGAAACATCAAAGAAAGCACAAGTAAATAATGAAAAGATAAGAGGAGAGTGTGGGTAAGCAACGCCACTAACACACGCCTATTGCGTCGTAATAGCACACCGGTACAATAGCTAGTACGCTATTACCATATTATAATTATCACGCTCTCAAGGGGTATGTTATCAAGACGAAACTGTGCTTAATTACTCTCTCTCTCTCTCTCTCTGATGATCTTAAGGCTGAAGGGAACTCACTGAGAGGACCGGAAGAGGCTTGTACATTAAATTTTCCTGGATAGCGTAGAACCACAGGTTTATTCTATTGACTAGTCTACACATCTGCTCAAAATATTAACAATAATCGAGTGTATTTTCTATTTCACCTATGTCAAGAGTTTTATTATTGATCTCGTTCGCGAAATGGAAACATTTTCCAACTTTGTCAGTACGATCATTGTACCTTTCGATCTCTAGCTCTTTTTTGTGGTATATTTGGACATTTTCTTTACACTCGTATGACACAGCAAAATCTACTGTATCGCTCTTAATTTAGCCGCACGGCCCCAGTAACTTTCTCGCTGCTCACGAGCGATTACAACTTTGTACTTGAACGCTTCTTGCTTCCAGCTATGCGATTCCGGTATCCACTTATCATGCACGGGAAAAAAGACGTGATCCAGTATCTGATGCACTTGTCAGTATCGCCACCTTGTAATTACAGAAGCCACGCTCGAGTACGAAGAGTGGAATACAGGAGGGAATGTAGCAGATGCAGAGCCGCATGAACACGCACAAAAGCAGATTTTTAACTTAGGAATTTCTATAATTTTATCGAATCGACTGCCAAGACTATCGACAGCGTAGTAGCAGTTTTGTTCACGTTGAGACCAGTCCAGATAATCTTCGAGAATCAAATGAAGTGTAAAAATATTAAATAAATTATTTATAATTGGCTTTACTTATCGCTCGAAGCAAAGAATATTTGAAAAGTGAGCTCTTTGCTTGATGATTATAAGCACCATCCTTACGATTTGGTTTAAGAATTATCAAAGGCATTCATGCAGCGACTGGAATGACTGAAGTATCGAACCGGGCTGTAATATCGATAGTGAATCTGAATATAATAGATAGTGTGTGTGTGTGTATATTTATAGTGCACGCTAATATTCGCCCTTCCAATTGGAGTCGTTGTAAGTGTTTAACCCAGCGTGTAATCGCCGCTTCTTGTCTTCCCGATCTCAGTTGTATTGTGGATGGAAGATACTCATGCACGCCATCCATCACGCGTGTCATATGCCATTGACTTCTTCATTCAGAACCGGCTCCCGTCCTTTCTTCATGGTCCGAAATACTGGGAATACGATGTCCTTCGACCACTATCTCTCCATTTCAGGGACGATGAGTGGCCCTCAACCCCAAGCGACCCCTCCCCCACCCAAATCGGCCGCGGCGTAGTTTACCATTCAACCCAGATCCACGCGAACTCCTATTGTACTCCCCTCTCTCATTCCCCCCACCCCAGACCAGCGAAACATAAGTGGAAAGAGATATATCCAGCTTGGAAGACGGGGAGATCGCATCACTGGGTGAAGCATCGACCGACGCTGGGTTGCTCTAGTCTTCTCGTCCTCCTCCCCCTCGCACCTGAACCACAGCCGACTCCGGTTTGCTTCCAGCAGGGGCCGCGCGTGGTGCGGAGGCCCTCCAGAGTACCCTCTCCCGACCGTCATTGAGTGGAACGGACGACGGAGCCGACCGGCAGGTGGGAAACCTCCCTCGCGATGGCACAACCGACGGACGGCTGGCTCGTATCCCCTGACCGTCCTCGTCCCCTTCTCCGTCAGCGCTCGTTCGCGCGACACGCTTCGGCCAGTTGAGTCTCTTCTCCGATTCAGTTCGTGATTGCACTTATTTCGCCGGTGCTCCAATATATTAAGTTTTATGATGAGTGAAATGAACGACAAGTTCTGTGAAAGTTTTCAAGTTATAATTGACGACGTAATGTAAATATTTCTCGACTGATCCCGGGTACGAATCTGCATACCAATTGAAACAAAAGAGCCGAAATAGTTAAGGGGAAACGCCATGATTCCGAGTGAAGTGAAGGCACAATTCACGTCTACGCTTGCGTAAATAATGAACCAATTTTTGTCGCAGTTCTCGGGAACGTGGACACGAACATTCTCAATTCGCGTGTCGCTGTATCGCAGGCGATTGTCATTTGGGTCGTTCTCTTTCGAATCTCTTCACCCATTCAATCCTTTCCGCACTCCTTATTCGTCCTTCCCCTCCGCTCGTATTCGCTCTATCGATATGTTCAAATACCGGAAGCCTATGCAGAAATTCATATTTACATTGGGAGCATGAGGTTAGGATTCTATGGGACGCAGTTCGCGCACAGTCGATGACCACTCCGTTCCTCCCCTTTGCACTCCGGTGGTTGATCACTTGTCTGGCATCCTTATCAAATGCTCTTTACATTCTTTGGATTGATCTCATCCTCCAGTTCCATCCTGCGAGGTGGTATCCACGATTTATTCCCACTCCAAGCCACCCACCCCCAAACATGTCTCTGGGGAGAATTATTTACTATTATTTGGTATACGAGGGTTGCTCTTTATATTTTCAGCCTTTTCATGAAAAGACAGTAATTTATTCTTGAAAATGACCTTATTGTTTTTCGAAGTATTCTCCATGATAATCAATACACTTTTGCATGCGCTCGAACCAATTTTCGTAACACCTTTCCACTCCGATTGAGGTACCTCCAAAACATGGTTTTTGAATGCATCAACGGCTTCTTCAGGCCCCGAAAAACGTTGACCACACAATTTTTTCTTGATAAGCGGGAATAAAAAGAAGTAATTCGGTGCTAAAGCAGGGCTGTACGGAGGATGACCTATCAATTCGACGTTTTGGCCAGTCAAAGGTAGGTAGTTGTTTCAGCCGATGAGCGTGAGTGTGCATGTCAGAGCTTGCATTGTCATGATGTGGAATGATCCTTCGTTACCGCTTCTTTTTCCGTGGTTAACCAAGCTCTTTTGGTAAACAAATGCTCGTGTACCATTCAGAATTCACGGTTCTACGTTGTTCGGACGTTACGGTTGCCCTATGTCAAGTTATTCCGAAGAAACAGGCGATCATTTGCTTGGATGTGCTTCGTGCACGAATCACTTTTGTCAGATTTGACTCATCTTGGAAGACCCATAAAGTGGATTGCCGTTTTGTTTCGGGCTCATACAGGTACTCACCTGTACGCATACTCGTAGATCCAAGATTCATCACCTGCGTAAGTGTTAAACACAACTTTTGATGCATCGCGATTGTACCTCTCATTTCTTTGCACAAATTGACACGAGCATCTTTTTGAGCTTCTGCCAAATTATGCGGAATCCAACGCGAGCAATTTTTTTCACTGCTAAATGTTCATGCTAAATCTTATTGATGTTCGTCATACTAATCCCCAAGGATACCTCAATCTCACGATAAGACACTCGCCGGTTCGCGCCCACCTTCGTGGCTTCACCTCTCCTTCGATGTTTGGCGTTGTAAAACGTCTTCCCAGAAACGTTTCTGCTAGGTGGACTACAACTATAAAGAATTAAATAATATGTGTATTTCGTTTGAAATCCGGAGATTGGTATTCTCATTTCTCGCTAGGTATGACGGAACGCGAGCATCGACTTTCGCTCATCGACATAGCACTGTTTTATGCAAAATTCTCGAACATTAGGTAAACAAAGAAAGAGTGGCGATTGAAGCATCTTCTCTACATCCTAATGCTAACTATTTTAGTGTCTAGAGGAGCGAAATTGTCACGCCCCATATTTGGAGTGCACCAAAGTTTTCTGCTGGATAATTCCGTTGGCTACTCGTTGCGTCTCCGGATGGAGAACAGCCCTTTCGGCGTCGCCTTTTCTCTCTAAAAATCAAGGGGTCGATAGGGAATTCCCTTCGAAACCTCTCCTTTTCCCAACGGAACGTAGATCTCATCTCATGGAATTATGCTTAGGCGTTTAATGATCGCTTGAATGCCTTCATCAACCCCGAGCGCAGTTGGCGCCGCTCTGCGCTGAGCATTGCAAGGGCCATCCGTGATATTGAGGCACATCGCCGCTATCTCTCTCTACCTCTCTCTCTTCGGGGTTGCCCGTGAGCGCTCCTTTCTTCTACACCAAATACTCTCTGCGCTACACATGCAGGATGATTTCCTATCCTCTTTGGAAATGCTTTTGCCGGTTAGTTTTACCTATGACCTCATCGTCTAAGTCGGTACGCGTCTGTGGAAATTACGACCGATAGCGAAGACCTTGCCAATGTGGACATTGTCAAGTTACGACTGCAACTAGTTTACCTTAATTTTATTAATTCATTGATCCGAAAATTGGCTCCATAATAACTCTTAATATACTATTCAGTCCTTGCGAAATGCTGACGCACTAAGAGACAATTAACCAATCACAGTTATCAACCCGATGGCCGATTTGATAGGATCACCCATTACTAAGCTCGACGGCGTGTGAAATACACACATCAGGACCAGTTCCTTTCCCTGTGGTGTCCCAGGAAGATCTGGTACCCGAAAAATCACACAGCTTGAGTGGAGCTGAGGGTGCATAGAGGCGTCACCTGGAGTTGAACCGGTCAGTCCAGCACGCTACCTACTGGACTACCGCGGATGATTATTATGAGTTTAAATTCACTTACCAATTCTTCCATTTGTTGGACAGTGATTCCCTGTTTCCGATCGCCTCTCTGCATTTGATCCGCGGTAGAATTATTCCGTTTCGTGCAAGTGGATGGTCGCGTTCCATCGATATTTGGGGCACCGCTGGTTACCTAAGGCACGGCCAGAATCAAGCGTACATGATGGGGCAGCAAAAACATATTGATTTCGAAGGGGATCTTAAAAACATCTCTATGGAGAGATAAACAGAGGTATGTGTTGAATGAAAAACTAATGCATGACAAGCAGAATGGTCACAGATGATAATACGTTATCGCGGATTGACAAAGGATATCAACTTGAGCTATCTCGCAAGAGAGTATCTTCTTCTATTCTTGGCTAATTTAACTACTTCATCACATAATGCATTTACTTTAAAGCACTACTAAAGCTGAAATTTACATCAGTTTCATACAAAAGAGGTTTGAATACTAATTCGATTTTTTCCATGAAATGAAAAGTAGTCATTTTAGCCACATGAGCCGATTCTGACTGCTAGTCGAGCAGTTGCAGATTCTTATTCCTGGTAAATCCTCTAAAATGCCCAAGCTAAGTGGACTGCTTTTAGTTGACCGACAATTTGGGAGAACGGTCCTGAACAAACTTTAACTTATTGTTAATACTCCACGTCACAATTTTTCTAAGCAATTCGCACGTATTTTAAAATTTCCAATTAAAATCAATCAGAAAAGTCGTCGTGAAATGTTTATTCGAATAATTTAACATACAGAAATATAGTTTAGCGTTATAATATTAGCTTAATGTGTAACTTATATGTGTGGAACAAGTTGCATTGATTTGAATCCAGTTTTATGTACGTGGAAGCTATTGCCCTTAGATGTCTGTTCAGTTCACCCACACCTGCTTCGGATAATATTATATAAAAACGCTTCCCACAAGGGTGTTTCATCACATTAGGGTACAGGAGAGGGTCACATGGGACTAGGATTGGACTACTGAGAGGATGAGTAACGAACGCACTTTGCATTGATTTTCCCATTGGTGTTCATAAAATCATTTGCGATGTGCGACCTTTCATTATCACGGTACTGCATCCAGCCTGTTGCTTTGATATGTGACCTTTTGCGATTGATATGGCCATGGAATATCTTCAATACATCCCTATAGTGTGTCCCGTTCACATTTGTGTTCTGTTGCGATATGCTGGTGCACAATTCCCTGGATATCGGATAATTATGGCCATAACATTCCCAACGGAGTGATCATTTTGGTGTCTTTTTGAGTGCTGGTGATGCCGGAGATTTTCCTCACAGAGCTTTGTTGTTTACTCTCAGATTCAAAGCGATTAACCTGAGTTTCATCTGCAATGATAAATTTCTGAGGAAACACCTCGTCCGCCCACAACATCAAGCTCCGAATAAACCTGTCCTCGAACGTGCTGTTGTTGTTATGAGTAGCCTAATGACCCACCACGCACAAACGCGACTCTTTGGCAATATTTCTGTTACCTGCGTGTGGGTGAAACCGATGAAATGTCCAAAATACTTCTGATTGTGACATGAGCCATATTACGGTGCCCTAGATAAGAAGTTAGAACATACATAAGAAATATGCAAGTTATTAACCTTAGGAAAGCAATATTGGAATCGGAATAGTACAATGGCCGAGGTACAGGCTTTCCACCCCGATGGCTTTGGTTCGAATCTCGGTGGTGGTTGGATTTTTCAGGGTATCCCGATCCCTATGTGAGGTGCTATGTGGTGAGTACTTTATGTGAGTACACCATCCAACAGATGGGATATTAAATTGTAGACCCCTCAACCTCTTTTGTTAAGTGGAGACTAATACCAATGCTGGGTTTCTCTTCACCCTTCCTCCATTCCCTGAAGATCCAACCCCTACCAAAATACCCATCTATCCCTTTTGGTACAAATGACCTCTGCTCTTGGTCACCTCCCCTATTCTCTACTACGACGAGTGCTACACTAATGTGGATCGAGATTACTAGAAAATATTGTTATATTATTTTTTTACGAGCACAATTGCAATAAAAGTATAAATGCCATGGAAGAGGAGAGGACTAGGGCCATCATGCCTGACATATCTGGTTATCGAGCATAAACTTTTCTTTTGCAGTTTAAAAAAAAACACTGAAAGGAAGAACCCCCAAACAATATATTAGGTACAATAGGAGAGTAAAAAAGACCATGAGAAATCCCGAGGAGACTCAAGACAAAGTACCTTTAGACAAGTAGACAAGGGACATTTTCAGTGCCGGACAGGCACCCTTCTTGTTCTGGAATCAGAAAAGTAATATCACTTTGTTTTTTTTTCTCTCTAATTTCCCTCACCATATCCTTTGCCCATTTATTAGAGTACGGCTGGGGTCAATTCTTCCCATAATATATATCAATTCTGGTGAAATGTCATCTTTTAGTGCTAGAAGTTCAAAGGTAACCTTTCTTTGTCACAAGAAATTATCTCCGCCACATTAACAGGCTTGGTGGTTGGATGGGAATGCTCTTCACTGGGAGGGGAGATGGTGACTCCATCCATTCAGAGATCTTTGTGTATTGGCTTCTGATATATCAATGAATTCAACCATCAAGATGGATTTTGTCACCACTCTGTGTCTTTCTCTTTGTGACTCTCTGGGATGGAAATCATGGCCTCTTAAGGGATCAATAAGGTTGAATATACCTGGGAAGTGTAAGAGGAGGCATGATCCTAAACCCCATATCCTATTATGCCCTGCACTTATGGCTATAGACTTTTAATTATCATGCAAAAATAGTTTCAAATTTCAGTTAATGAAATAAAATCATTTTCTCATATTAATATTTAATATAATACAAATATATTTTGGAACTAAATGGAATTTTCAAGGTTAACATTGAACATTCCCCTGAAGACTAACAAATGTTTAATTTCACAATTCTTTTAAAAATTAATGGGTGGAAGTAAAAGGTTTCAACATTGTAACCCCAGGGTTCTCTCTTCTTATTTTTGAACTTTATAGAGTGGTTAGCTAAGTCTCGCTAGCTAGTCTAATTCTAGTTCAAGCTAGTCTAAGTCTAAGCTAGTCTCAGGCACTAATTAATACTCTCTCTGTCTTTGAATGTAGTCTCTACATTCCATCAATATTTCATACAAATGGCAATGAAATAATCCACCTTGCACAATTAATTCCAGGCCAGAACCATCAATCTTCATCATGGTGTTCAGCATGGCTCCTCTCCTCTGGTTATGCCTTCTGGCTGCAACACTTTTCCTTTGCTTCTACATTTTCTGTACATGGTACTATGGATACTGGCCGAAAAAAGATATCTTTACCCTCCCACCATCATTCCCTTGGGGAAACTTACGAGAGATGCTGATGCAGAAAGAATCAACTTTGGAATTTTTTAAAAAAATTCTACCAACGTTTTGAAGGACATCCATATGGTGGTTACATGAGTGTATGGGAACCAACATTCTTGGTCAGAGAACCTGCGTTGATCAAGCAAATTCTCATAAAAGATTTCTCTCACTTCCATGACCGTGGAGTTGTTGTCGATGAGAAAAATGATCCACTAACAGCTCATCTGTTCAATTTATCTGGGCAACGGTGGCATTTCCTCAGGAACAAGTTGTCACCAACTTTCACATCAGGAAAGATGCGGTACATGTTCCCTCTGGTGAAGAAGTGCACTGAAGACTTTCACAAAGCGGTAAGACAAAAAATGAATATTCCTAGAGCTTAATGAGTGACCAAATCTGAGAGATTTTAACTGCTGCTAGCTTGTGTTGCTAGTTTCCTTAAGGTCTATGTAGGACCTCCAATCACCTAAAACAGGTGGTTCATAAAACGCAATACTTTGAAAATTTGGGAGGTCATAGAACACTTTCAGTTTTGTACCATAGTAACATGTTTTTTTAATTTTAGAATAAACAATACATTTTAACATATGCTGTGAGGGGTATCAAAGAACTAGAGTAGAAAATCTCAAATTTCCTCTTAATATTCATATGCAGTATAATGGGACATGTTCTGCTATTTAAACCTCTGATAGTTCATATACTATATTTGTACGTAAACTGTACAATGTCAGCCATATATTTGTGTCTGGAAATATTGGGTGTGATACATTTCCAATAGAAAAAGCATAAAGACAAATGAAATGTAATTTGGCTATAGGGATATATAACATCGAGAAAGAACTACCTAAGGGTTTAGGAAAAGGTTATAGGAAGAGTCATCATAAGCTAATTCAAGGAGTTTGAAAGTGAGGAGTCTGGCCGGAAGATTTTGTCAATCAATGTTTCTTACCACCCCAAAAAGGGAAAGGCAGTTATGTAAGGGCTATGGAATAATAGGTTTCATTTTGCATGCATCTAGAGTGGTACTACGGATCATCAACAAGAGAATGGAGAATAGGGCAAAAGGAATGATCAGTTTGGGTTCAGAAAGAGGAAAGATACGCATGTGATGCCATAGCAGTAATGAGGTCACTAACAGAGAGGAATATGGAATACAATCAGGACTTATTTGCCTGTTTTGTAGATTTTGAGGAAGCATTTGATGGAGTGAATTGCAGGGAATCAGTTAATGTATTGCAGAAAATAGGAATCAACTGGAGGGGCAGCGTGACTTATCCACAACCTTTATATGTCTTAGATTGCTCAGGTGCGAGTGGGAGATGGAGAGTCTAGGAAGGGGAGTAAGACAGGGGTGTCAATTACCACATGTGCTTTTCAATGTATATGTGGAGGAAATGATTAAAGAGGCAAAAGAAGAACTGGTGGTAGGAATGGAAATCAATGGGGAATTCATGAAATCAATTGCTGTGTGCATTGGAAGGAAGGTGAGTGCCATTGGTATGGGATGAGTTTGAATGAAAACAATACAAGGTTAATGTGGTTTAAAAAGTACAAAAAAGTTATTTAACTATTTAAATAGGAATTTATAACTATAATTAACTATATAGAGGAGTTGGAACAGTTTACCTATCTTGGAATTGTTTAGGACTAAAATAGCCAAAGTAATAGGGACAAAAAAGAAGAATTGTTCAAGGTAAAGATTCTTTAACAAGGAGGAAGGAGATGATGATTGGGAATGGTGAGTAAGGATGATAAGATACAACTCGTCAAAAGATTGATTTGGAGAATGGTTTCGTTTGGCATTGAAAATGGTTATTTAAGCAGGATAATAGGTATAGATTGGAAGTTTTTAAGATGTGGGTGCAGAAAAGGATGAAAAATATAAATTGAATGGAAACAAAAACAATTAAGTGCTAGGCATGGTAAAAGGGGAGGAGAGAATGTGGAAATAACTTATATATTTCCAGCTCAAATATTTGAAATGTACATATACATATCTAGTGTACATTTCATTTTGCATGTATTAATTCTCTTGCAGATAACAGCTGAGATAATAAAAAATGGAAATGAAATTGAAGTAAAAGACATGAACGCACGTTACACAACAGATGTCATTGGTACAACAGCATTTGGGGTCAATGTTGGATCGTTATTCAAACCAGATGCTGAAATGCGTATGATTGGCCGCAAAATATTTGAATTTACAACACTACAAGCTTTCAAAATGTTTGTGTTTTTCTTAGCCCCAGGTGTAGCTAAATACTTCAAGTTCAGAATTGTAGAGCCATATGTTGAAAAGTACTTCATCAAAGTTGTGTCTGACACTATTGAATATCGAGAAGGAAAGAATATAGTAAGAAATGACTTCCTACAGCTTCTTATCAACCTGAAGAATAGCAATGCAACAGAGAATGGTAGCAAGGATGTCGATTCCGGTGGTAAGTGACTTAAATTTTCATATTGATCTGGCACTAAAAAGAATACCATTATAAGAATTTCCATATAAATTTTATTATGCTATCAATCCCATTGTCTATGCCACTTAATTTGTTATGTTCATTTGAATCAGTGATGATGGATCAGAACTTTAGTTGGCAGCAACATAAATTGCTTTCTCCTTCATATTTTGATCACCTTTGGTCTCTAGAATCCATGGATTGGAGCAGGTCAGTTATACAGAGAGTCAATGTAGATCATATGTCTGTGATGCCATTTTATCTATAATACTATATTTGCACTCTCAACTGATGGCACAGAAGTTACAGAACAATAGCTTAGGTTCAAGCATACCGGATGGTGAGACAGAAAGGGAATTAAGGGAATTAAATCAAAGAAAGCCTTGGGAGAAGACAACACCCCAGAGGAAGTATTTAAGGTCTCTAGAAATAATGGGAGGAAGATTTTTTATGCACAAAATCATAGCATTTATGAAGGGGAATAGGCCCAAAACATTTCAGTGTTAGTTCCTATTCCAAAAAAAGGGAAAGGCAGCTATATGTGAGGACTAAAGACAATAAGTGTGATTTTTTTTGCATTCACTTGCATCATTTATCAATTTCCTTGATGAATGCCTTAAACTGCTGACCTTGATTAAAATCACCCATGCAACTGGCTGTTTCCTTTTGGTGGGATATTTCCCTACAGTGTGAAAATTAGGTATCTAGTAAAAATCTTCCATTCAGTCTTACCAATCTACCTCCCTTCTATCAACTACCTACCTCCTCTGTCAACTGTCTATAAGTACATTATCCTTTTAAGACGACTTTTATCTCTCACTCTTCCCTTCATTTCCGAGGAGCAACATGCTTCCTGGATCATCGACAATGTATAATGTACCTTTCAATTTTACAGCAACACTGCATTCAGCCTTCAAGTGCTCATCTCCAGTGAATGCCTGCTAATTCGATTATGCATAAGCTTTAAATAAAATAAATTATCAATTACTACTTTACAAACTGGAGATTCAATATAATATTCATGGTCCATTTCTGAAAATGTTTATTTCCTTTCTAAAAAAAACAGGCAGCAACATATTGTAATAGATGTTGTTCCCTCCTCTGTTGTCCTGATATTTGGTGCCTAAAAATAAATCCTGCCAAAAAATATTCTCTCTTTTACTCTCCATGTATCACTTATGAATATCATAATGAAATTTATAATCAGGTGATTCCAGCATTCACAACTCAAGAAGACTTTTGAGTACCTTTGCATTCTAAGAGGTTGAATTACCTCTTTCACTGTCACCCCCTTGCCCCTCAATCACAAAATGCTCACTAATCTTTAGACTGCCATCATCCTGTAATGCAGTGGCGAAATGCCTCCCCAAGTTCAACACATTCCAGATTTCTCATTCCAACCGTATCTCCTGTGCTCTTTCTCCATCCTTGAATTTTCTTCAGACTTCCTCCTTAACCTCTTTGCCTCCCTCATTTATGTTAACCAAACTTCATTTTTTAGGTAGTGCTGTTATTTGTTATCTGTTAAGTTTTCATTGGTGTCTTTTTTTTTCTTTGTCATCCATCTAATATCATTGACGGTACACTGTTTTTGGAATAAATAGATAAATGAAGTAGCCCCAGTTAATACTAGTCGACATAAGAACTTTTCTTATAAACTATTGTTATTACATGTGTAACACTACCATTAGGTATACTATAGAGACAGGATGACAAGAGTTTCACGCTGCATATATTGCCATATTTCTATTTTTTATGGTTAGCATTGGCATCGGATAGTAATTATTGTAATATTAGGCAAATTTTATCAGGAATGCTTTGTCTGTTTCTTTAGTCCTCCATATTTTGGCCTCCTTTTTAATTGTAATGAAAACATTTTTAATGCTTGCTCCTCTCGTATCTAAAAACACAATCAAAAACCTTTACTATGCCAGGGTACACTCCCATATGTCCTATGGAATTATATTTTGGGGTAATACAACTGCATCTTGAAAGGCCTTTTCTCTCCAAAAACAGGCTATTAAGGCTATCTGTAAAGTCTCCATTCGTACTCCAGGTAAACTGCTTTTTGTGTCCCTGCAAATTTTAACCCTTCCCTCCATTTTCTCACTTTTTTCTCACTTGTGCCTTGTTTGTTAAAAGGAATCCTCATCTTTTCCCAGTCAATTCTGATTTTCATACCCACTATACTCGTTTCAAAAACAGTATCCATAGTTTTCACTAGTCTTCCAGCCTGTGTCAGAAAGGTCCATATTATTCAATAGCCACAATCTTCAATAAAATTCCACAAGATATTCGCTCTATCCATTCTATTAAATTATTTAAAAGCAAGCTAAAAAAATTACTATTAAGAAAAGGCTATTGCAGTGTACAAGATTTCCTTAACGACTTTGTTTAATTTTGTATGTTTTCTATGTTGTCCTAAAGTGTTGTTTTTTACATTTATTGTATGTCTTATGTAAAACATGTATCTTGACGAAACCCCATGGATTTTCTGTATCCCAATGGGCTAATAAACAATATTATTTTTTTAAAATGCTTGGATGTTTTATGAAAAAAGTTTATTGCCGAAAATATTTAAATGACCTGAAATATCCAATGTAGTCCTCCATACATCTACAATTTGGGCTAAATGAAACAAATTCCCAATGAAAATCCAACTTTGTTCCTTAGTTTATTTTATGAATCATAGGTAAAGTTTATTTGCAGAAAAATTCTGACTCTTTGCTCCCAAGGTATCACTTTGGTTTTTTCAAATGTATGATCTGCAGAAATAGTAATACATAATATCCATAAATATTTTTCTTGACTTTAACAGAGGAGCTGGATATCAATCAACTCTGTGCCCAAGCATTTGTATTTTTCGTTGGGGGTTTTGAAACATCAGCAACCACTTTGACTTTCTGCCTCTATGAATTGGCCCGGCACCCTGACATTCAGAAGAAGATGGTTGAAGAAATCGACCAAGTGCTGGAGAAACACAACGGTGAACTGATATATGACAGCTTATCAGAGATGCCCTATATGGATCGAGTAATATCTGGTGAGTAGTAAGCTTTAAAGCCTCCCCCTGTAAGCATGCTTTGGCATAGGGTACGATTGGAATGTTAATGTTTTTTGAGTGTTTAATCTCACATGATTTTGGGACTCTTTTGACCCTCACCTCATCCAATATGACACACCATCCCACATTAAGAACTATGCCACTAATATTATAATAACATAGTGTATGCTTCTAAACCTTCCTTTCTTGTATATTTCCTTAAGGCTTTATGTCATGCCTAACTTATTTAATTGGCTTTTCATTTTTTTAATAGTAAATTCAGATTCTGTCACTATGATTTTACCTTCCTGTAATGTAGGAATGCAATAAAACCTAGGAATTCAATAAAATATAAAGAATAAATGATGATCTGTGATGGTTTGGGATCCTTTTGAGTTCACAAGATTACAAACAGAACACTTGAATGGTAGTGGGGAGGGAAAACCTTTCCTCTCCTCAAGATAGTGGTTACCTTTTGAATCTGAAACACTGATTGACTCCCATATATCCTTGTGCTAGGGGCACTGCATTGTTCATAGATCACATGAGTTGAGTGTGCCACTCATGAAACCCCTCACTTCCCCATACCACACCTTGTCTTGAGTGCTATGTTTACGTTTTCTCAACCAACCAGCATTCCTCAATATATTGACATGTTTATGTGGTGTAGAAAAAAAGGGAGGGCAATAAGAATTTGAAAGTTAAGACATAACCTAGTAACAAAATGAGCCCAAAGTGGACACCATATGTAAGTGGAGCAATTTGCTCCATTGTAATACTGTCACCCTTACATGAAATTGGGCCACGGTTATGAAATGTCGTGCGGAAGGAAATGGTGACTGGTCACGAGAGTTAAATTATTAAGTTGTACCAACATTCCTTTGCAGAAACATTAAGGCTATATCCAGCTGTACCGATCTTGTTTCGGGAGTGCACCAAGGAATACAGAATCAAAAGGGAAGAGTTCCCTGATCCTTTGATGCCCACAAACAGAAAGGAGGACATTGTGATTGAAAAGGGAGTCAAGGTTCTCCTTCCTATTGTTGGACTGCACTATGATTCAAAGTACTACCCAGACCCAGAAAAGTTTGACCCTGACAGGTTCACCGAAGAGGCAAAGAGCAAAAGGCCACCATGCACTTTCCTGCCTTTTGGAGAAGGTCCACGGATTTGCATAGGTAAGATAATCAGTTGGTGATCCTAGTGTAGCCACCCGTGCAACCATAGAACAAAATTTAAATTTGTGTATGTCATAGGTATTAGAGCAGTTCCAATGATCGGCAAATATTCCCATCATAGATGAAGGGTATTTTTTCAAATGGGGATTCATCCATCTGTAAAATGTGGACAGGAGGACTTTACTGCTAAGGGGAAGAGGGGAGCATTATCCCTTTGGATCATGAATTGCATCAATACATAAGATGTAGTTCAGCCCACCATACCATAGATAGGTAAGCTATTCAAAATTATCAAAATATCAGATATACAATCATCAATTACATTGATAGTGGATAGATGTATAAAAAAATGTGACTCTAGTATTTGTCAGCAGCTGCTGCATGTTGAAATGTATTCAGTTCTTTTTAGGCAATAATAGAGACAACTTGCGATGCTACTTCCACTTATAGAAATCATGAGCCAAGCCTAAGTCTATACAATACTTCGAGATGTCTATGAGGAGTGTGTTCTTCCCTCTAGTACTGCTAGAAGATGGATCAAATGTTTAAAGAAGGGAGACAATCAATGTAAAAGTTAGATAGACCCAGATATCCAGTCACTGCTCTTACAGAAGTAACCATTTGCACTGATGCAGCCATTGTGAGAGAAGATTGTCAAATACCACAAAGAGCATTATCAAAAATATTGCAAGTCCAGTTGGGTACCACTGACACATTGATAACAGAGAAATTGCTTATGAGACATGCTCAAGGCACAGTGGATTCCAAGACGACTTGGAACTTGGAACGACTTGGACAAAGATGCTAACAAATATCGTTGATTAGTTCATTCCACTGTGTTGTAATGGCTAACTTTTTCACTCACCCCTGAAAAGCTTTTTGGTTAGCTACTCCATTCACCTATTTCATCATCACCTATCTTAATTTTAACAAAGTAAACAGAACAGAATTTGAAAGGATATACTTCAGTACTATCCTTTTCCTCATTGGGACTTCTCAGTTAACATTTGATCCTTCTACAATCACCATTTCCATATTCACCATTACAAAGAAGAAAATAATGGAGTCAAAATGTTATGGCCATAAGATAACACCCAAGATGTGTAACATTACTGGCTAAGAATTTTTATTAATTATTATTTTATTGGTATTATCCTTTTACTTCACTGTAAATGGCATTACTTGTGGAAGTACCTACACAAAGCATGCCAACAGACTGCACTGGCTGAGCAGGCCCATATGGCAACCTGCATAGTTAACTACTGCTGGGCACTCACTTCCACTTGGGAAAGCTAACTCCAGAGGTGATTCCAATATTTGGTTATTAGCCTTTTGTCATTGCTGGGTCTAAGTGAAATGTCCTAAAGTAAAGAGGGGATTGTTAAGGAATTTATCCCAAATTCACAACTTGCATTACAATTTTTTATAAAAAGTTACACAGTTCTTAAAATAAAATTCTTCTTCTACAGGAATGCGGTTTGGAAATATGCAAACCAAAGCTGGACTTGTAGCATTATTATCCAATTTTGAAATAAGACCTGGGGAAAAAACTGCCAACCCTTTAGTTTTGGATCCAAAATTATTTGTGCCAGGAGTCAAAGATGGTGTGTACCTGCAATTCTTTCCTCGCAAGAAGCAAAATTGAATGTCATCATACCCCCTTTATATATTGTGCCTTTGGTGATTTTCATCATCATTCAAAAATAGAATCAATAATTAAGATAATAGCTCGATTGAGAATTATGATTCTAAAATATATGCACACTAGAGGTACCAACAAAATAGGTATCTCTATTGGTCCATCAATCTGAATAATATGAGGCATCAATATGTCTTACTAATATAAATTTATGTGTGTTTTCCTTTTATTTTATTGGAAACATAAATAAAAGTGACCTTTTGAAAATATATTTACAAATATTTCAAACTCTTTAGAAATATAAAAATCCTATTTTTGTTGAAGTGATGTAGGCAAATACTCATGCCTTCCTCCTAAGAATTCAAATCACAATGATAGCATAAGTAAGAGTAAATACATATGTATTAATTATTTCTTTAAGTATTAATTTTAATCCTTTTTATTATAGCTGAAGTCCTAGCATTATGAATGAGTGATAGCATGATAAAATACAATATTCATGGTATTTTATCATGCTGATTGACACATGATAAAATTCATATTTGGTACCACCAAAAGTTATCAAATTGAAATTTCTTACTTTATTTACATTTTTTTTCATCATGCTAAATTCATAAAATATACTAGCCTATCCCTCCCATGGACTACAACCTTGTCGTGGTGGAAGGGCTTGTACGTTCCGATGACCCCTAGAGCTGTCCCGAGGGGGTAAGAAAATAATTGCTCCTGGTAGAGACACCCATGCCAGATAGGTCGAAGGTTAGGAGCCAGATGAAAGGTAGTCCACGCAGCGTCTGTTCCTCAGTGAGGATGTATTTGCCTGTTTTGTAGATTTTGAAAAAGCATTTGATAGAATGAATTGGGAAAAATTAATGTGTGTGTTGTAGAAAATAGGAATGGATTGGAGGGACAGAAGACTGATGCGCAACCTGTACATGTCTCAGACTGCTCAGGTGCGAGTGGGGAACGGAGAGTCCCGATGGGTAGTGTTAGGAAGAGGTGTAAGGCAGGGTAGCCCATTGTCACCAGTGCTGTTCAACATATATGTAGAGGAAATGATTAAAGAGGCATGGGAAGAACTGGAGGTAGGAATGAAAGTCGGAGGGGAATTCGTAAAATCGGTTAGGTTTGCTGATGACCAAGCATTAGTTGCTCAGTCAGCCAAGGGGTTGCAAGCATTGTTGAGTGAATTGGAGGTTCAGTGCGATAAATATGGGATGAGAATCAATATTAATAAAACAAAGGTTATGCGATTTTCCAGAAAGAAGAAGGCTAAGCTAAACATTAAAATAGGAGGGGAAAAAATAGAGCAGGTAGAACAGTTTACGTGTCTCAGAAGTGTTTTGGACCAACACGGTCAAAGTAGTAGGGATATAAGGAGAAGAATTGCACTAGGCAAGGAGGCTTTCTCAAGGAGGAGGCAGTTGATGACGGGGACGTGAAGTAGGGAGGTTAAGAAAAGACTCATCAAAACTCTGATATGGAGTGTAGCTATGCACGGCGTGGAAATGTGGTCGCTGAAGCAGGAGGATAGACAGAGACTGGAGGTTTTGAAACGTGAGTGAGGAGAAGAATGGAGAAGGTGAAATGGGCCGAAAGGAAAACAAATGAGGAAGTACTGGAGATGGTGGGTGAGGAGAGGGGCATGTTGAGAGAAATCCTATGGGGGCAGGAAAGATTGATGAAAGGCATATTGAGCGTTAGTGGGATGTTAAAGAAGGTAATAGAGGGGAGAATGTCAGGCAAACGAGGAAAGGGCAGGAACAGGATAGGGATGTTGGATGGGATGAAGGGAGGAAAGAAGTACACAGAGATGAAGAGGGACCTGATGTAGAGTAGGTTGCTGGATTGGGTTTTGTTTGGAGTTACAAAACATTTGTTTGATAGTTGTGTCCATCCAAAAAAACCTACCTTAACCGGTAGACTACCTAAAAAAAAAATATTAGCCCATAATTCCAGAGTGCCATCCCATTCCTGCAATTCAGGGAAAAAATCTTTCTTCTTAGGCACCAAATTCTAAGGTAGATTCACATTGGATGAACATACATTCATGTAACTATGGATCATGCAAGCTGAACTGAACACATTTCAGAAGTGGTGCATTTCAAAGGTTTTAAGAATTCTCTCAATTTTTCTTACTGAGGGAATTACTCAGAATGCCATAACATCCTTGAAGACTGGAAAAAGGGATTACTCATTGGAGCGCAAAGCTTTTGTCACAGTAGGTTCCTCTGTCACCATTCAAAATTGAAAGGAAGTCATGGAAATATGACAAAGTTACATGCATGTGTTTTTGCTAATTTTTTATTTGAACATATTTGAAGGAAAGAGTTGTGTTTTGGAAATGGCATGAAATAGTTAGGGAATACAATCGAGTACTTCCATAACATCACATACAATCCTAGAAAATTCTGTAACTATTGAATTATTTCTACCATACCTGTGATAAATGCTTGTTTGTATTTAATTTATTACTGGGTATCATGATGTTTACCTGAATGTAAGAATACACTTGACCACTGTCATCTTAGTGGTAATCTCTAACCTGCTCCCGATGAAAAGTTTGCTTAAAACTGGTAACGAGGATGTCAAGGTTAGTGGAAAGGTTCATGCCTGGAGAGGAAGACTAGGAAGCCTATGAGGAGCAGTTCCACCAACATTTCATAGTTAATGATTTGTGAAAGGAGGAGATTGGGAGGGGAAATAAGGAAAACTATTTTACTTTCCTCAATAGGAAAAAGGGCATATGCCATCTTGCACAACTTGTGCACGCCAGAGAAGCCTGCAGATTTTGGATAGCATACTCTGTCAACATTTGAGGCAACATAGTTGCCCTTAAATTCACCATAATAGTGGAGATTTTCAAATTCCATCAATGCCATTCAGTGTTGACAGGAAGTAAATTAGGTGCCTTACTTGACCATGCATTGTGTGATCAATCAATGCCTAGGAAGTCATGAAGACACTTATTAGAAAAGAGAATATCTCAAGTTTGGGCTAGCAGTAGAAATTACAGTGGCATGAGGAAAGGCCTCCCTGGAAGTAATGATATCTTTTCCTGCAGTCATTCAGTTGGGAAGATGAAGTATATAGAGTTGATTTCTATTTTATTGAATGGGTACTTGGAGTTGATGGCCATTTTGCATATAATATATTCTGTGCTTGCTTTTAACAGTTGCTCTATTATACCAAATTCAATTCTCCTTGAAATATTTCTTTTTTTTTTAGAACAGCACTTCATAAAATTGATATTGAACAGAATGCCAATCTTATTGAGAATTCAGTTAATCTTGGGGAAAGACTGGGAGTTGCTTGGAGATACTGAGGATACATTAATAATCAGTATTTTTCATAGAGAGTGAAAAGGTGTCGGGACAAAAAATACTCATTTTCATTTTATGTGATAGGTTATTAGATCATAAAGAATTTAACGAAAATTTTAAACATGAAGTTCACTTTTATTTGTGAAGGGACACTGACAAAATTTGTTCCACCATAGTAAAAAGAGAAAATATTAAACAATGAGAGGGAAACATATCCGTGATTTAAAAAATAGGTCAATGAAACAAAATAAACACCAAGTTACTCCCATACAATGCGCATATATTAGGAATTTATTTATATCATTTTAAAATAATTAATAGAATGGTTAATTAAATGGTAAGCCATCTGAAATAAAGGAAAATCAAAACCATTAAAACTTGGCAAAAGAGTTAACTTTGTAGGTTGTGAGAAATCTGTAATATTTCATGATAATAATCTAGATTCTGACAATGTAACATATTAAATGTCCTCCACCCACCACCTGTGTGCTTTTTAATATGATTTAATGCATTGTAGTTAATATTGAAAATTATAATTTTATATTAATGAATATAGGGATATGCCCCCTGATGTGTAGATTTCACATGTTGACATTCTTAGTATTGGGTGAACTCTGCCATCACTTACCCAACCGACCCTCCAGTTGATTACTGTGCTCATGGCTTTTTATGTTTATGCATACCAATTGTAATACATTCATCACAGTGGACCCAGGATCTGTAGCACTATGCTCGTTGAAGTTAGTATTATTTTTTGAAAATCTATGATTTTCCTCCAAGTGTTTTCAGACCTTCTTTGCCCTTTACATCATATTTCCATGCCATACAAAAGTATACTTCATATGAAAGTTTTAATGAGCTTTTTCTTAACATCCTTACTCAATACCCCTGTCATCAAATCTCTCCTCCTCGTCAAACTTGGGCTTAGAAACCTTGGGCGGCCCTGGTGGCTGTTTCCGGACCAAGACAAATAAATAAATAAAGTTTCTATGCTTAATCTGGCTCTTTGCCTTTTGTTCCTACTTCTTTGACTATTTTGGTCCAAAACACTTCTGATTAAGTAAATTGTTCCACCTACTCTAATTTTTGCCCTCCTATTTTAATGTTTAATTTAACATTTCTCTTTCTCAAAAATCGCATAACCTTTGTTTTATTAACAACTGTTCTCATCACATACCTATTGCACTGGCCTTCCAATGCACCCAGCAGAGTTTGCAACCCATTGGTTCACTCACAAACTGAAGCTTGGTCATCTGCATATTTAACTGATTTTATGAATCCCCCATCAAATTATGTATTCATATTTCCAACCACTTCCTCTGCATATACATTGAAAATCAAAGGTGATGATTGAGCCATTTGTCTTACTCCTCTCCTTA
The DNA here is from genome assembly GCA_037158775.1 of Hetaerina titia. Lineage (NCBI taxonomy): Eukaryota > Metazoa > Arthropoda > Insecta > Odonata > Calopterygidae > Hetaerina > Hetaerina titia. The sequence goes on along the minus strand of CM073772.1, from coordinate 103,217,494 downwards.
ACACTGACCATTTGGACTCTCCATCCACCACTCACACCAGAACAATCTGAGGCAGGTAAAGGTTACAGATAAGTCTCCTATCCAGCCAATCTACTCTGATTTTCTGCAATACAGTCATTGATTTCACCCAATTCACCCTATCAAATGCTTTCTTGAAACCTAGAAAACAAAAAAAAATACTGATTGTATTATATCTGTACCCAATTCTCTTAGTGATGATCCAGAGAACCACTTCAACTGTAAGCGAAATAAAGCTTATTGTTCTGTATTCTTTGCATATTGGATAGGAACTACAACTGATTCAACAAACCTTTCCTTCAAAGTGACCATAAATGCTATGAATTACTCCATAAAAACTCTTCTTCCCACCTCTTGCTAAACTTTTAACAAATTCGGGAGGAATTCCATCCCCACAGACTTATTTGATTTCAATTCCCTAATTACCCTTTCTATCTCGCCATTGACTAAGCCTGGACCTAAGCTATCTTCACCTACATCATACTCTCTTTCAATGTCTAGCCTTGCTCCTCTGTATATAGTTCCTAGTTCCTCTACATCTTCCTTCCATTTATCTGGATCTTTTCTGATTGAACTATTATCTTTCTTGACCTGTTCTTGATTGTTTGTAATGATTTTCCTTTTTTACCTCCTGACAGTGCTTCTAACTTCCTGTACAATACATAAATTTCACCTTTTATCTAAACACTTTCAACATCCTTGCACTATGTCCTCTACCACACTATTTTTGAGTTATTAGTTTCCCACCTTAGTTTATTCTTGCTTTCCTTTACCTAACTCTGTGGTTATATTCTTCCATTTCCTTCTCTCATCAATGTTTCTAATCATCATGCCTGTAATCAATGGTTTCCTTCTCCTTTTCCTATAGTTTCTTTTGTGGGTATCAAAACCCTTTTTGAATTGGTCCCATTTTTTTTCTCTGGTACCCAGCTCTCTTTCCTCACTCATGATGTTCTCTACAGCCTGCTGGTATTCCTTCCTTGTCCATATGATTAGTGCTTTTACATTCCATTTCCTAAACCTTCTTCCATGTTTTATCTTTCTGAATTTGAAAATACATTTCATAACAACTAAATTGTGGCCAGAGTCCGCATCCGCTCTCGGGAAGCTGTGTGAATTTATCACACTGTTCCTAAACCTGTGCCTAACCAGAATATAATCTAACTGATACCTTTCTGAGTCACCTGGCATTTTCCATGTATACCTATGCCTTTTGTGGTGTCTAAACCATGTGATGGTGATGACTAACCCCTGTCTCCTGGAGAACTCAATTGTTTTCTCCTCGCGTTCATTCCTCGTGCCTAACCCGTAGTCCCCCACTTCATCACCATCTCTTCCTTCGCCTACCGTTGCATTCCAATCCTCCATCACTATCAAATGTTTCCCTAAAGGAACACACGCGATTATATCCTCTAACTCATTGTACATCCTATCGACTTCTTCCTCCTGTGGTTGCTCGGTATACCTGAACCTATATACCTGAACAATGACCATTTCATCGGCTCTGCTTTAATCTCTACGAGTAATATTCTATCAGTTGCTTGCTCCATGTTGACTACTTTTCTTTCTACCTATTTATTCAACATTATTGCTGGCATTCTTACCCTCTGTTATATATTACAGTATAACTATCAATCCAGTAATCCTCACTCCTTATATCAGCTTTGCACAAGCCCTAAAACATCTATATTTCCTCTCTTCATCTCTTGCTTTACATTCTCTTTTTTCCCTGCTCTCAACATTGTCCTAACATTCCAAGTTCCTATTCTAACTAGTTCAGTCCTGCTCCCGTCGTCGGTTTTGCTTTTTTCCATGAGATGATGATGGAGGAAGCCTTTCCTTTCCCGATGCTAGACTTGACATTGATGGATTGGGTTATGCCCTGTACTTGCCAGGACTCATTTTCTTTATACAATATTGTCCACCATTGCATTTTTGGGATGAATAATTGGGGTGGTTTCCCACTGTCTTGAAAGAAGCATGTTTACTAGATCCAAGGTTTAAAAGATGCTTCCTCCCAGGATATGAATTTTAACGCAACTTAACATGCCTTATGCAATAAAGTACAGCAAGTACCCATTACTTAAGCGCCAGCACCTGAAGAACAGAGGCTGCCACGGACTTCTTTAATGTGGGAGTCATTTGATTCCACCATTGCCAGCCAAAAGAAGGGGCATCCAAAATCTGCAACAATAGTTGAAGAGGACAAATACTTCTAAGATGAGTACTTGGAGAGGGTCTCTGACCCACTTATTTGGTCGAAGAGCAGGAAACTAGTCTATCCTAAGTTAGATAAGGCTATGTGTGATGACCACCTCAGTGCCTAGTAAGCGTGCTTTTTCAAAGGGAGGCTAGTTCTCACTGAGAAAAGAAGTTGATTGGGACCTAACAAGTGTTCAATGATGATAACTGTTAACCTACCTATCCAAAATTAACCTGTAACTACCACGTAATAAGGTTTATTAATTGAACCAACAAATTATGATGAAAATCAAAACATAAATTCATCACATCATTCATGTAATAACGTACTAATTACTCGGAAACCATTCCATAAACTAACGCCAATATTGCAACGTTACTCAATTTCTGGGAGCGAGGGACTTAGTAATCCATCCGGGTCACGGAAAATGATGGACTCATTTCTTTTAATTCATCAAAGCAGTCAGTCATTCATTCGGATTTGTTTCACTCACTGCGAACTCCGCGAGTCCGATTATCCGAGTTGTTTCGGAGTAAAGGGAAGACTTTTGAGCTGGCAGTACCAAGGATTACCAAACGTTCACTAAGATTCATTAAACTCATTGCTAATGACTCCAGTCATCACAATCACTTGCGTGACTTGTTCAATTGAGCTATTCGTGACTGATCGTCCTTACTCGTTAAACGACCGAAATTAATATGTCAATTAAACAGACTCTTGATTTAAAGACAAACAACGTTGATATTTTAATAAATTTTAACGTTTAATGTCTGCCTATAATCAGATATAGAACGTGGAGATATGTATCTATTTTTGGACATTGTCCAATTACTTCTAATTATTTACTTTAAAGAAACACGTGCCTCGTCTGATCATTTAACGTGTTACATCTCTTTATTTACACATTAATTTGAATAAATCCACACTTTGTTTCCACGTAACTCAGTATAGTTTAAGCATTAATTACTTAATAATATCCTAATCACATTTCCCATGTGTTATTACTCTATCTTAAAAAATGTCACTATGCGTTGACGTAGAGGTTTGTTTTGTTGCTTCGGGAATACAATATTTACCGCTCTTCATTTACTCGACATTATATCGTATCTATAACGAAGTCAATCAAACCTAATGCATGTTTAATTGTTAAATTAAAAATATCTAACGCGTAAATGGAATGAGTATTATAGTAAAAGTGGACTTAATAGAGCTGAACTGAGAACCTGACAACAAATAAGATAACGAGAATATTGAAAGATTACTCGAGGATCAGCCTGTGAATATATGGTAATTGCTATAAACTAGATTAAACGGTACTTTTTTAAAAATTCTTAAATTAAGTTATATAGAAAATTATAAAACATACGCAACTTGAATCGCCAATGACCATACCACGTTGAAAACACCGGTTCTCGTCCGATCACCGAAGTTAAGCAACGTCGGGCCCGGATAGTACTTGGATGGGTGACCGCCTGGGAACACCGGGTGTCGTTGGCGCAATTTTTTTTCTCTTTTGTTTCTACTTTGTTTAATTTTGTTTAACATACCATATCAGGCCATTATTTTCACATTTTTGGCGAACAGCTCAAACAATGAAGACATATTTCTCTTCAACTTCTGACATTTGTGGACAGTTTTATCATCCGATTCGTCAATCATACAGTCGCCATTCTACTGGAAGCGTGTTCCTTTAAACTTTTAAATCATGAGTTATTTAAAATACGTCCATGTTCCATGTAGCTTGCTGAATAAATTCCTCACGTTTTATAAATTTGGCTGCTGTTTATAAAACCCCCGTTTTATAAACAGCAGCCTGTTTCATCAAATGGGCGATAATGTAAGCAAAGTGATTTTAAGAATGACATAAAAGACAATATTAAAACCGTGGACATTTATACGATTTTTGCATTTTATATTACTGCTTAGTTTAGAGTTTGTAATTTCAAAATTTTTCCAATATTATTCTAAGCATTAATCAAAGTTGCTACATTAAAGAAATCGTCAAATTTTTAATACAAATGAATAATCTGTTATCTTAAGCTATTATCTTAAACCAATCCCTCGAAAGATGTTATTTTTCTGATACGATATTGCTGAAGAACAATCGGTCAAACTGTATCCTCCATCACTAAATATTTTCATATATTTTGCTATGTGTACACAATCATGTGTATCATTTAATGTGTGTGAATCGTTCAAGGTGAGGATAAAATATCTTATAAAATATTCTTTATTATATAAATATAAATTATATTTATATATAAAATCTTCTTCTTATTATTGATATTTCCATGCGTTTATGCTTCCAATATTTAATTTCAAGTTCTTGTAAATTGTTCATTAATGAATAGCGCAGACAGCAATTTACCGAATATCTAATTGTAATATTGTATGATGTGTGTTATGTACACCGTATTGACAATAATATTCAGGTTATATCTGTATTGTGGTGATGTGTGAAACAAACCGGTAACTACCATTTACTTTGGATTTCTGCTAATGCGATGAATTAAACTGTGCTATTCTAGCAATATTAAAGACGTTAATTAATTAAACCAACAAAGTAAGCTGAAAATCATAACATAAATGCGTAGCATCATTCAAGTAATAACGTACGAATTACTCGTGACTCACTCCATAAAAACGCCAATAAAGCAACGTTACTGACTTTCCGGGAATGAGTGACATTTGCTTATTATGAGTCAGTCCGTTGTGCCTTAATTAGTGCTTTTTGTAACGCTGTTTAAAAAATGGCAGTGAGGAGCATTTCTTGTGGTTAGTTTAAGCTGATTCCACCCTCGGCTAGCAGTGACTGTAAAGGACTTGTTATAAATGGTCGTTCGATGATGAGGTACGATTTACAAGATTTTGGTTCCCTCGAGTGTTTGTTTCGTGTACATAAATACGAATTGCGGTATAATCAAGCTGGAAACTAATTGTAACCTTAAAGGTGCGGGATCGACATATTTAAGTTTAAGAAAAGGATATACGACTGATAGATAGTTTTGAATTATTTAATTGTATTAACATAAACACAATGTCTCACAATGGGGTGTGAAGGCGGGTGTTAGGACCCCACCCGTACAATAGACTGCAACCGCAAAACATCCCAATGCGCACCCACACAGATAAATATATTCACGCAAAACTTTTTCCAATTTAGGTTCATGCAAAAGCATATACAAGCAACTAATATACACAAGTTCATGCACCTACAAATGCACGAATGTTTACGAAGCGCTTGATCTTGTCCTCGCTTGTAATTCGATTTTTTTACTATTTCTATTATGACTTCGATTTCTTACTTATTATGATTCCTGATTGTCCGGGGGAAGAACGAGTATTTATCCCAATCTACACTGGAGTCTATTTCCCTTATCTTATCTTTGCGGTCTAACCTACCCAAATAATATGGGGCCATAATTATTCCTATAGTGTCATCGTTAAACTTGTTTGTTCTAAGCCTTTCTAAAAGTCTAAGCCTGGCTTGTTTTCTTCGCGTCTCAAGCGGCCTAATTCCTCTTAAAGGCCTGTCACACTCGTCTTCTTATTGTAACAATTGGACAATCTCTGGACTTATCTGATTCTTTTATCAACGATATCTCCCTAAGATCTCAAATACTTGCAGCGTGTTTCAAATCTAGCCTAATTAAAGCGAAATAACACCTCTAACATTCTCATTACATTTCTCCACCACCCGCTTAACGAAGTCGAGTTACTGTAAGGTGAAACCGCATGAACACCGCACGAAAGGCGTAGTAGGAATACTCCCAAAAATTTAACTTGATCTGGCGCAGTTAACATTTAACCCCTATTGTGTAAATTATGTCGTGCTCATCACTACTTCCACTCCAAAATTTCTAAACTGCGCATTTGCTTAAATTCGATCCCAATCTTCATTCCGTGTAACAATCCGATACATTCTCTACAATGGTCATTTGTATAGGAATCGCACTAATTTTGTTTTTCTCATGATGACGAACTTTCACTACATCTTGTCTGAATCTTTTGAATACTATATAATCGTACTAATATTTGCATCTGTACACTATACAGCAGCGTGTGCCACCATCCTTACTAAGTGACAGAATGGATTCTCAAGTAACTAAATAGGCTAGTTTGAAATGTTCTCTATTTATTTCTGCAAGACAAGACTTCATTTGGCACATCATAAATCGAGTTCCCGTCGTAAGGGTTGACGCCGTGATGCACGATTCCATTCAGCCTTGAAGGCGAGCCGTGTAAGGTCATCGCGATTTATACAATTACTTGCATGTACTTGTATGGGTGGTGCCGTATTTCCTGGCTCATAAGACGCACTTTTTTTTACTTCAAAATGCGCTCTAACACCGGTCTGGTTCTTATTGGCCGAGAGTATACGGGTATAACTTCGTCCTATAAGTCGCAAGCCGATTCGCTGGGAAAAATATTTACTATTAAGTATTGTTTCCCTCATCATGTATAGAAAATGGTTGTCTTTATTACAAATTTCCGCAATAGCAGTGTTTTGAGCCAGTAATAAGCAATAAGCTTTGGTACTTCCTTAAAAAATTCCCAAAGAAATCGTAATTATATACGATACATGTACCATGCTATGGACTACAACCTTGTGGTGGAAGGATTTATGCGTTCCGATGAACCCTAGAGCTGTACTGGCGGGAGTATAGGGATGCGGGAGATATGGGATGAGAATAAATGAAAATAAAACAAAGGTTATACCGTTTTCAAAGAGGCTTTCACAATGAGGATGAATTTGATGACCGGGACGTTGAGTAATGATGCCAATATGTCTGGTTAAAACTTTGTATGGAGCGTAGTTATGTACGGCGCGGAAACATGGTCGTTGAAGCAGGATGATAGGCTTCGATTGGAAGATTTTGAAATGTGGATATGGAGAAGGAAGGATGGAGAAGATGGAGTAGAAAGATAGGAAAACGAACGGGTAAGTGTTACGTATGGTGGGCGAGTAGAGGGAATTGTTTGGGAGAAATGATAAGGGGACAGATTGATGGGCAATGGGATGCTGAGGACAGTGATAGAGGGGAGAATATTAGACAAACGGAGAAAGGTCAGGAATAGGATATGGATGTGGGGCAGAATGAAGGGAGGAAGTATACGAAGATGAAGAGGGGTCTGTTGTAGAGTAGGTTGTTTGATTGTGTTTTGATAGGAGAGACAAGATATCTACTTGGTAGTTGTGCCCATCCAAAATCCTACCTTAAGCGGTAGTTTAGCCATAATAATTCCTTCACATATGTACCTAAAATCTCTTCAACATTTAATTACGCATCGAACCCACGGGGATGTCGCCCCTCTGCTCAAACATATCTCCCGCGATAAACTCGGAGTCTAAAGCGCTCAACCGTAAGCAGTATGATGGCGAATTCAATGCTTTCATGCTCTGCTTTGTGAAAATTCAAAATCACTGCATCAGTAAACCTTTCACTTTTTCAAGAAAAGTTTGGCGTGAAAAAATATAGTTTTACTTATTCGGTATTATGCTGGTGTTGTACAATGTGTAATGCGTCCCTTTCAATTTAGCGTGCATATCACCTACTCAAAGAAACTAAGGACTACATAAGAATTTAAATTTACAATAATCTGTTGCATCCGCGTGTTCTGCCGTGTGATTCACTGGCCAGGATGCCTACCCACCCCTTAAGTGACCAATTAATGGCGTGGGTCTGAGCATGCAAATCACCACTGCTGACTTGATGTGGACTACGGACCAAGAGTGATAACTGACAACTAAGTAGTGGCGTTGGTCCGAGCATGCGATATCACCGCTGCTGACTCGACGTGGACTACGAGAGGACAGTTGGGCTGGGCCCCTCTGGTTGGAAGTGCCAAGCGGCACCAAGGGGATATATAAGAATATTACTGTAAAATCTGTTCTCCTGTATTAAATCGGGACCGCCGTTGGGCTCCCTCTTAGTTCCTTTTATTTTCCCCCGTCTCTATCTACGAACACCTCTCCACGTCACCACCCACCAAACTCAAGCCCCCATTTACCCTCGAGGCAGCCACTCGACTCGTGGGGTACTTTCTCGTGTCGCCAATATCCCCTCGAAGACGCGGGGATACGACAATCTGAAGGGAGCTTAAGATTGAAGTTGTCATAAATCATTGCATTTAAACTTGAAGTCGTGAATTACACTTCAGAACACGGAAATAGGGCAGTTGAATGGCGTTTTGGCCCACCACCGAGTGTGAAGATTATATGAGAATGGAGGAAGGGGAAGATCGATGTAATGAATCCAAGTAGGAGTAAAACAAATCTACGTTCACGTGCTCCTAAATGCCCAAAGTTTGAGGAACATGTTAACAACTGGATAGTAAAACACAAGAAGGATGGATATTCGTCTTCATATTGGGGCGAGATTTAGACTTTAGTCTCTTCTACTACCTGACCCCAATGAACCCCTAACCAAGAAGGATGGGGTTGTTGTTTCAATAAAAATGATTTTAATTGAAGTGAGAAAATTAGCGATAGTTATACCTATTGCGAATTTTTCTGAAACAACATCATGGTTCGAGAAATTCCCGAACAGGAATAGTCTGAGTATGCATGCCAGAATTGCGATAACCAAAAAATTATCTCTTGAATATGAAATAAATTTCATATAATTCCACAAATACATCCTAAACTTGAGGGAAGAATGCGTTTTGATGTAGAAAAAATGGGGAACATGGATGAGGCACCCTTCTGCTAAGCTCCTCCGTCAGTAATGATAAGGCTGTGTCCATACCCGTCATTTAAGCGTCTAAATCGCCCGATGTAGGGTGTCCAAATTCGTTAGACAGCGAGAGGGTGCAAATTTAGGCACCTATTCGGCCCCCGGCTTTAGTACACAAGAAGTGTATCCTTAATACGCCATCTTGCAAACCCCGTATTTCCAAGTGCTACATGCGAGACAACTTACCGAAGAATAATCGCCATGGCGGAAGTGTATAATATTTGTTGGTTACAATGACATTCGCTATTTCTTTGGGAGGCTCTTTACTCGTTGAAAAAACAAAGGGCTCAATTAATACGAGGTCGAAAAGTCAGATGTTATCAAAGGTAAGAGAATTTTGTCATTTTCCGGATGAATGTAGTTTAATTCTTGTGATACCTTTTTATCAAGCTATTGAACACAGATATTTGGAATGGAGAGGTAAGAACCTATTTCTTTGTTTGGTACTTCGTTTCATGACTAAGAAAATCGTCTTTGTCATTCTGTTTGTATCCAAACCTCGTTTTTGTGCCTGTTAAATCTTATTTTGGCGTATAAGCATTGCGTAAATTAATCTTCTAGCTTAATGATGTGTTTGGAGAGTGTAAGCACTTAGTAATGCCCTTTAGTGAAAATATATCTGTTGGCATGAATCTAACTGGGTATCATAGGTCGTTCGCCAAACCTTTGCCAAAGGAGTCATCATTTCCCTACGTGGGGCAAAAAAGTAATAAAACCAACAAAAATGAAAAAGCGCCGACAAAGACTAATTAGAGGATAAATATTTAACTGATTTAGCGAGGGGTGTACGCATTAATATAAGTGAACTACACACGACACAAAGCATACTTTAAAACAATAACTGATAAGGATTATTGCCCGAAAAATTACCCTGAAGTAAAATACCATTTAAATAAGAAAAAAGTTTGAAATTATTAAAATTTAATACTATATAATTTAATAATTAAAGCAAAATATAAAAAACGGATAATCTATAGAGTTAAATATATTCCGATAAGAGAAAATGAATAAGAAACTAGTACCAATAATCACCGAAGTTACTAAATTAACAGAAAGATATGTAAAACTTTGTTAAAAGAATGCCACATGAATTGAAAAGTGAACTCAAGATGACACAAAAATCATTATGCGGTTTTGCAACTACACACAAATATTTGCAGAAGCTATCTCAAATATCAAAATATTTACATTCGGACATCATCTGTGTATTCCTTATCCTTAGCTACATAGTACTACTGCAGTTCTACTGTGTAGGTTGTCCAAATTTAAACTGCCTTGTCTTTAGGCGCCTAACATTCAGTCGCCTGAAAGCATGCCATGCTTCCTAACGCATAACGAGTGTGGCCGCAGGTAAAGACTTCTGGTAGCTAGAAGACGCTCTAAGACTTAGTTCCTGAGTGTAGTGTTGATGGTTCAAAACGCCCACCTTTGTGAACATCTACAGGAAAAATGCGAAATTATGAACAATTCCACATGGAATTGATATTATTCCGTACAATCATCATGTGATTACTCCCTTGAATACAATGCAGTCTCAAAAATTACAACTATTCTATTATGCGAACGACGTGGACGTCGTCATAGTACCGGTTGAGGGAAGGAATGCAGAAAAAAATGCCCTCATTTGGCAAAGAAAAAAAATCTTCAATCAAGACTTTATACGGGTGTGCTTCTCCGTAGTTTCGGTGGCTAAAATTATGGAATTAAACTTCGAATTGTTACGACTTCTGCCGTGTTCACCAGATGTGGCCCCCTGTGAATTTTTTATTTTCACAATTGAAAAAATGACTCGTCGGAAAACGATTCATGTAGAAAGAGGAGGTAATCGCTAACACATCCTTGTAACTATTTCGAGGACCTTCCGAAATCTTAATTTTTGGACCGCTTAAAAATAGTTGGAGAAACACTGAATATAGTGTATCGAGCTAAAAGCAGATCGTGTTGGAAAATTTAAAAAGAATCTATACAAAATAATTCGTTTTCTCTATTTTTTCCCAAGGACTTATTGAACGGCCCACTTATCTTCGTCATTTTGATCAGTGAAGACCATCTATTTTTGGCGAGCTTTTTGTTTTTTTTGCATTGGTGATTCCGTACAAGTTTGGATCTCCTAGCTTTAATATCAACGATTTTATCCTTACCTTAGGAAGTAAATTTAAATCCTTAAAGAAACCAGACCTCATTTAGACGGGTTGAAAGAAAAGGTATTGTGGACAGCCATTGAAACATGCATGCGTTTAATGTTAGGTGCTTATGTATTGTATGCATTTGGTACGTGCAGGCGTATTATTACGCATGAATGTCTCGTGCCCCGACTCCCGCCGCCACACGCCCTTTGGTAGCTTGCATTTTGCAGATGTATTTTAGTCCAAAAATTAATTAATAGTAGAATACCTATTCTTTTTCTGCCCGTCTCACTCACTCAACATTCTCCCCTTCAAATCCCAGTCTTCGGTACTACACTAAATAAAACCATAAACAAAGTAATCAATCCGAAGGTCAGTTTGGTAGGTGATGGTAGAATTCACCCCGTACTAAACCCGACGGCATGTGAATATTCACACATCAGGGTAGGGGGGCCAGTTCCTTTCCCTGGTCCGGTTATCGTTTCCCAGGATGATCTGGTACCCGAAAAATCACAAAACTTATGTGGAGCTGCAGGTGCCCAGAGTGACTTGCCCGGGAATCGAACCCGGGCCCTCCGGGAAGTAGTCCAACGCTCTTCCTCCTGAACTACCGCGACCCAAGGTACTACACTACAAAACTAAAATACTTCAAAATTCTACCACTCAGTATCCCCTGTACATTCAGTATTGACCGGAAACTACATATCTTAATCGTACGAGTTTATCAGCTTTCAGTTTCGGGGAAACGTCCGTCGATATCCGTAATGGTCTCTCAAGCTTCATAGAGTAAAGGTTCATTTGAGAGTTTATTGGTCTCCCGCTCATTAAGATCACGCGCGCGTTGGCCCACTCGCGTGTGTGCTCGCTCCTTCATATACGTGCGCAAAGAAGGCAACCATTAGCGTCGGGTGCACGCGTCCACTTGGTAGTTGCTTTCTCATGATTGGGCGATGATCGTTCCATCGACGTATCCTCTAGATTAGAATGCAAGAAAGCAGGCAATTGTTCGAAGGCGCATCTGCCGCCAGGCAGGCGCGGGGGGCGGGCGGAAAGGGAGCTTTGGCTTGAGGAGGGGGAGAGAGGACAGGACGGGAGAAAGCGGTTGGGTCGATTTTTATACCTGGCCTTTTGTGCTGGGAAAAAGGCTCCCGGGGGGAAGGGGGGGAGGAAGGAGGGAGGAGAAGAGGGGTTCCGTGAGAAAATTACTGCAGTTGTGTATCTACGACTCGGATACCTGTTTGAGGGGGCGCAAGGGATTTCAAGCTGCGGGCTGGCCAATCCGCAGGGCACTCGATCATATGGCTTCTGATTTGTTCCTCTCTGCTAAACTTTTCAAATTGTAGTTAAAGGCCTCTGTTATCTCATTCGGATTGTCATTTTTGCCGTTAGGGTTTTCAATCAAAACATCCGCTGAAAAATACGCAGGCGTGCGCTCTCCACGCATGCCTTTCGAGAAGACACGACGACATGTCCCGCGATTGTATGCTTCTGAGCTCTCTTTATAGAATGGTGATGTCTCCTTAACCACCCCACTGCCCAGGCATTTGCGTGGGAAGTTGAAAATTGAGACCAAAACACATGATATTTTGGTCTATTGACCCTTGAGGATGGCTCTTTCTCAAAATGGTGGTTAAGTGTCGATGTAAAATTTTCACTATCCACATTTGGAGCATTAAATACGAGTACATAGTGCTGTATCACATTTCATCAGCACAGTTATGTTACGTTTTGGTGGAATATTGGGCAGACTCCACCGTAAGCTTTAGCTTTCATTCAAAAGAAAGACCCGACCCTTGTCACCCTCTTGGCGGTCGCCAAAGCGGTATGCAGGCCAGGGCAGGACCGTGACAGATGACAGATTGTCCTGCAGAACTTGGACTTGCTGGACGCTGCTCGAGGCCCGACATCCATCGGCAATTGCTCTTCTTTAACTCTACTTATTATAAATCTAATAGAAGAGATTGCAACATCATGCCTTATGTACGTGTATGGTCGTGATTCTTGCATGGAGTATCCTATGTATTTATGTATGTATTTCACATTGCATTGTAATTTATCTTTAATTCACCGTTTCTAATCACCCCTTGCCACTCAGCATAGCGGTGATTTGCAGAGTAATAAACATATGTGCAATTTCAGAGCGCCAATACCCGTGTTCGTTTATGCAGTCCGATCTTATATCTCTAAATTTTTCTGCAATGAGAACACAACAATCTGCAAATCCATTCGAAATTTGGCAGTGGTTGGGTAGGGTTCCGTCTGAGTTTCTTCTATGACGAAATAAACAAGTATTTCTCTGGTCTCGGATTTTCATCCGATGATCCTCTATTGTATGTTACTTATTTACCAAATGTATTTATGGAATAAAAAATAAATATTTCGGCTTCGAAAGGCGAATGTATTTTTTTTTCGTCATGAACATGTATTTTGTGCCATAAAATTACGTTCTACCCGTCATAAACCGTGTTGACATGCTTGATCGTATGTTTTAATACCCCTCTCCTCCTCAAGACCTCCAGAAACCACTGAATCCTAAGCAAAGTATCGGTACAAGGGAAAAGCAAGTCAAAAAGAACACATTTTTATCCGAACATTTTCGTTGAGATAGATAGACGCTCTGCTATGAATGTGAAATTTTACGATATAGTACATATGTACGTATTTCTCCACAATACTTATGAAATTGTTGACACTAAAATTATTACTTACAAAAGGCGAGTGAAATATAAAGTATGCAAAATCGATGTAGGGCATCAGCGTGAAAGTCAGTCCTCATATGTTTACCATACACATCGTTAACTCTGACCCTATCTCCTTTCTCTTACGTTGCATGGAAGACTGCAGTGGAAAAGGAAACATTTCGGGCTTCAACTGCACGTCTTATCGACGCTAGACGTCCTTTTTCTGCCAGTGTTTTGGGTGAAATAATCCGAATGGAACCGCAATTAAAATAATATTTTGAAATCAACGTTCTATTTCAAAAAGCGGATGTCAACTCAGATCGTGTCACTGACTTTTTTCTGAAGAGAATTCGAAATTTGAAAGAGAGGGTTTATCGTACAAATCGATCGAAATCAACTAGGTCTGTGAAACAGAACAATATCTATTATTTGAATAATAGATCGCAAATTATTCCACAACTATGTCCTCATTAGGAGCCAGAATTAACGTAAGAGCACTCTTATAAACAATGGTTACGAACATTAAACCTTAAATTAATCCTCAATGGTGAATTTTCCGTCGCAGGGAGAACAGTTTATTCTTGTGACATTCCAGACTATTGAGATATACGGCATTGTAGTCATACGAAAGTTAATTAATGCTTGAATACGTAGCAGGGAACTGAACGTTCATGCTCAGTGGAGGGCCATTAGTATAGTCATATTATAGGTACAGGCCACTGGAAATGGAAATTTTTAATACAATAATTCTTGTGAAAAGTTTGGGAACAATTTTACACGTATTTTACTCTGGTTCTGGAAAACTATGATATCTCAATCTATTTGACTTCAAAAGTGATAAATCGTTGCGTGGATATATAAACTAGAATATAAAAAGAAAGCAACCGTAAATTTCGTTTCCTCACTGATTAGTGGCCAACTACTACCCATTGCAGAAAGGTTGAACGCATAGTTGCTAGATGAAAGGTAGTGCGCGCAGCATCTATTCCTCAGTTAGATGGTCATTCAATGGACAATGTCACGTTAACACGCTGTTGAGGAAGACATTTTAATGAATTCCATTGTTTATCTCAGAAAGTAAGGGACGTTACAACAGAGGAGAGGCCAGGTTTCTACGACCGTCATCATACGAAAACCTTCCAAAGCAAAACGACGAAAGCAGCAGCATAGAAGACGTCGAAAATGACGAAATCGGTTATCGCAGAACTGGAATCTGGAACGTTAGGACAATGTTGAGGGCAGGGAAATTGGAGAGTATAAATTGAGAGATGGAGAGAGAAAATATGGATGCTTTAGGGCTGTACGAGGTGAGATAAAAGGATAGCAGGAATTACTGGAGTGATAAAGTAATATTCAGCGGGTGGGTCGACGGCCAGCAAGGGGTGGCCATAATAATGAATAAAAAGGTACGAATGGTAGTCAACACAGACCAAGACGCGGATAGTATACAACAGTTACTAGTAATACGACTAGTATACGATAGTCTACTAGTAATTCGACTCGTATTACTAGTAGAGATAAAAGCAGAACCGACAAATTAGGTAATCGTACATGCAGTACATACGATCAGTTAGAGGACATAATCGCGTGTGTTCCTGCAGGAAAACATATAATAGTGATGGGGGATTAGAATGCGACGGTAGGCGAAGGAAGAGATGGTGATCAGGTGAGGGACTACGGTTTAGGTACGAGGAATGACCGTGAGGAGAAAGCAATTAAATTATGCACGAAACAGGGGGTAATCATCACCAACTCTTGGTTTAGACAGCACAAAAGGCGTAGGGATGCATAGAAAATACCGGGGGACTCAAGAAAGTATCAGTTTAACTACATTATGGTGAAGCACAGATTTTGGAATGGCATGCTCAATTTGCACAGTTTCCCGGGAGTAAATGCGGACTCAGATCACAATTTAGTAATTATGAAGTGATAAGTGATTAAAGATTAAAAAAGATAACACAAGGGAGGTGGTTTAGGAAATGGACGAATGACATGGTGAAACGCATTAATTGGATTGACGAGGAAGAAGGATCAGCAGATTCTAGAGAAAATGATGAGTGAGGAAAGAGGGCTGGGTACTATAGAGTAACAGTGAGAACATTTCAAAAAGGGAATAGCGAAAACCGCAAAAGTCAGACTGCTCAGGTGCGACTGGGCAGTCCGAATGGGTAGTGTTAGGGAAAGGAGCAAAGCAGGGTTGTACATATTCACCGGTGCTGTTCAACATGTATGTGGAGGAAATCATTAAAGAGGAAAGGGAAGAACGGGAGATAGAAATGAAAGTCGACGGGGATTTTGTAAAATTCGTTAGGTTAGCTGATGATCAAGCAAGTATGCCAGTCAGCCAAGGGGTTGCATTACTGCGTGCATGGGAAAGTTAGTGCGAGAGGTGTGAGATGGTAGTAAAGTTATATAAAATAAATGTTATGTAGTTTTCAAAAAAGAGAAAGACTAAGTTAAACGTTAAAATGGGATAGAAAACTAGAGTAGGTGGAACATTTTTTGGAAGTGTTTTGGACCAAAATGGTCAAAGTAGTAGGGGCATAAGAAATAGAATTGTGTTATGCAAAGAAGCTTTCACAAGGAGGAGGCTTTTGATGACAGGGAAGTTAAGTAAGGATGGTAAGAAAGGGCTAGGGGAAACTATGATATGTGGCGTGGGTTTGTGCGGTGTGGAAACATGGTCATTGAAGCAGAATGATAGAAGTGGATCGGAGCCTTTTTAAATCTGTGTGGATAAGGTTTTAAAAGGTGAAGAGACCTGTAAGGAAGACTAACAAAGAAATGCTAAGCATGGTGAGGGAGGAGAGGATGTTGAGAGAAATGAAAGGAGGCAGGAAAGATAGTTTCAGAGCGTTTTGATTGGCGATGGCATATTATGTATGTGGTAGAGGGTGAAATTTGGGTAAATGAAGAAGGGGAAGGAATAGGATAATGATGTTGGATGGAATGAAGAGAGAAAAGAAGAATGCGGAATTGAAGAAGGAATTATCTTAGTGGCCGATTTTCGGATATGTTTTTGGTTAGGAGAGGCAAGTAAATACATTGTCATACAATTGTATAGGCTGCCCCAACCAAAACCTACCTTAAGAGCTAGTACATGTATAAATGATATATTTATGGGACATCGTAGTCGAAGGGTAGAGCATCGGACTGTTGTTGGGTTATGAAGGGGGTTCATTTTTGATAGAAATATAAAGAAGGCAGGAATGGTGGATGTACAGCATTATGGATGTCGATGGAATGCTAAAGACTGTGATATAGGTGGAAAAATTAGGCAAAGGAAAAAGGGGTAGGAATAGGATTGGCATACTGGACGGAATGAAGGGAAGAAGGAAGTATTCAGAATGAAAAATGATTTATTGTAGTGCCAGATGTAAGGCTGTTTTGTTAGATTATGCAAATAAATTTTCATTGATCAGTTATTCTCCATCCAAAACCAACCAAACCTGGTAAAATAACAATAATAATCTTCCACAGCTACCTATAATGAATTTCTCCGGTTTAAAAAGGATAATGTTTCTTTATTAAAAGGTAATTTACTCATATTTAAGTTTACTCTCCTCAAAACAAAACTTATGGGATTAAATAAAATATTTAAGCCACAACAGGAACGTAGTAGTATTATTTATGATCATCATATCATATCTTGACCATATATACCAATGATAATGAGAAGCATATTCATCTCTTACGATGCATGTAAAAAACTCGATATGAAACTCATTTTTTACAAGAATTATTTGCTACCGAAAGAATTTTGGACACACTTTGAGCAATTTTGTATCAAGTTCGTATTCAAATTGCTCTGCGTCACCTTGTTTACTCGCGTTGGTGCAAATCGTTAGTCGACTCTTTTCCCATGCCGCAACGCGAACGGGTCGACTTGTCAAAGTAGTGAGGTAACATAAGATGGCGAGACAGGTAACGCCTGACTTGTGAATTTAAATTGTATTAAGATATTAATTTTGCAGCTTCTTACTAATTGTTGTTCTCAATTCTAGATCATGAACGAGGAAAGTCATCCGCGAACCCTGTAAGTAGCGCTCCTTCTCATACCCAAAATATTTTGTGTTTTCCGTTAACGGTTGTGTTCTTTTGCTACTGATGCCGATGGTATACAACAACGTGGCTGACTTAATGTTTTTTAACGTAGGTACGTGGGAAACCTGGACGCTTCGGTGTCAGAAGAACTCATCTGTGCCTTATTTACGCAGATCGGGCCCGTGAAAGGCAGTAAAATCATCCGTGAGGTAGGACATTTTATACACTTGAGACTTACTGTAGCAGTTGCTGGCTTGGCGCCATACGGCGCTTGGCCCTGAACGGCGGTAAAATATATAAGTAACTGCAGTATGATGGATTACGTGAGTGCCTCGCATAAAGGTTAATTTTTTGTGCAAAAATATTCAAAATGGATTATTGCGGAAGTCTCTTCCTCTCAAGCATTTGCGTATTGAATGGTTGCGGTGTGAAGACCTTTCTAGATGTTCATATGATAAGACTTTGTGCCAGTATTCTTTAATGGGTATATATCTTTATTGTATCTCTAAGAGTAGTGCGGTTTTAGCTCATGGTGTTTGGATATCCTTTGCGCATGTGTTAAATTGTGCGGTTAGTTATGGCCTACCGCGGCACATACGCGATTCTGGTGTTCGTTATTGCCGCAGCATTGGATAGGTTTCTTCTTTTATGAAAGGGGTGCCTTAAGATATTTTCAGATTGAGTTAGTTCCTGGATTGCTGTCTGTCGCTGTTTCGTGGAATACCCAGGTTTAATCGGACATGTTTTGTAAGTATCATAGCTGCGGGGACATAGATTTGTAAGGGATTCGGCTTTTATGTCTGTAAAATGATAGGCTGACCTTACCTTGTAAAGGGTGTTGTTGCAGCAGCGGGAGAGTAAATACCTCAAGTTTTAGCCTATTTGTTTTTCCCTTGCAAAAACTTTTTAACACTTAAGTGTTATATCATTTAAGGAATTTGGAAATAGAAAGATGGTATTTCATGCATAATAATATTTGCTGCGTTATATCTTCTTTTATGTGGTTCAAGCTAATTGATTATGTCAGTACATGGATTTTCACCGAAAGTTTCGGTCCTATTAAATGGTAATTTACCTCTGTGGTGTTCATCTTCATTAGACATGAACTTACATTCAGATAACGGATTATTGTCTACCTACTAGGAGAATGTAACATGCCTGCACTTATGCATTAAAGTTCTATCTTTTTTTAGAGAATCTATAATTACATTACGTTCTTTGTACATATCCATATGTTATGAACGTTAAAAATATTGTTAGTAATGTTACCTGCTTGTATTTGATTTTCTCATTTCCTTTGATTGAAATTTGTCCAGCTTGACACTTGGACTATTTTTTGGAGCTATGTTAGCTGAAAAAGGATGTTAGGTTCTGGTTTCGTGGTTGTCTTGAGGTTCCTTTTTTGATTGTCACCGTTGCATTCCTTCAACATTGTTCCCATTGTCACTTGGCCCTTTTATTGGTGGATCCCTCCTGATGTTCTTTGATTGGCTCATGAGTTGTGTTCTCTGTCCGCAGCTCTCTTCACCCAATTAAGGAGATCTCAAATTGGCTGATGCCTGCCAAAACTCTTCAGGCGGGAAGTAAGCAGGTGTGTACACTTATTCTCCTTGCTCTATATAATTTTTTTTATACTACTTTGCATGTTCGAAACATTACTGAGTTTTTTTTATTTGACATAAGAGCTGCTTCACTGCAGCCAGTAAATGTGAATAACAAAGAAAAGTTTGACACTAGGTTGGGCCATTTCTCGCCTTGAACCATTTATCCATTCCTTCCCCATCCCATACCTTTTTATCAAAGAGTGACACAGAGAGTGTTATTTCCAAATGAGGGACTTATTTTTTATGTCAGCATAGGGCTACTAAAAGCTAAATATATATATATATATTTCACTCCATTTTGCTTGAAAAATATAGAGATAGATACGGGCATGCACTCACGGATAGATTCGCACACATTTATAATTTTATTTTGCATATTGTGTACTTACTCAAAATAAGTGCCACTCTGAGATGCTTAAGTTTCAGTCTGGTGTTAGTTTACACCTAAATTCATGAGTCATTGGGTTTACAACTCTTGTTCATGTTGTTTTGCATCTAGGTTTTGATTGTAACCAGGTGTTTTTTATTAACCACTTTGGATTGAATTGAAAAGTAATATCTACAGTGTATCATTCGCTAATGTAATTGGGGTATGAATGATGTTTGTGGTGTGGGCAAGAATATTTAAAGAAATTGAAAGACGAAAACGTATATAGGAACGTTTGGCACTCAATGGTCAAGTGTTGCTGCTTTCCCCCCGCACAGATTCCAACTGACAGCCAGTTGTTCTACCAACCAATCATCCGAGGAGTATGAGGGTTTGAGAAAGACGTAAAAAAAGGTATCACCTTTTTATTATCTTTATTTATTTTTCTCTCTGTAACTGTGTACTCACCACGTCTGCGGCCAATGACAATGTCTGTTAAACACCGAGAGGCGTCTATGGTGGTATAACCCTCTTTCATTACTATACTTATCCCTCTTGCTCTAATCCTCAGAAAATCTGAAAGGTCAAACGCATAGCTGGCATCTATCGGTAAGAGTCCTTTCTTTATTTACCTCTTCCTGTTAAAATGAAAAATAATAATTAAAACTGCTTAACTGGACATAAATTTAACAATAGCAATATTTTCCAACATACTTATGGCGAGACAAATGTAAAAAAATTCAATCAATTTAGAACAAGGAGAAAAAGTGTACATAGCTGTGTGCTTTAAAGCCATATTTGATATTAGTATGCTGGAAAATGATTCCTTGAGCCATTGAAATTTCTTAAAGACGCTCACATATGCTGTGAATCATCTGCATAGAATGTTTTTAGTAGTTGGCTCAAAGATGATAAGTTCCATGCTGTCTTCTTCATGGGGTTGGAATAAGTGATGTCTTTTATTTTTGTGTGCTTCAAGTAGTGAATTACTGAGGACATGGCTCAAATTTTGAATACTTGCAAGTAAAATGACTTGGGTGAATTTTCAGTCCATATTAACTTACTATTCATTGCTATTTGAGCCTTGTCCCCTTTATGATCTTGACTTGATCGGGTGTCTAATCCGATAGTTTATTCGTTCATGTGTTGTCTTGGGAGATTGTGGTGTCTTCAGAGCCAGATGGAGACGGGGTCAGGATTGGGGAAGGAGATGGTAAGGAGCAGGTGGTTTTCTTTATTTTTCTTTACACTTTTTGGTTGCATTATGAGCGTTTTGGTTCAGTCAGATGGGAGCTGTGTAAATTTGGGTACTTCAGTTTGTTTACGTTTGGTAGGTAGGTATTGCCTTTTTATTTTCTTTGCATGTGTACACACCACACAAACATGCACACACCCACACACACCCAATCATACAAAAAAAACACACACACACATGGGGTGGCACCTTGGATGGCTGGTGGGAAAAAGAAGACCCGACGTTGCATGTTGGGCCGACAGTAATGACACAAGTGGGAGGGGGATAGTGCAGTCATGACAAAACTGATTAGAGCTGCTGCCTTTTGCAATGCATGATATTAAAGCTGTCCAATTAGAGTTTTGAGGAGTAATATACACATGGGGTATGGGAAATGATTTCTTCTTCCTGGAAGAGCAGATTGTCAGTTTAGTGTGTGATATGCATGTGGTAAATACAGTTATATGGGGTGGTTGGTAAATGTGTATCAACATGAAATCTCCTTCCCTCTTCGTTGACATCTCTCCATGCCATGTGCTTCCACTGTTTCTCTGATATGGAGGGCGTCTGTCCCGGACACCATTGTTTATTCACGAAGGAGGGGTTGGAATCGTGCCATTTCCAGTTATCCTGACCTGGTGCTCTTGTAAGGTGCATTTTTTCTGTGCTTAATTCCCTGGGAAAGAACTTGAATTTGTTAATGCAGTGTTTCTTTGTTCGTATTTTCTCTTGCCAAGGGTGGACGAGTGATTCCGTGCCATGGTGCAAAATACTGGAAGGATTGTGGAACTAGTGGAATGCTCTTTTATTATTCAGTATGTTGTAATTTGTACATTTCAAGCATTGGTGGATCAACAGGCAGAGTGACTTTTGGAGCATCTCTTGGAAATGGTGGTAGCCTTGTTCCTGGAGAGTCATTGTGGTACTCCTTCCATACCAGGGTCAACTTTCACTCTTTTCCAGATGATTTTTCAAAACCCTTGAGTCCTTAAGTTCCCTAGATAATAAAAACATCCGGATATCCCTGAAATGATTTTGAACCCAATTTCATGATGGATTAATGATTGTTTCTTTCATGTACATGTTCCTAATTTTCGTCTTATCATTTGACGTGCTATAGTGTAGAGTAATTGCATTTCAAATCTCACAGCAAGTAGAATGAGACTTTTTAAGTCATTCCCATGTTCATTTCTGTCCAATTTATTTATCACATCAATAATTTCTACGTTGTGATAAATGTGAACTGATGACAGAAAGTTCGACAGTGGTAACTTTTGGGTTCTTGTAACCATTGAAATTAGATCCATGTAACTAAAGGGATTGATCTTTAAAAAGTCAGTCATATTCATGTACATGGAAATAAAAGTGTTGTTGTAAGAGGTTACCATCTGATAATTCAATTCAGTATTGTTTTCGATGCACTATTAATAGTCTGGCATTAGAGCAGTATTATTATTACCTGTGCTCTCACTGCAGTTGAAGGGGAAAGTTTGTCTATTGTTCCTAAAAGACTTGTTAAATTATAATTTAAGAATTCTAGAAAATTCTAGCTGATTCAGTTCCATTTCATTGATTGATTATTACTATATTGTCCTAAAATACATTTGAGAGATTTTAAATTAACTAAATTTTTGATTAAGTAATAAAATAAATTTTTTGTGTTAATCGATATTTTGGTCTTGGTATATACAGTTGGGTTGGTCTTTTGCAGCAGTTACTGTAAATTGTGGGAAGTTTATTGGGTTTTAAGTTGATCCTGAAATTACCTCTCAAAACATTTTTAATAGTCTGGGTTTTGATATCATCTGAGTGAAATGTCTTCATAAATGTTAATTGGATAAATGGTTGTGCTGCTTAATGGTCATCCTTTGAAATAAAAAATTGGTGAAAAGTGTTATTTGTCAGTAAGGAGATGTGTTAGGGAATAGAATTATTAGATTTATTGTTCAAACTTTGAAATAAGTTTTTTCAGAACTGTGATAGTGAAGGAAATATTGGTTTTGAGTAAAATTGTTTTACTATCAGACATTTTAAGCAAGCAAGTATATTAATTGGAATTAGAATGTTATTGAACATGGACAATGTGTGCACTTTGTATCAGCTGTCGCATACCTTATTGCACGATATCATTATCTTGCACCATTCAAGATGATTGACTTTTCCCTAAATATTGTCAGACATGCCAACTCTCCCGATTTAAGCGGGAGACTCCCGATTTTTCCTTCTTACGTTCTTGATGAACTGTTCAAATTGTGTACTTAGCTTAACATGTTAATAAAGTGTGACATTCATTAAAAATTGGCAAAGTGTCATAAAGGGATTAAGGTGCCATGCAAATATTGTGGTAATTAAAAGTGATTACTTCGTGATACACTTCTAAAAATCTCCCGATTTTTCATTTTTGAAAGTTGGCATGTCCTCCCGATTTTTCATTTTTGAAAGTTGGCATGTCTGTATTGTGAATAGGGTTTCCTTACTGATAAAAATATTTTAATCTACTCTTATAATGAGATTGAAGCCAAATAATCTTAGTTTAAACAAAATACAAACATTTGAAATGGATGTAATTTTGTTTTTCTTTCTAATAGGTTTAGATCATTCATGTCGGTATCGAATGATAGTTTCTTATTTTGTTGAGAGTTGACATTGGTAAAATAATTATGAAGGCTATCGTAAGCAGCATAGAAAATCATATTTTCTTGGCACAATATTCATTATTCCTGGTAATAGATATATTCACAATGATAAATAAAACAGTTTCTGGCGTAACTTGGTGGAAAATCTTCAGACTGACGTTTTTATAAATCAAACCACTTTACTTTTCCACATAAACTTTTTAATTTTCACGACCCAGGTTTCGTTATAGCATAACATCATCAGTTGATGTTATGCTATAACGAAACCTGGGTCGTGAAAATTAAAAAGTTTATGTGGAAAAGTAAAGTGGTTTGATTTATGAAAACGTCAATATTCACAATGAATGAGAAAAATTGCAAAATATAAATTCAATGAAGATTAGATTGCATATATTTGTTAATGTCTCTTGATATAGTGTAATTTATAAAATGTATACTAGCTCATATGCATGAACAATGGGAATATACTGATACAAATGTGATTTTTCCATTACATTTACCATTTAAAAAGGTAATGCATCATTATTAATTGCTAGTTGGTATGTATTAAGCAGGCAAAAAGCAATGTGGAACTACTTAACATTAGATGTTGCAAATGGCTTTGAATTACGTGTAACCACCAACGATTTTAGTTCCTATAGGTATAGATAGCCAAATATGTGAATCAGAATTGTATCAATTACAGTATTATGTGCTACATTAGTAGCTCATATTGAAATAATTCTACTTGGTTTTTGCCGATGTGTAGTTGAGTATCCAGAACTGTGAATGTTTTAAGAATGAGCCATATATTTGAATTCTTTCTTTGCGTACATTTTGAAAAATTTGTTGATTGTATCATTATTATGGGCTGTTTGTCAAGGGATCCCCATATTCTCCTCAATAGCTAGAATGTGATGGTTAATGTCAGAAGCCAAAGGTCAGGCCTGCACATGTTGTGAGTGTAGAATGCCTTTCTGCTTACTTGGTGGAGTTTGCGGCTAGTGAGAGGGGAGATGGCTTTGATTCTACCAGATGTTGTATATGCACATGCAATATACTAGTAAAATTGGCCAATCTTTCAGTGAGTGTCCAGGAAACTATATGTTGGAACAATGAAATAGGGAATTGGCGTAAGCATCATGGTAGTTGAAGGGTGCATTTGCTCTTTCACACAGATGCATATGCTGATTTTCCATTAGAGGTAAGTAATTTTATTTGCAACAATGTGCTTTAGTTGGAGTGGCCGCGAGATGAGCTCCAGTTGTCATTTTTGCCTTATAGGTTGCTTAGGGTCCACTTGGGGTTAGATGAATGTGATAATGGGTGGAAGTAGGGGAGATATTGGCGTCAGCTGTGGCCTCCCTTCATGGTGAGTCTGGTGATCAAATCCAGATTTGAGCTTGTGGTGAAGAGTGGTGGCTGGGTACACTGTGGACATGGCTAAATAGGAATAATGAGAATTCGTAATATTCCACACTTTTGGTAAAACCTTGACTTCTTTTATTGTTCTCATTTTATCAGTAGTAAATAAAAATTTTTGGGTTTTATTGGATGTGTGGAATCTGGATAGTTTTATTATTCAATCTGACTTGCAGAGATCCAAATCCTTGTTCACACTGAGTTCCGGTGTTCCCTGTGTTGATCCACTACACCTACAGCTCTTTCCACTTGCTGTCCGACTCCATGGGCAATTAAGTGGAGTCAAATGCTCTCATTTGTGCTGGCCTGGCTGAATTTTAACAAACTGAACCCCTGGTATTGATTTAAGGTTGACCATAAGAGAATAGCATGCAACCACGCCCATTTGTTTCCTTGGGCTTGGTCATTGTAGGTGATAGAAGTAACATGTAAATAAGAGGGCGTACCAAGTATGTATACTGCTTGGCTCTCTCCCTCTAGTCAGGTGGTATCTTGAGAGAAAAATTTCTTGCAAATGCGTCTTATCCAGTGAGGCCATTTTAGCTGTAAAACTATGAGTGATTTGTACTTGCAACGGCAGTGAAGCCGAGGTTCGTAGAACAATGACACTTCGATAGCAAGACGTTAGTCAAATGATGCTATACTAAGAGAGAGAGGGGAAAGTTTTTATTGGCAGTTCCAGAAGGCTGTTTTGAGCCCTAGACTTATGAAATGCATAGGTAGTTAGGATGGCAATTCAAATGAGACGTAGATAACTATTTACTATTTTGTGATAATAGATCTTGGCTGGGTACATTGGACATCCTATTATTGTGCTGTAGCGTGAACTATTCCTTTAAATGATTTTGAAATTAATGATTTTTAAATGAGTCAAGTCTGAGGTGAAAAGTAATTGAATGTGCTGTTATATGTTTTGTTGTTTTTGTTGGAAACTAAACTTGAGCCAGATTGATGCTAAGGTGTATTTTCATTTTCCGTCGGAAAACTGAATTTTAAATGTAAATTAAGGATCATGCTTGAGTAGATTAATCATCAAGTGTGGTTTTATTTTGGAGTAATGTGAATTTGCTTGAAAAATCCTGGAAACAAGTATGCCAGAGAGAAAATTGTGTTAAATAATGAGTAATTTGACATTGGATGAGTAAATCTCTAGTAATTGTGTTCGATTTTTGATAGTTGATCTAAAGTTTTGTACAAACACTGTCTTTCATGCAAGTTATTCTTGCCGTGGGTCATTCATGCAGAAACATCAGAAATTGGTTTTCATCCCAACGTTCTCCGATTGCTGCATGTCGGGGAGGTGTGATTTACAGCTAATATTCAATTTTTTCCAGACGAAGTTGTACTTTTGGTGCTGGCATTTTTCATGCCGATGTGTTGTTTTTTTTAATTTTCCTGGTTTAGTTGAATGTAAGCCTGTAGCAGCTATTCTGATAGTTAAATCTAAGAGAATTGGGGTCGTGAAGCCCGCACTTACATGGAAGGTTCTAAATTGTATTAAAGTTACCCTCTTTTCAAATAATTTCAAGATTAATGAAATTTGTTAAGCAGGAGACTTATAGTTATAATTATGGTTTTGTGATATCTGATAAATATTAACTGTGGTATTACCAGTGCAAGATAAGAAGGGGAGGTTGTATTAGAATTATAAGTACCAAGTTATAATTGTGTTCGTTTGTATGATAATTTACTGTAGCCATCTGAAAGGGGTGTTCACTGATGTCTCTGCAAGTCAACCTTGTTTTTATTTCGTCTAAATTTTTTCGCTAATACGTTCACATCAGTGATCAGGCACAACACCTTTTAATGTAATTTGTAAAGTGTAGAAGCCCGATATTCAGTTCAAACTCAGTTTTTTTAAGAGTTCGAGCAAAAGAGCATTCGATGGCCAATGACGAGTGCGCGCGTGCTCGGGCCCTATTGACATTTCTTTGAACCCGAGTTCAGTGATGTTGAATCGGCGACCGCCGTGGACTGATAGTCGCCCTTGCCGCGGTGAGGCTGTTGTCGCGGGGCGAGCCGTATCCTTCCCTCCCCTTCCCCCCTTTCAAGGACGTTTCCTCGTTTCTCTGTGCGACCAGCGCAGCCGAGCTCTCGTCTCGTTCATGGTCACCTTGAGGTGCGTGCTCGCAGGATAATTTCCGTGTTTTTTTTTATCTTTCCGAGTCTCTAAGGCGAAGAAGTAAAAATCGCGTAAGAAGAATTAGGAGGTTTTCACGAAGAGAAAGGCGTTTATGACAAAAACCTTGAGTAATTATGCAAAGAAAATATTAATGAAAAACTTTATATGGAGTGCTCATCTAAATTAAGTGATGCAGAAGTTGTGTTGTGGAGAGTGTTCCGTTCTGATTATATGAGATATGTAGCGCTGGGTTTGTCCACCCAAAAGAACCTACCTTAATTGGCATACTACCAATTTTGATAATAATGCAGGAAAATTAAAATTACCCGCCAAGTTAACCAGATGATGTCAATAATATATGCAAATCCCTTCCTCGATTTACTGGGGGTGTGCTTTGGTGAATAGTTGAATACTTATTATTATTAGTGTTATTAATATTTGCATCTTTTATTGTGTCCTTCGACCGCATGTCCATTCTAGTACAGGTTGTCTGCCGATTTCCCCGCAGGTGGCTTTTCTGCTCCGAGCCATATTCTACGGTCTACACTTTTATGTATTTATTCATTCGATGATTACGGCTGGGTTGGGGCCAGCTTACGGGTTGGTCAAGAACTTGATCAGTATTTCTTTATGAGGGCGTGTTTTAGACGGACTTGGGGGAACTACGACGTAGTGATTGTCCCATAGGTTTTGAGAAATGAGTGTGAAGAGGATTGATGTGAATAGTGAAAGGATTTTGTTGCGAGTAGAATACATCATGTCATGGAAGGACATTAGAGGTCGCCGAGCACCCCAGGATTTTGAATTCGAAGTGTGGTAGTAGTACAGTCTTACAGTAAATGTATATTATTGCAGTGGTATTCAAGAGGGTAGTAACGTAGAGAGTATAATTTGTTCCATCGTCTCATGGTTTACGTCCTGACATTATCGGATTTTTACCATATGTTCGTAGCTGCTGCTATTGCGTCTTATTTTTGTACCTTTCGACCACCAAACTTGAAGTTTGTCGAAATAGTTTTAAACAAATTTATGTTTGTCGTAACTACATTTTCCCATGGCTGTACGATTTAATTTCCGATTCGCCGTTTAGTCCCGAGCCGTACATGAGTGTCCAGTTACAGCTGCTGGTATTGTTTCTGTTCCGCAGTCCGGGCGATTCCCCTTACCCTCTTCGACCGTCCTCTCAAGCGTGCCGCATTGCCGGGTTTGCCCCTTCCCCCCAATCTTGGCGTCTAACGAAATACATACGAGTCTCAAAATTGTCGATAAAACAAACGCCTAATGAAATATCACGTTTGTGACCTCTCTACATGTATTCCATTTCAATGTCATGTACTTACATTGCAATTCCATTGTACATTTCATTATTCCTTTAGAAATTGGTACTGGCAAGTTGTGTCGGGAAACAATTAAAACAGTCAATAATTATTTTTAAAACATGGCTGTTTCGAACCAAGTGGATTTGTGAAGTTTTATTGGTAGTTCCAATTAACTGTTAGCGTTTCAGGAGTTCCATGCGGAGGAGGATTCCATGCATGGTGCGAATCGTAAGCCAAGTATAGAGGAGGTAGATTTGTAAAACGCGATAAAACTACGATAAACTTAGTTGCGTATCCAAAATATTAGAGAGGAGCTAGGCTGGGAATCACTCGCGTAGCGAAGGTTAAATTATAGATTAAATCTCTTGCATAAATTGGAAGGAGGTCTCTTTGGGAATGACATTGTAAACGTATTATTTCCCCCATCGAACTACGGTAGGAGAGGCCATGCTAGTAAAATGAGAGAGATTAAGTGTTGGAGAGATAAATTGAAGATATCGGTTTTTCTACGACCGATAAAGGATCAGAATAACATTATCCGAACGCGGTAGGGGTAAAAATATATTCGGGTCAAAATTAGTCTGTTGTGTAATAACATTGGTGGCTTGCAGGGTACTTAAAATTCAGTCGTATTTCCCTAATATTTGATAAATATTTTCCAAGTTTGGGGGCTCATACTCCTATGCCTTCCACTTTTGAATCCTCCTATGTATGTGACTTCATGTTTAAGGAAGTTATCGAATAATCAATATAGAAAATACGGAAGAAAGGTTTCCTTGTCGGAGGGCAGAATTTCCTCTCAAGTTGTCTCCACCTCCGTGGGTCTTGCGCTACTTCCGAGAC
This sequence comes from Hetaerina titia, assembly GCA_037158775.1. Classification (NCBI taxonomy): domain Eukaryota; kingdom Metazoa; phylum Arthropoda; class Insecta; order Odonata; family Calopterygidae; genus Hetaerina; species Hetaerina titia. The sequence continues at coordinate 103,188,159 of CM073772.1, read as the reverse complement.
TGCCGGATCAAACGCGCAGGCCTCGGATTCTCAGCTGCAGTGGGCGTTGCGACTATACCATAAACTGTTGTCGCACCGAGCTTCGCTCCCTTGCCGATGTCATGGGAGTTGCAATTTTCAAATTGAAACGTCACTTCACTCTATTTTCGGCGTTCTGTGTGACAATGGATGGTTCCTTGCAATAACCTGGATCCATTATCACCATCAGAGACTGCGTGAAATTCCTCCCAACAGCGTGGCGTTTGTGTTGATGTCGCTCCAGCGTCTTCGATCTCGCACTACGTCACTCGGGATGAAGCATACTGTCCTGTTTATATTTTTGCCGTCCAGGATTTTAGCATTCAGAGGGAAATATGCAAAATTACTGGCGTTTCAGCGATAATATTTCCCTACGTACTCCTTGTTCCATTTGTCGTCCTTGGCATGCTGGTGTTTCCTATTGCAGCGAATGAGGAGATAGAAAGTACACACTTATGTGCGAGTACGTGTATGCTGTGTGTGTGTGAGGGAGTTTGTATGTATATATATATATATATATATATATATATATATATATATATATGTGTGTGTGTGTGTGTTTTGCGTATCTTTGCCCCTCCCCACGGACTACATTATTAAAGCGGTGGAAGGACTTTGCGTTCTGATGACCACTAGAGCTGTACTGGGGCAAGCAGTGATAATTGCTCATGGTTGGGTCACTCGTGCGAGCTAGGTCGAAGGGTAACAGCCAGACGAAAGGTAGTCCGTGCAGAGTAATTTTTTGCGTGAACGGATAAAATATTCCTATAGAGTTCATAAAAAATGAAAATGTTCTATTGAATATTATTTGGCATGTTATTTCAGTTTTATAACCAACCGTCTAGAACGACCTTCGACGAGTTAATCACTTTCGTACTTAAGCGTTATGCCATTACGTTTTCCGGCTCTTTATCTCTTTAATTGGCATACTGACAATTCAATTGTTGAAATGGTGGCATTGAGGGAAGAAATCATTCCACTTTCTTATAACATCGCGAGCGTGATTTAATTCGTTGAGCTACGGAAATTGTCGATTAACTCTCGCCTCGTGCCATCCTAATCGACCCAGTTTAATAGAAGTGGTTTCCTTTTTTCGCATAGGACTGTTCACCGTATTGAAGAAGAATTTGTCGTGTACCGCTTTGTTATCACCAGTTCCTTCATTGGTGACTGCATTCCAAACCTATTTAGGTCTTTATGTTGCTAGGGTTGAGCGAAAAGGTTTTCAAGTAGTATTTTCGTAATTCCCGTTGAATTGTGTGATATTGATAGTACGTCTCTAGCGGCGCGCGAGTCTCTTCGCGGATCACACACTGATGCGCGCTCTGAACGTTGTGTTTTTTCTTGAAATTATCACATTCAAGTGTAATTTACAAACATACGTACTTGTTTAATTCCAGCTTCATCATATTGTGCCCTCTAAGAGTAGAGCCTCTCCGAACTATCTGTATCCCACCTCTTATAACGAGGTTTCGTAGGTGCCTAATTTATTTGGAATCGATTTATTTATTCGGGGAGCTGTAAACGACTTTGTTCAATTTGATTTTAGAGTTCCTGAGCCTGGTGGTAGACAGGTAAATCATGCGTCAATGGATTTCCTTATTTTGCATCTATTCAATATCCAGGTGTTAAAATGCTAGCAATTTTTCTTGCATATATATGCATTCTGGAGACTTGGTAGTTCAGTTGGCCATACTCGGCTTCACCCAAGCTGTGTGATTTTTCGGCTACCGGACCTTTGTGGGGAAACAACAGGCGAGTCATGGAAAGGATCTGACCCACCTACCCTGTGCGAATTTCACACGGCATTGGGCGTGTGAAATTCACACATCAGGGTACCGTTGTTCTGTCATTGTCGGCCCCGGTGGCGGTGGGCTACGGTCCTTGACTGCCAACCCTGAGGTCTCGGGTTCGATTCCCACGTAGGTGGGTTTTCTTCCACATAGGTCTTGGATGCTTCTTCCTCCAAAGAGGAGGAAGGGCCCATAAAGTCTCAATCTCGACCCAATGAAGTCATTAAATAAATGAATAAAATGAGTGAGCTCTGCATTTGCCTATCAAACCAACCTTCAGGTTGATTACTGTGGCGCATGCGTTCAAATCGCTATATAGCCTCTATCATTGATTATTCCACAATTTTAAAATGATTATTTCGTGAACGTATCTCCATGTTGTTTAGCGTTTCTCGACGCCGTATCGTGTATTATTCCTCCACTTCCCCCCAACCACCCGTTCGTGTAAATCGTGGAATAAGGTCGCGCGTTCTACAGCGCTCTTTTCCATACCTGTTCCGACCAGTTCTCTATTGTGAAATCTTGTGCCTCTCTGATTGCCTTTAGATGTGGCCTGGCTTCAAATGTGGGCAAGCCCAGAGTTCTAGAGACAAAATTTTCGCCGAAATTATCTCATTCTAAGTAAATGTTTGAAAGGTATGCATCGTCCGATTAGCACTCGTTTTCCAGTCTATGGAGTAATTCGTACTTTCTTTATGCCTCAACATTCGACTTAAGGTTTTATTGTGGGATTCATAGTGAATTATTTCTTGTTATTTCGTATTAGTCCCGTTCTTAGAGGTAGTCGTGGTACTCCCTCTTAGCTCATAGTAGTATGCGTCATCTGGAAGTCGCACAACCGTTTTGGCAATAGTACGAGCACTCCAGAGTCAAACTCTGAAAATTATATGCCAATAATGTTTCAAGAACCTCATGTGAACCTAAATCTCTTTAAATCATTGTGTAACTTAATGGAGGGATTCACCTAGCGTATTAATTTCTCCCTTTCCCTGTGAAAAGATTAAATACACACACACACACATATATAAATATATATGTATATGTATTTATATATAAATCACAATAGTTTTTAAAACCTTTTTTCTTTCTTGAATATTAATTTGTTGATTTTAAGCCGTATCTATGTTTTATTTTTACTAAATGAACACTCTGGACGTTTTAAATAAAAATTTCCGCTAAGTACATAATGATCGGCAAAGAATATCTGGAGGTGAATGGTTTTACTGTAATGTTGGGTGTCACTTAGTGTTATTCTCGGTGAGATTCGGTAATGTAGCAGTGCGCCATCCAAAACCTGCTCCTATTGGTTAAAGTTTAACCTACTAAGTTATGTTAAGGTCAAAAATGAAGCCGTTGGCAGATGCGCAAATGGTGGCGTGGATGAAGATTAAACATGTCGTAAGACATCTTGTGAGCCTTGTTGCGCTTGCGATATGTTTAAAAAAATCAACAATTGTGGGATATTTCCAGCCATTTCACGACCCTAATATTATGGAATTATTCTAATTAGCTTATCTTCCAGCCTCGATTTCCAGCAACCCGTTTTTCGTTAGAAACGTGCACATTGAGACTTCAAGATTTGTTTATATTAACGAATAAGCTGTAACCCGTCACGAAGAATAGAAGGGTTTAAACAATCGTGTGATTACATTGGAATTCCATTGAGATACGGCATTTCTCGTTAACTCTCGTGAGTGGACGTAATGCTGTTATTTATCGATATTTTCGGTTTATAAATTTCGAAATAATATTCTCATTCGTAGTTGAATTTTGGATTTCATTTCACTGGATCCTTTGATCCATATGACGAAGGTAAGTAAAAGGTTCGTCGAATATTATATATTCGACTCGTGGCGAATTTCAAAAATATCCCCTAATTGCGTGTCTGTCTTGGATATTTAGTAATGCGGCGTTATTTAATGCGTTCTCAATTTCTTCTTAACATAATTTGGTGAGGACATTTTGGGGATAATTCGTGAGACATTCCCACTTTATATAGTATTTTTCCAAGGGCATGGGAAGTAATGAAAAATTGAAATTTCAATCTGACCCCGTTAAAAGGTGGATGGGCGAAGGTACGTATATTGTGTACTGGCGTACTCTTGACAATTCAGTTTTTTCGTCATGCATTCTTTGTTTAATCGATAAGTCTTGCGAGTGCTTAGGTTGTTCCCAGTGGAAAAGGAGGGGCGAACCAGGTTGTTAACACTCGACCCCGTGCCTCTTGCCTCATGTGTTTTACAGGTTTTTCTTTTTCTTCGGGCGTCCTTTCTTTTTCTCAATATCTCAATGCTTGACTCGACGGACAAGTCCTGCTTGAAACATACGGCGATTACGTATTTTCGCAACATTGGTTGCAATGCTCCGGGTGATATCGTGGCCGTTGATTGAATCCCTAAATTCAGAAGTATGGTCAAAAATGCCAAAAAATACCAACGCCATAGCATGCCGTTGTCATGGAGCTTGCACCGATTTCGCTCGAGTGGAGAAAGCATCCAGGGAAGGATATTAGGAGACTTGATGGCATGGATCGCTTCCCGAGTTTTGTGTGATCGAGGGCGGGACCACGAATTGGAGTCTTTGCCATTTGTGCAAATTCCAGTCTCGGTGGAATTTCAATCACGATGGAATTTTTTTTTTACCTGCAAGTAGATCGTGAATACGTAAATTTTCAGCATGTTCATAGCGATTACGATGCTTTGCCTGGTGGATGATGCGTCGTCCTCCGTGTCGTCCCCTCTCGCCTTGCCCTGGCGAAGACCCTGTAGGGAGTGGGGGAGGGGTGGCGGCAGTCGAGAGCGCTCATTCCATCCGACGACGCTGAACTGCGTGACGATGCCGAATAGTTGGGGTGGCGGCATCTTTCCGCCGTCAAGAGGCGGCTGCGGCCCTGGAACCCTTATCGCGCGGTCCACGCCTTATTTGTTTCCGGCAGAGTAACTCCTTCCCCATCCCCCGCTCCGCTTCACTCGCGCTGCAAATCGCTCCCCTCCCACACCTCGGGCCGCCATTCTTTCTCCTCCCCGTGGAGCGTATCATGCATCTATGGAGATGCTTGGAGTTTATTTTTAAGATTTTCAGAAAAAGTTGTTACAACCTATATTTGACAAAGTCCTTAATACCTCTTCCGCCCATGAGAGTGCTGCTGCCGCAGTTGCAAAGGACAATCTTTAAGAGTTCCAGGTCACAGAGTTTAAGCATAGGCTGCTGTTATTTCATTATATCAAGCGATAAACAATAATATGAAGCATTTATTGGAAACGTATATGTATAAGCGTTAATTCCTTTGGCCGATTGCAATTGATATATCTTTGCTACGTTATGTGCTTTCAGCAGGCCCTTGCCCATGGGCGCTGGCGTGTTGATGACGTGAAGGCGACAACTACATGTTTTCTGGGTGCCTAAGGTGTTGGACCTATCTTGTAGACAAATTTTTCTCAACCTTATATTGAATTTGGGGGCTCTCAACTTTTTATGGAATTGAATTTGAATTGATGGGGCACCAAAGCCGGTGGTTTTGGTGCCCCATCCAGCGTAAAAGCCTGTCAAGGTATATAATGCTGTAATCTAACCCGGCCATACAGCTCCAGGTGTTTACGTCATGTTGATTGCCATACTAGTGTTGCTAGCTTTTTCTTTCGGAAAGTCGGGGTTACATTATCAAGATTTTATCACAGGCAATTGTTGTTTTGTATTTTACGTATCAGCATTGAAATGGAGAGGGCAGCATTTTCTACTTGCGCCTCGGAATATTCAAAATGCCCTCGCCTTCTTATTCACTTCTATACCACAGTTGTATTCGGTACTGAGAGAAATGGCACAATTTTTTGACGTTTTATTCGTTATTACAGGGCATCTAGGAAGTTATTTTCCTTGAATATCTGTCGTAGCTTTCGGTATATTACAATCCTTAAAAAAAAAACAATAATTCATACTGCACTTAGGGATCGATAGTGACCCCTTCTCAAGAACTCAATCACCCATTATTCAGCCTTCTTCGAAATTCAAATCGCATTTAATTAATCCTCTACATCCAGTTTAGTTTTTCCATTCTTCATCAATGTATGTTGGGAACTGGGAAATAGAGCGTTCCTTGAGAAATACTTCAAGCTGTAAGGAAGACATTAATCCTGACTAATGATGAAGGGCTGTGGAGTATGAGGGCGTGTACGTATGATATCTGTATTCAGCTGCGGATATTTAATACTTATAAAACGTAAAATTTGAAGATATTGTGTGTCAAGCTCTTGGGAAGATTTCAAATGTAAATGGAGCTTTTATTTTTAAGTCTTCTTTGTAAAGACTCCGTTATCTTTGTTCAAGTCTGATTGTATCTCTAACACAAACTGTGTATGTGCCGTTTTGGTTTTTACTTGTAAAAAAATGGATACTGTTGACATTTTAGATTTTTCATTGAGAAGGGATGATAATTGAAATCAGGAAATATTTCCGTGGTGACATTGGTTGGAGAAGAACGTGGTTGTTCTCGGCACTGGCTTAGTGCCAACAACTCCTTTTCTGCAGTCGACATTCTTTGCCTTGGGTTAACATTAGTCCAGCTGCAAAAATGGAAGGTTGAACGTAAGCAGCGGCAAGGTTTGATTGTTTCAAAATAATTGAACCATATTTGTTATAATTTATTCTTCGATTCCGAAAATGAGAGCTCGCTTTCTCCACCTCTATACCGAAAATTTATTTTTGTTCTTATTGCTCATTTTTCAGGCACAACTCTCCCTCCCGTCTACTGCATCTCTCGTCGCTATCAATTTAGTGTACAACTATTTGATCCGAAGTTCATATGTAAATGTTGGGTTTCACTCTTACGCGTTTACAGTTCTTTCAAACGAGCATGAATTTTAGTGAAGTCTCGTTTCGTTCCCATGAACATGGAATGTTTCGACATTGATTTCAGATTATACATATGCAAGTCGCGTTAGTCCATGGGTTGAGTGTTGGGACTATTGACCGTAGGGCCCGGGTTCCATTCCCGGGCAAACATCTGGGCACCTGAAGCTCCACCCAAGCAACGAGTATGTTCTTTTCGGGTACCAGATCTTCCTGGGAAACCATATCCGGCACAGGGAAAGTAACTGTCCCCCCTACCGTGATGTGTGAATTTCACACGCCGTCGGGTTTAGTACTTGGTGAACTCTACAATCGCCTACCAAACCGACCTTCGGGTTGATTTCTGTGTTTACGGTTTTTTTTATGTGCAGTATTACTCTGCGACATGACAAGAATTTTCCATCGTTCAATCCACCTTGTGGATTTAATATTTTAGTTTAGAGGTACGGCTTTCTAAATTAGGCTGCGTATAATATATGCGGCACGAATGTGGTACCCATGAGAAAATACGTTAATTCCAGGACTAGGTAAGGGTAAGAAAAAATCTAGTAAGCTCAATGAAAAGTGCTACGAGAAGCAAGAAAGCGTCACGGGTGCGTATGCAGAGGAAATTAAGCAGTGAGATTGAATCTCGAAGAGTGCAGACAATGCTCAGAGTTTTAGCAAGGCGCGGGGGAGATGTGGTTTATTTATACACAGAGGGAATTTAATGGCACCAAATTAAAATAGTAGATTGGACCGGCGAGATAAAATAAGAGATAACACCGTCATGGTCATCTTCAAGCACTCTTCCTTCCCTTACCATATCAAAGTCTAGCCCAGGACCCAGAAACTTCATATTATCCTTGTATGCTAGAATTTGATGAATTTTTAGAGTGGAACACTTATTGCATGACTTAAATAGGTTTGTGCGCGAGAGTTGTGTGGTGAGCTTACATCCATTCAAGTGTGTGTTCATTCATTCAACATCACCGGGTGTATGGCGTGTCCCCGAGCACCCGCCGCCACACGCTCTAGCGTGAGCTTGCGGGGTATTGTGTAGAATCTACATTAAAGATCAGATCAGTGGAATCTCACCCTTGCTGCAGACCCACGACGTTTCCGCCGAAATCCCACCTCTAGTGCCCGCACACGCCCCTCCCTACCCGCCTCCCCTCCTGCGGCTTGCACATATTCCCGTTCCCTTTTAACGACGCTGCGCGCCACGACCCCGCTCCCCTGCACCTTTTAATGTGCACTCCAGAGGTGCAACGAGCCGTGCGAGGCATAAGGGATTTGAGCGCCGTCTCTTGGCGACTAAAAGCTACGACCGCCGCACCACTGGCGGCGGCCCTTCCACCCAACACAACTCCTCGCCGGCCTGCCACCCCCCTTGGGCCATCGGATTAATACTCGCCCTCGAAACATGCGCTTTAGCCTCTGGAAGCGATATAACCCGTGCAAACTATGCGCCTTTTATTTTCGCCATCATTATGTCTAGTCTATTTGTTCATTCGGACTTCTCGGAAAGGTCTCGTCTTCCTACATTCTTCACCGTAAGAGAAAAATATATAGAAATCACCTCCTGCTGGAAGGCCGTTTTTAATTCGTATCATTTCCATCTTTATAATTCAGAGAGTTTCTTCGGGATCGAACGACCGCGGAATACCCATTTCTGCCTCGGGCAGCACCATTTTGGTTTAAATTTGGTACAAAAACCTTCGTATTTCCAAATATTCCAAAGCATTCCCGAGTGTACATTTTAGTTACGTGTTGTTGGTGCTCGTTGTGATTGTTTCTCCTCGATGAGAACAACGTTATTTCAAAGCCTGATACAGGGGTGCACCAAGTGATAATAGTATTATGTATGTTTTAGTATCCTGCAAGTCACTGCTAGGGTGTGTGGCAGGGGGTGAATACACACCATATGCCCTCGAATATTTTTACCCCTACCGCGGTCGGACAATGTCATTCTGATTACTTATCGTTCTTGGAAAGGTCATGTTAAATCTATCTCTTCTACTCTGTCTCTCTAATTGTATTGAAATGATCTCGACCGCCGTAGTATGATGGGAGTAATACATTTGCAAAATAATTGCTAAAGAGATATCCTTCCATTTTATGCAAGAGATTTAATCTGTAAGTTAAACTTTGCTCAGTGAGTGAAAGGTTATATCAAATGTATTGGGCTGTGGACGAAGTAAGGTTTAATATAAATAATAAATTAATAAATGATTTGATGCTGTGCGAACTTGAAGCGCCGTCTTTTTTTTCGTTTGAGATGTAAATCTGGCGTTATTTTCGGTGGATATCGAGAATTTATTCATCACGCGCCAGCCCAGGGTTCAGATTGCGTCCTCCCGCTTGGTTGTTCTATTTGCACTTGAACCAAGTCCCTCTGCGAAATTGGTTGACTTTTTACTTTTCATCGTCTAGTGCTTTTTCCATCATCCGCATTCCCCTAGAAGCATTTCGACCCTCAAACATTTATCGGTTGGGTAAAATTTTCTACACTCTTCCATTGCGGAGAACCGCATCTCCGTGATCAAACACTGGAGTGAGTGGAAGGAAGTGTTTTTTTATTTATGCGGGCTGTCCGCAGGCTGGTGTTGTGGAAATTGTTTCGGGTCACCGGATGTCGTCCGGTTCAATCAGCCGTTGAACTTTGACCCGTCGGCGGTCAACTCTCGGCTGAGTCGTGCGAAGGAGTTGTTTTCTGTTTGGATTGGAAGGGGTGGGGGGGAGTCTTGTCGTTGTGATGTGTTGTTTACAGATGTGGCGAGGCTGCTACCTCTCCAATTAGCGCACACCCACCCTTTCCATCCATCCTGCACTCCCTCTCGGAGGTATGCTGCCAGACCTGGCCAGCCCTCCTCCTTTATTCGCCAGTCTTCCAATAACTGCGTCGCAAAAGCGAATTAATAATTCTGTGGTGATTCCTTCATGAAATCATCGCCCCATGAATTTCCCTTGAATTCTGATGTGAACTCCGCCACTGAAATTCCACTTCTATCCGCCAAAGGTCATTTTCCGACTTAATGATACAAATGGATTCAATTAGTTTATTGCTCTCCATCACTTTCGCTTTTTCTCATGTTCTTTGTTTTATTGTGGTATATTTAAAGCCTAATGCGAGGGCTGTCCAGATAGTAAGTTACGTTTTGAAATACAATATGAACCAAGTGACAAAACAAAGTTTTATTATATTTCTTTGAAAGGCACATTGTTAAACCATTTTTCTACATAGTCGCCATTCAAATTGAGGCATTTTTCATAACGATACACAAGATTTTCATTTCCGTCTATGAATAAATATACCGCCTTACATTTTAACAACTTTTTTACACTGTCATGCAATTCTGCGTCACTATCAAAGCGCTGTGTTGCAAGCCACGTCTAGCGAGAGATCCGTAATCGTGAATCGGCGATTTTGATTCTATCGCAAGACTAGGCTGGCCACTGCGGTTCTAGTAGTTAACATTGGTGTGGCCATTTTTAAACTGAATGCACCACTGCCTCACTCCGCCTTCACTCATTAATCCGTCTCTGTACACTTCATAAAGTTGCCAATAAATTTGAATTATCTTGTGGTTTCTTGCCAGTAAAAAACTAATCACAGATCGCACTTCACAACACGTGGGATTTTCTATTGCAGCGCGCATTTTGACACTTCGAAGTGAGCAAAGTAGAAGAACCACAGTCAGCACGCTATTACAGCAGGATGCGTACTGAGTGTAGGGGCGGTTAGACACCAAGATGGTGGCACTAGCCCTACTCACCGCCACGCTAGGCCGAAACGTAAGTTACTTAATTGACAGCCATTCTATTTTGTTTAATGAGAACCGCGTAGTAAATGACAACTGGAAATAAGTTCAAGTTTTTGCGGGAAAAATTAAGGTTATTAAATAATATGAAAGCAGTCTGAAAGAATGTGGTGTTGAAAAAATTTGTTAACTTGGGGTTTTTAGTGGGAGGTTATTTAGTGGGGGCTTAAAAGTGCAGCAGTACTCAAGTCTATGGGAGAATCATGAACCTACCTAATCACTAACATCACCAACCTACCAGTGGTACCTTTATACTATAGTAAATAATAATGAATAGCAGCAAAATAAAACTTTAAAAATTCCTCATGTTTATATGTAGAATTGCATATTCATCATGGAACATTTCCACAAGGTTACGCCTTAAGCGGTTAATTATTGTAAATAATAATTAATTCTTTGAATGAGACCGGATTTTTGTCGTTTGGGAACACCGGTGGACTCCTTTCGACTCTTCAGTGGCATTTCCCCCTCCATCCCTCCTCTTTCGTTGTAAAAAGTATAGGCTCTCTAGCCGAGAGTGCTAAAAATAAACATTGGGACCTCGATATTAAACCGAGCGTATTTAACCCCTGCCATTTCCTTCTCTTTAGTTTTCCTTGCCGATGTCCAAAACTTCACATTCCTCATCCCGTTGATCCAAGACTCGCGTTTTTATGATGATGGGCAGAAGAGTAGTGTACCTCTTCCTTATTCTTTTCGGACTTTTTTACTCTGCGAGTTCATTTCAAAAACCTAAGACGTAGATTTTAGTTAAGTTTTTTTTAAAAAGTAAGTTTTAAATAAAAAAATCATAGCAAACAGGTAGGTGATGAGAGTTCACCCAATACTTCATGGCGTGTGACATTCACACATTAGGGCGGAAGATTTGGTATCTGAAAAATCATACAGGTTGGGTGGAGCCGGGAGTCGAACGGAAGAGAATCGAACCCGGGCCTCCCGTTCAGTAGCCCGACGCTCTACCCCTGGACTACTTCGTGCCATTGATTTGCTACTGGAAGAGCAAAATAAAAATAACTCTAAAAGTGGAGTTATTTGAGTTTGGCACTCCGATATTTGAGTACTCTCTATTCCATTTTGTTCCCATTAGTTTGTTTTGTTTAATTGCAGAAGTTGAGACAAATTGTACTAAGTGATGATGTTTCGGATATGTCAAAATTCTGAATGTTTTTCAACAATGAAAATGAGTAGTGATAAGTTATTTCACTTTGGAAGAATAAATTTAATTTCTTTTTGTATTATTCGTGGTAGTCCAGCGGGTAGATTGCCAACCGAAGAGCCCGGGTTCGTTTTTTGGTAATTCTTTGCGCACCCTTGATTTTTACTAATTCTGTGTAATTTTTTTCGGGTATATCATATGATCTACCTGGTAAAATTTGGTACGCGGAAGACCTCTTCGCTGATTCATGAATTTCACACACCGTGGAGCTTACTATTGGGTGAGTTCCACCCTCACTTATCGAACCAACCGTCGGGGTGATTAGTGTAGTTTTCTTCGGTTGTATCATTATCCACTCACGCTCCCTTAACAGTGATAATACCTGAGCGAGAAATTATAGTAAATATTCTTGAACCATTCCCATCATCATGTGACATGAATGTTTTATGTTGTGATGTGGGTTTTTTTGGGTACATATTGTTCTTCCGTTCATCTCCACTTATCACCGATCTTCTCGATCTTTCTCTCACCCTTATCCCTCCCACCTTCCTTATCATCCCCCCTCCGCCCATTCCGTCCTTTTTCTCCATCCCTTCCGGCTGTCTTTTCTTCCCGTTCCCCGTAGCTGTCCACCTTTGATACGCCATTCCTCCCTCTTCCCCTGCTCCTTGTCTCACGTCCACTCCTCCTCACCTTTGTATACTCGTTTATCCGCTTGCTCCCAGCCTCCTCCCTACCCACCTCATCTCTTCGCCTCATCTTCCCGCCTCCAGGGCAGTCTTCCCCCCCTCCCGCCAGCTTCCCCTCGCTTGAAAATAAGTACGTCCACTTTCTTTCTCTCCATTCCGTTCCTCCTCCTTCCCTCCAATTCGTCCATTATCCCTCGCCGCGACATTTGCACTCCAGACGCTCCATTTGACACACTCTCTCCTACTCTCTCTCTCTCTTTATAAATCGCCCTGTGTCACATTTGCTTTTGTCAGCGTCCTCTTCGAACGGCTTAAATCAGTCGAGCCATCGTAATCTGATTCTAATTTCCACGTTTCCTTCTCCGAATCTATTATTCGTTGATCAATGTATGCAAATTGCTTGAAATTATTTTTTCTCGTCTATTTAGTTCAATGAGTTCGGGAGGTATTGTGTGGATGAAGGTGTGTCTGAATCGTAGAGAATTTTCTATTCGTATTTTGTATTTTTGGTACCCTGCAAGCGACCACTAGGATGTGCTACAGGGGGTAAATACACACCAGACTAATTTTGACGGGAATACTATGTTTACTTCTGCCACGGTTTGACAAGGTGGAAATCTTTGTCGTCATTTGTTTTCCGTTTAGTTCTTCCCCAGCACGTGCTCGTAGGGTACATTATGTCGACTCTAAATCCGAGGAGACTGCTTCGCCTTGCCTTTCTTTTGCTCTCATTTGGGGCATGGTCACTCGGGGAAGTTTTATCTCTTGGTGGCCGCGCTCAACTCCTATTTTTTTATCTCTCTGCGTAAAACTACTTTTACGCGGAGATAAAAAAATGCGTTATGAAGGTTGGACGGCTTAGGCGCGATGCATACTTAAATGTTGATTGTATTCACATTTGTTTTAACAAAGAAACAAAAATTTATTTGCTTAACTTAAAAAATGGCGTCATATTCCACGTGGTACGCCATATTTTTCCGATTGATATTGACGTAGGGCGTATGAAGTTTATCATTACAGTTTTTTTCTGTCGAGTAGAGCGTTGGACTACTGACTGGAGGGCCCGGGTTCTATTCCAGGTCAAACCTCTCTGGGCACCTGCAGCTCTTCCCAAGCTATGTAATATTTCGGGTATCAGATCTTCCTGGGAAACCATAACGGGCACAGGGAAAGGAACTGGCCCCTCTATCCAGATGTGTGAAATTCACACGCCGTCGGGCTTAGTACAGGGTGAACTCTAATCATCACCTACCAAACCAACCTTAGGGTGATTACTTTGGTTATATTTTTTATGGTTATTAACGTTACTGTTGGCTTTCATAGTGCTTCAAATAAATGTCCACCTTCATTCATCCTGTCGCTAACCGCACCAAATGTTTTACATACAAGTCGCATCTACCGCGAAGTGGCGAGGATTCTTTCATCTCGCGTCACGGCGTGCATTTAACTTTCCATCTCCTTTCCTTCTTTAAATAGCGAGCGTTGTAAAGTACTCTTGAATGGATTTAAGTTACCGAGATCGTTAATAATGGGATATTTCCTTCTTTTCCTGTTATTTGTGTTTTAGGGCCGTCGGGAATAAGCCCGGGAAATGTATAAAGCACTGAATGACTAAGGAAAGTAAATGTTTGTCATTGAGTTTTGTAAAGACAGAAATCCGTTAAAATAGTACACATTCCTAAAATATTGTGGGTTTTGTTCCTGAAAAGAATGGCATTTGATGAACAAATGTCAACATGGTAGTTGATGGAATTCTTAAAAATTGAAGTAGCATGTTGTAATAGTCTTTATAATACAGCCCCCGTGGTTTCATACTTCGACTGTAATAAGCCACACTAACTCGGGATCAGTAATTGAGAAATTTGTTTAAGCTGGAAAACGTCTGAGAAAATCATAAATTCCATGATGGGCGCTGCGACATTGTTTTTATGATGCCGCAACTGTGCCTATCAGTTCATTAGGTGTTCACTTTGCCTTCTCCCTCTTCTTTCTGAGTCTTCCTTCGCCCTCCTCCTGTAGCTATGCTGTTTCATTGCCGTTATCCAATTACGCCCAGCGTCTTTCTCTACCTCCTTCGACCTCCCGTGACATTTTTTATCGCCTCTTCTTTTGTCCCGGGCCACTCGCTGTCCGCTCTGCGCCAACTTCCCGACGACCTTAAAACCCTTTTATGGGAATGGTCTTGGAGCATGCTTTTTGTTCATCGAGGTATGCCGCCGGACTACCGCCACTGTTCTGCCCCCTTCGTGCCCCACCCCGTGCCCTTGAGACCCGCATCTCGCCGTCCTCACGAGGGAGTTCCGCAGCCACGTGTAGCGGCGTAGTGCCGGGCTCAACGCTGCATCCTCACTGTTATGAAGTCAGCCAAAGATCCCTCTCCTGTGGAACAATGAAGTTCATTAGCCCGATTATTTTACTAACCATTACGTGCACGGCTATGGTATTCGCTTGGTGCGCTCAGCGCCATGGTCACCCCTTTCGCCCTTGACGGATACAACAGCTTTCAACCCGACAGTTCACGATGGTCGTAGTGCGTGGAAGTCGATGGAGATGGCGTTACGGCTACGTCTTCGGCCCGCCCGATGCGAGAGAGAGCGCCCGGGCCGGCCGAGAGAGGGCTGGCTGGCCTCGAACGTCAGTCTCCGTATCGTGGTGCACGGTCACTTGCCGAGGAAAAAACGAAAAACGACTGGTGCCAATTTTCCCTTCTTGACGGAACAATTCAACTCTCGTATAGTTTGAGTATTTCATGAGAAACGGGAATCGCTTTTAAATTGTCTTCATGTCAACTGGAAGGCAACGAGTTCTTTAATAAATTAGGGTACAATTCAGGAATCGGCAGGTGCGGAATAAATTTTCACCTTTCGAAGGCGGTGATCGATGACTACTTCAGGCCAAACCCTGTGGTAGGCCGCTGGAGAGAGAGAATTTCAGCGGCTGTGAAATGTCAGTTGATACAAAAATATTGTGGAGGGCACTATGAGTGAGTACGCCGTCCGTCGGAAGGGACATTAAGCTGTGGACCCCTTGGCACTTTTCGTTAAGAGTAGGCTAATACTCGGGTTTCTCACCACCCTTCATTCTTTTGGGTTCGGTTTTGGGGTTCGAAGGCTGGAGCAATGGTAGAATATAATTGAAATTTGATAAGAAATTCGTGAGCAAATACCTACCTTTATAACGAGCGTATTTATTCATGTACATAGTACCCTGCAAGCCACCCCTAGGTTGCGTGGCGGGTGGTGATTACACACCAGATTACTTTTGACCCAAAATGCGTTTTCCTTTTAGCGCGATCGGACAACGTTATTCTGTTTCCTTGTCGTTCTTTTGAGAAATGACAACTTAAAACTATATGTTCTACACTTAACACTATATTTTTAGTATACCATGTTTAATACAAATATCAATAATGATTTTTAAAACGTCCGACCGCGAGAAGAATATCCTGGGAAGATAACATTTCTCGTGTTTATGTCGGAAGTGGAAATGTTAATGTTAGTTGAATTAATACTGGTGGTTTCATGAAAAGGTATTCACAAATGCATCGCGACCTAAGTGTATGCTAAAGTTAGTGTGATTCCGTCTTATAAGAATATCGTCTTTACATAGATCGTTCCTAATTAGTTTCCAGCAGGGCGCGTTGCAAGGGATTATGGTAGCAGTCTGAAGGTATATAAACGGTGGGAAGCAAGAATTTGTCGTATGTATTTAAAAAAAATAAGGAATGAAATGTGGGCAAAGCCTGTCTGTCGATCCAAAGTTAAGGACTGTTAAAACTTAGTTTTATTTTCGTGGGCTCAAACTATTAATTGCTAGAATGAGAATTGAAAATGTGTTGGAATCGATTTCCCTCATTTCATCCTGTTTAACACGACAATATTATCGATATATGTTTCTCGTTTCCTCTTTGTATTAGTGCACCGTTGTGTCTTCGATTGCGTGGTCTTATTCATGTCTGGTGTGTATTGTAGCAGTTCCTTCAGGGATGTCTGCTGCATCAGGAATACCGAAATACTCGTAGTGTAGACTCGATTAAATACTTGGGCATTAGCCTCACTCACCATCTCTCCATGGTTAAACATAGGTGATGAACATGGTGGACAAGCTTAATGAAAATTATTATTTGGGGAAATGTGCTGAAAAGATTAAAGAGAAATGTTATCTTTCGCTGGCTAGGCTCATTTAGAGCATGCTGCTGGTACATAACATCTTCACGAATGGGTCTTCACTTGGATTGATTGCCGAATTGGGTCGCCTGCAGCGCAGAGGGGCTAGATTTGTAAAACGTTATGATAAACTGAATAGCGTATCAAAATTATTTGAGGATCTAGGTTGGGTATTACTCGCGGGGTGAAGGTACAAGGTAAATTCTCTTGCATACTTTGGAAGGATGCCTCTTTAGCGGTGATGTTGAAAATGTACTATTAACCCCTACAACAGTAGATACATGAAATTAGAGAGATTAAGTGTAGAGCAGATCGAGTTAAGATGTCATTTTTCCAACGTAAGATAAAGGATCAGGATAGCATTATCCGAGCGTGGTAGGTTGGAAAAGTGTTTAATGTGCGTAAAAGTAGTCTGGTGTGTAATCACCTCCTGCCACACACCCCCAGCTGTGGCTTGCAGGGTACCATGTACCCTCGTATGAAGGGGAATCTCGAGACCACATCTTTTAGAGGCATTCCCTTTCTACCCTTTACAATAGGCACCAGTCGGGCGCATATTTGAAGACTTAGTTATTTTTGAAAATAAATACACTGCCAGCATCTTCTTTCGATAATTGTTCTCTCCCAATGCGGAAAGTATTTACGTGTGCGATGCTTTTTAAATGGGGGTACCGTAGGGCGTGAAAGGGTCGAACGAACGGTGCTTCGGACGAGCACAGATGAGTTGATGGGAAGGAGGGGCGTGTTCCCTCTTCTTGGGCGCCGCCTTTCTCCCGTTTAAATGAATTGAGGCAGGAGGATGGGGGGAGAGGGCTGGGAGATGGGAGGAGAGGGGGATGGATCTCAATCGGCGTGACGCGCACTTAATTTTCGGCACTGCTCGTCTCTTCTTTTGACGGTGGAAATTCTGTTCTCGTTTGTCCGTCGAAGGTGTCTCGTAAATATGGCTGGCCTGTCATTCAAATAATCCCCGATGTCGAAGTGGACATTTTTAACTCATGGGTAGAGTTCGGTTCGTCGAGACTCACTGGGGATTCGCCATCAATCGAAGGGGGGTTCAGCTGGGTATTGAACTCTGGAAAAAATTTTAAGTACGAATATTTTTTCTTTGGATTGTTGGACGAGTTTAAAAGATTGAAATAGCTCTGATCTGATTTGAATTCAACGTGATAAACGTTTGGTTGGATTTAGTGTAGTACTTCATTTATTGGCTGAGGTTTATTTATCATTTGCTATGACCGAGAAAGGTTTTTTGTTTGAGCTCCAATAATTAGGCGACTTAGGCTTGATGTACATAAATATTCGCGTAGTAGGACACTTTATATGTTTCCCAGTGGAAATGTCAAAGGTGATCCGTAGGTATGATGAATGCTCTCAGCGATTCGCGACGTCGCTCACCGGGAGTCGTCTTCCGGAACCCCGGGTGTGCGCTGCGGCATCAGCATCTCTCTCTCTCTTTGCGGCCGCTCTCTGGAAATTTCTCTTCGTCCGACTGGTTTCGGGTTTGTAATTTGTGTCGTAGTCGATGACATTTAGTAATCGTGGAGTCCAGGGAGCGGTCTTGTACTGACCTTTTGGGATCGGTGTTCAGATCCCCGGGGCTGGTAGGGGTTCCGTGAGATTTGGTCGATTGAGGTGGGGGGAGGGAGACGAGGTGCTGTATGCCCCAAATCCACACCCCTAGGTTTTCTTTTCGAAAGCGGACTCGTTCCCGTGCCACGGGGGTCGGTCACTCGGAGGGGTTGCCCTCGACTTAACTGCGAACGATTTATTATGACTGCGGGGCGCTCTCTGCAGCCGCGGCTCTTCTCTTGTCTCGACGCTTCGCTGGTCGCCCAGATCTCCTTCACTCGGGGGTGGGCGACGCCTCCGCTTCGCGTGGGCCGCCTTCTTCTTTCCGGGACTTCGATGCTTTAATTTGTACTTTACACGTGGTAGTGTAGGGAAAAGTGTTTACATGAACAAATTCGGCTTCGAGATTTCAAAGTAAAATGTTTTGAGGGTACCTGAGCACATTTTGAAATTTTGATCAAGAATAGATGATTTGAATATTGGTCTAAGTATGCCCGTCGGAAGTGATCCCTTCGGACCTTTTTGAACGTTGAGTCTGTGCCGTTGCCCGGAAAATACCATTGATTAGAGTGGATCTAAGAACATCTTTTATTGGAACAAAGTGTCTCGATTACCACTTTATTTTCTCATTAAAATTTGAAAGAATTGAGTTATTGCCATGGTTTGAATTGTCTTGTTCCGGTCACCATTTCTCACCGTATCCCGCAAGCCATATTAATAAAACGTTGTTATACAGATTTTCAGATTGTTTTCTTTTAGAATGATGTCGTCGCAAGAAACTTCATTGCCGACTCATTCTCCTTAATACGGCGAATTCGGGAACCAGATCACCTGGAAGGAAAGAGATTTGTGAAACATTACGTGTACAAAAATTCTCGATTGTAAAGGAGACTTATCCTTCATTCGCACGGCTGAAGGTTGAAGAGAAATTTTAGTATACCAGAGTACTTTTTTTTTTAGATATTTTAGTGCCCTACAAGCCACCGGTGTGGTGTGAACACCCACCAGACTAATTTCGGCCTGAATAAGACCCTACCGCGGTCGGACAATGTTATTCTGACCTCTTATCGTTCGTGGAAAAAATGACATCTTAAATCTATCTGTTCTATTCTTAATCTATCTAATGTTATTGGCATGATCTCGCCGACCGCATAACGATGGAGCAAATAATACGTTTTCAGCATCTCTGCTAAAGAGACTTCCTTCCAATTTATGCAAGAGCATCTGTAACTTTTGCTCCATGAGTGATTCTAAGCGTAACTCCTCCATTATTTTGGATACGCTACTAAGTTTATCATAACAACCAAGAGTAATACGGTATGTTACCGTAAAATGTTCATTGCTGTCTTTGGACAGGAAAAACCTCTGTGCAGGTGCTGCTGGCTCCACATGGTATTTGTCTTGTTCTTGATCTGATTCGCCTGTAACCAATCGCTCCTGTTTACCTCGACCAGGACACTTGAGAGTGCGATAGTTGCCCTCCACTGGAGTCTGCCCTAATGGTTTCCTTCGTAGTCGAGTAATTCTAGAGGAAGCTCAATATTTCCGGCGACTAGTGTTGCTATCGTTTTTGGCTTCCTTCCGCCATTTTAAAAGAGAGATTTCACGTGTGATTGCTACATCGGCGATTTGACCTGATGAGCCAATGGAAGGGCTACCAGCCTCCACTCGTTTCTTGGTGCACCAGTCGATTGTTTCTCGAGGATGAGCGAATGGTTCATGCCTGGCTGGGGGGCCGGCCGACGCGACGGTTGCCCTCGGAGGCAGCGCGTTCGGTGTATCTGCCCGACACACTCTCCTTGGGAAAAGAACGCCCCTCACCCTTAAAATATACGGGTCGAGTACCTCCACCCGTATCCCTTAAGGGTGCAATTGCACAAGAGTGAGTAGTGATGCGTCGCTCTGTATTCGGATCCCGTCCAGCGAATGTCTTGCTTCTGGCTCATCGTTTCCCAATCCCCGATATCTTCCTGTAAAATGCCTTCCTATTTCGAAGGGCGGAAGCCGAAAAATATTCCCAGGCCATTTAGGAAGATGGAGAAATGTTTATGCATGATGCGTTTTACCCAATGGATCGCTTTCACCTTTTCTCCTGTTGTTTCATTTCACTGTGGAAGTAATTTAAGTGTGAACAAATTCTAATCTCGATTCCCCGTGGGACGTCAGGTTGTATGCCATTCTTTTCTCGCGTCGATAGGTTTTTCATACGATCAAATAGTGTAGTTTCAGGCGTTATAAGGTGAAAATAGAACATGACAATGAACAAATTGTAACAATGTTCCACTAGATATGGATGTACGCATATTGTAATGTAATTAGTCAATATATCCTGGAAAAGTGTTATCACTTGTTAATTATTATTTGTATTCGATCTCTCTTAATTTAGTCGTTATCATTTCGTGCATCAAGTTCTTAATTGATATTCGATTATCAATAGCCTTTGGACTATTAGCCACTCGGACTCCTTTAAACATATCATTTCGCTGTTTGGTCACGAATCACGAAATTTTAATCAAATCCATTACATTAAATTAAGTCAAGGCCTTTGTGTCGGCCGACTACTATTTGCGACTCTCGTATATGTTATAAATGCACGGAAATCTCCAGAGAGATGAACAGAAGTAGGACGCTTGCAATATGCGTCCTTGCCCTAGGCGCTCATTTGCGCCCTTCATCATTCACGGGCGTCGCGAAATCCGACGGCGCCTGCGCGGCAGTCGCCGATCGAAATGAGCGTCTCGAGCGAATTACGACTCTTCATATTATTTCCGACTTCACGGATACCACCTCCACGCAGTAGGTGAATCGGCAGATGCATCCCGCCGACAATAATAGTGCCTTTCTGTTGCCTTCTTGGGAAATTGTAGGTAAAGGCATTGCAATATATTTGAAAAAAAATGCTATTGGAGAGGAATGGAAAGCGAGTTTACTTGTGACACTGAGACAATTAATATATCCCCACATGACATCGGCAGATTGGAACACCAGGAGAAAAGGACGAGAGATCGATACAACCGCGTAATCATTGAAATATAAGGTACGACCAGCGCTCTCTTTTATTGATTTTAAAAAGGAAAATATAAAACTTTCACACATGCACGCGTGCGTGTGTCGTGTCATATGAGTATTCAGTCGTAAGCTTGGTTTATTGAAGTGTTAATTCCCTCACCCCCAAAAAATCCCCGTTTTAAGTCGTTAATTTGCCTAATATTCTTATTCTCTTGGTCTTGCTCGCGGGATCTTCCCTTAAATTTTACCCTCTCTTTTGTTCCTAACTAAACCATTGTGCCTCTAGTTGTGCCAAATCATCCAGTTATTCTTCTCTGTAGAGGTGCCCGTACGGTCCTCTCCTCGGAAAGTTTCTGATCATTTAAAAAATAAGAAGCAGGCTTAAATGTGGTTTAATTCGGAATTATCATGCCAAAGAACCGAAGTAACTGTGCTGTTCTCGAAATACGAGTGCAATATTATTCGCTGTACATCGACATCTTACGAAGTAAGGAGATAACTCAATGGTGCTCCACTGTAGGCCATAAAAAATACCTCTTTCAACACAATGAAAGTAGTGTGTCATTTTTTTAATTTAAAGGACTAGAATTGTCACCTTATCCAAGTATAAACAAGCAAATGACACGGTTTCAGGCGTAACATGGCATTCCCACACACTTGGCTTTCCCACACACAATTTTTTTAGATTACGAACTAGGTTTCGTTATAGCGTAAGATCTTCAGGTTAAATTAAATGTTTCTTAAACCCGGATTTTCCCTCGGCTGGTGGACGTTCAGTGGTCCTTAAGCTTTTAAAGGGCTCCCTCGAAGGAAAACGAAAGCCCCTTCCATGCATGCGTCCGCTGCCTAATGGTGGATGCGTGGTGTGCTCGGTTCTCGAGACAGTGGGCTTTTTTTTGGAGCTAGTGGCTCCTCAGCCGCCTCCCAAATCTCTCCATTCCCGCCCATTGTTCCGCTCAGAAGGAGTCCGCTGAGAGTGTCGGTTTCGCTCCCACGCCCGGGCAGCCCTCTTCTGGTATTTTTTCTCTTTCGTGGGATAATGAGAGATGTTTTCGGCTCCAAATACCCGAGACGAATACCTGTGCTCCCCCAATTAAGTGGAAATCTTCTTGCGGTGCGATCCCGTGGAGGAATCTAAGAAACCTATTAAAAAAGGACGGGTAGTTGTTTGTTGAGGGTTGTTCGCTTGCTTTGAACAAGTGTGCTTTTGACGATGCTGCTGTTCAGTTACGCTCGACTAGAGGCGTTCGTTCACGCTTACTTCGCGATTCGCAGTCGGAGTATAAAAGGTTTGTGTAAAAAGTGTCGGTAACAATTTTTTGCTGACGTGTGTGTTAAGTGCTGGATTCCGACCGTCGTTTAAGTGCGCGCACGATCGCAGATCGTATGTTGGTATTAATGAGATGACAATGCACACCATTATTAAATAAACATTTGGTGATGCGACAGATCTGCGCTAAACTTGTCCAAAATGTGTCGACGGACAATCAAGAGGAGAGTCGAATGTCTGCTTGCAAAGACCTTCTGCAAAGGCATCGCGACGATTCTCCAATCCCCTTACAGTCCCGAGTTGGCTCCAGTAGACTATTTCCCAATCCCAGAATTTCAATCCTCCCTCAAAGGTCCCCACCATGGGACCCTGAGTGGCGTCAAAGAAGCTTGTATGCGTACCATTAAGGACTCCGTAATCCGCCTACCAGGGAGCCTTCGACTATTGGAGAACCCTCTAGCAAAAGCGAGACGATGCTCAAGGGATGTCTTGAAAAATTCTGAGGCATTTTAGCAATAAGTAAATGTAAAATTTTCCCGAAAATTTTTATACAAACCATGTCTGTAGGTGTCCAGGGAGTGTCGTGTCTTCCAAGTTTTTCGTCCTGCAAGGGATGGCCCTCCCCTGGAAGGGGACGATTTGCATATTCGTTCTCCGGAAGGGAAGTGTACTCACCTTAATGTGAATCATATTGTTATTCAGTGGTCATTATAAAGCGGGTGCATACGTCGTTCAACTCACTCTTCATTATACTGAGGGCAAGGTCCCACACACCGTCTCTTCCGTGTATGTCTTGATATGTTATGGTTTGTAATTTAAATGCCCGGGACTTATGAGAGAGGTTTCTCGTGTGTGTTTGTTGCATTGGGTCAGGTTTCCCTCCATGTGGCGTAACTTGGATTTTCTTTGTCTTTAACCCCTTTGTGTTTGTGTGTTCGGTGTCCTGTGAAATGTCTCGAGGGAAACTTCATGCACTGCAATGCTCTCCGGGTTCACTTTCCAGGAGAATGGTCCTAAGTATTTAACTCAGCAGTGTTCGTTTAAAAAGGAGTTTGGATGGCACTAATGAGGCGGGTGTTATAATTACAAAGCGCATCAAGGCTTTCGAAATTCCACCGAAATAATAAATAATGTTTTCGACCTGCCAAACGTGTAGGTAGCATCAAATAATGTACGTAAATACTATAAATAATGAGGGTAAATGTTAAAAGTGGTGGCTGGAAGTAAAGCATTTGCCTTAACAGCATTCTATTCCATTGTATGAGATTTCAATTTTGGGCATCGGTTGGCGGGAACTATTCGGTAAGCTATCGGAGGCATTTGTGGAGACATTGGTGAAGACGCTTTGAAAGAAGGAATTTATTTATTAAGTTGGCCTTTTCCAAACTACTGATTTCCGCCATCGCCTCCATTGTAATCTGTCTGTTGTCTGTTGTTTTCCACCCCGAAGAGGAGCTTATCCTAAAACGGGGTTTCCGTATTTTTTGTACTCATTTCTGTATCATGTATTGCCATTTTTTTATGCATCATTCTGTACGGAAATAAAAACATTTAAAACGAAAACGAAAAACGAAACAAACTACTGGTTACTCTTTTGTCGTTATCGTTTTTGAGTGAATTAACTGTAGATCTATTTCCCTGGACATCTCTAACGTACGGCCAAAATGCTTTATGATTCTCTTTCATATTTTTAGCTAATCTTTTCCTTCGATTTCGCGTAGCGCTTTCCGAAATTCCTTCTTGGCGTTCGCCCCTGATAACTTATAATCATAAGTGCCCTCAATACTTCTGATGCTAGAAATTTCGTTCCTTTTATTCTTCATCTTGGCGTGACATAACCATTGACTTTTTAACAATTTTCAAACTTCCGCGTTATATCATCAATGTTCCGTGTTATCTTTTAAAATGCTCCTTGAATTGGATCTTCGATCTTTTCGGGTGTGTCCCTTGGAGATCATCGCGAAAGAATATAAAAGTGAGTCGCATGTTTCTTTTTTACCCCAGATTTTAAAAGTTATGTGTTTCAGTCAGTAGATTGGACATTAAAATATCCTCCCATTATAATTTCATGGTGGTGGTTTTGGAATAAGAAACATTTTATTTGCTGCTCTAGTTCTATTATTAAATTAGCTTTGTCGTCCGTCGTAAAATGCGCATGCATAGATTCTATTGAATTCAGAACTCTTAATTGAACGCCAACTCCAAACCCTAACGGAATCATCTCAGCCCTGCTGGCCCAGGAGTTCTAAACTGCGATAAAGACATCGCCCACAATTCTATCTACTATGTCATTTTTGTAAACGGAAAATGATTTTGGGAACATTTACTTTCGGCGATATCAGTGAATAGCCAATTTTCTCTCCCAATAGTGATATTTAGTGACTCTTTTTTTCCAAAATGCATTTAAACAATATTACAGATATTGTTTCATAGACATTCATCGTTTTCTTATTATTATCGAATCCCTTAAAAACGATTTCGTGCGATCCAATACACGCATTATTCACGTTACATGATACTCTTTGTTCGTATCTAGCACTGACTGACACTTCATATAAAGTAAAATCATTTGTCAACGAGGAATTTAGAGATCCACCATTTGACTGACACTTAAATCTAAAGATGCCATGACGTGATGGAATATCCTATCCGCTACACACACCTGGTGGCCTCAGACGTGTAATGTAACACCAGAGCAGTCGAGTGGGTTCCTTCACGGTTGGATTGCGGGCTGAAAGTAGACGAAGGAGGCTCCGATATCCCTGCAGAAATGATGCAACCTCTGATTAATGCCTTCCATTCGGCTCCAAATCTGGGGTCCACGACTAGGGACTAGGTTGAAAGTTACGAGCGTCATTTAAACCCCCTTGGAACCTCTTATTTTCCGAGTTCAATTCCTTTAGGGCATGCAAAGTGTCTTCGAATCCCCTGTCCATGTTATCGTTGACACCGACGTAAGCCACGACCTGCAGTCTGGAGCACTTCGCGTCCGCAGCTGCCTTCGTCACTTGGGAAACTCCACCACTCGAAAAGCACATTGCCCTTCGAGGCATTCGTTCACACCTCATGGTCTGCCCTTTCCCGCAATCGGACCATCACACACCTGACATTGCTACTGCCTATCACTAGAATTCACCACTTTTTACTATTGACAGTTACTTTTGGTGGTACTGTCACATGAACTGAGTGAGAGGCTGCAGATATGACGGGGCAATATCTTTCTTCTAGCATCTGATATATCTTGGAGACGGGGGTGAGGTTTTGTCTTCGTATCTCCTATCCCACGGCGAAGCGTTAACTTCCTCCGTTTGCGCCACCCTATACCCCAACAACTTCACCCGAGCTGTGTGATTTTTCGAGTACCAGATCTTCACGGGACACCAGACGTAGCACAGGAAAAGGCCCTCCTACCCTGATGTGCGAGTTTCACACGCCGTCGGACGCCACTGGTTAGGCTTCATTTTGAATATGCTGCTAGTATATGATATCCTCATGAAGTTGGATTAATTGCCGAATTGGATCGCGATTGGAGCTTACAGGAGCTAGATTTTTAAAACGTCGTTAAAACTTAGTAGCGTATCCAAAATATTAGAGGAGCTAGGCTGGGAGAACTAATCACGGAGTGAAGGTTTAATTATAGTTTAAATCCCTTGCATAAATCGGAAGTACGTCTCTTTAGCAGTTATGTTGAAAATGTATTATTACCCCCCATCGCACTACAGTAGGAGAGATCATGCCAATAAAAATAGAGAGATTATGTATGGGACATTTAATGTGTCGTTTTTCCACGAACGATAATGGATTGGAATAAAAATTTCCGATTGCGGTAGGGGTCATATTCGCGTCAAAATGTGGGGTGTGGCTTCACCCCCTAGCAGTGGCTTGAAGGGCACTAAAAAATATGAAAACACAGTTCTACCCTCACCTATCAAATCGACCTTCGGGTTGGTTATTATGGTTGGTGCTCGATTATTTTCAAACTGATTCATATTTTATGAATTCGCCGTCAATAGGATTTGTTTCGAAAGGATAAGTTTTCAGGATGCTTTCGGAGATTGCCTTCCTCGAGGAGTGCTTGGCTGCCTTCCCCGTCGCATCTCGCCCCCTTGAAGAGATGGCGGATGTTGGCGATGGAGGTCAGCCAGTTGTGCGGAGAGAGAAATGTTCATGTAAACTCACGCTGGCATATATAAAATGCATTACGCTCTCTCGCCGTTAGGGGCCGCCGTGCGGGTGAAAGCGGCGCTGTATGGAAGAAAAATACGCAGATCGAAGATGTCGGCCGGTCGTGCCTCCATTCTCCCTCGCTCGCCCCACTTGTGGGGGGGTTACGGTGCGGAGTGTATCTCGACCCGCCCGGGTGTCGAACCCCACCCGTGAGAATCAAGTTCCCCCCGCAAGGCATAAGATGAAGAACAGTCTTCTGGGTTCAAATGCACTCCCACTCGCCTCTCCGTTCATTTGCCCTCCCCACATTCGCGTTCTCTCGCCGCGCTCTGCTCCTTTGTCAGGGTTGGTGCTTGTTGTCTGCCCTCTCGGGAAATGTGGAAAGAATCGCACTTCACACGGAAACCGTGGGTAGTTCTCCCTTACCATTTGTCTCAATTCTGTATCAAAGCATTTACATATACACAATACCTCGCAAAAAGCTGCGCGGGTGTTTGGCAGGGGATGTTAAGGCACCTGCCATACACAGACAAAAAATATTAGTTCGTGCATGCACTTGCATACATGTTTGCTCATGTATAACTCCTGCCCATACATTACTACATAAACATCATACAATAATGTTTGCACGTTACCAATTGACGAATTTTAAATTCAAATGAATTTAATTTTTTCGGTCCCTTGGACTGGGTTTTGTTATGTTTGGATGTCGTGAGGGAGGGAAAGTTGATTCTGTACGTGACGGTGTCTCTCTCATATTTCGTCCTGGTTGTTGAAGCTGTGTAAATTGGTGTCATATTAATTCCCTCGCCTTCGCAAGAAAGTTCAGGTGCTATCTACCGTTCTAAAGGTTTAAAGACTTAACCTCTTCAAGGTGCAAGGGGATCCCAGCTTAAGTCTTCCAGCTTACCCGCGATTAGATACTTAATCGCGGGATTTTAGTCGCAAACAAATCGATTGTGCTATAACCTAGTTTTGGCCATTTAGAACTAGTCTAATGAGAATCGGGCATATATACTCGGAAGTTATTGGCAGGAGTTGCGATTTTTTCGTATTTTCCTATAAAATACATGTCTCTCTATTAATTATGTTGAAATGAAATTATTTGCCACATCGTACTAAGGACGGAGAGATTCCGACAGTAATATTAGATAGATCTAATGTGGAACTAGTATATTTAAGATGTCATTTTTCCTGCGAACAATAAAGGATCAGAATAAATGTAAGCGACCGCTCTAGGCGGGGAAAAGTATTTTTCTTTTTCATTCTGACTAGTCAGGTATGTAGTCATTTCATTTAACCTTAGTTATTATCCTTCATGTTAATAACTAACATCAGTAAAATGCTGGAATACATCCGCAAAAGGCAGTGAAAGTGGGCGTTGGAAATATTGAGATGCTGTGGGAATGTCGATAGCTGCGATAGAAGACATGTTAGGTAGGCGGGTAGAGGAAGGAGGGAAATCGAAGTTTTAGAAGGCGACATAAAGTATAAGTTACGAAGAAATAAATAATGAAATAATGTAGGGCAGACGAGGGAACTCTCGGTGATATATAAGTAGCAGGAAGTGTCCGAAATTTATTTTTAATAGTTGGAATACTTTAAATAAATGACTTTTAAAACACCACCAATCTCCCATGTTGCAGAAGGAATTCCTAAATTTCGCACTGCCTCTTTGAGTGTCATGTTTCCTGGATTGAGGACAGCACTACCGATCGTGATTGCACACCGTGTGACTTCTCTTAATGCTTAGTAGGACTCCCTTCCTTCTGGTTCGCTCGGCTCTCTTGATGCTCTTATGTTCAAGTGAAAGCTGTGATTAATGACCAGAAAGTTGATTTTTCAACAGGTCATTCCGGTAATGCGAAGCACGTCTCAGATCCGTGTTTTACGGACCGTGTATAAAAAGTCTTCGAGAAAAAGGCCCTTGATATTAACGGGGACAAAATAATAAAATCCCTCGGATGAAGTCACCCGCCTCACTCTGGAATTTTGGACAAAAGAATGTCTTTTTGGGTGGACAAACGTTTAAATTTCATGTTGACAAAAAAATAATCTTATTTCAGAAATTATATACTAACTACGTCACCAATCCAACAATAACCGAGGTTTCCACTCGATTTTGTGCCCTGAACAGTGCCGATTTATCGTAATGAAAGTCCATTTTTCATGACCTAACACGAAGAAATTAATCGCGCTTGTCAAGTAAAATGTAAATGCCCTCCTCTGGTTCTGTTATCAACACCTATGGCATTTTTGGTTCAGTGTTTGTTGCAGTCGCCTCAAGTCCCGATTACTAGAAAAAACTCATTTTCTCGTTTAAGTAGATTGAAAGTGACCGGCGGAAATCATTTCGAGCGTGTTTTTGCTAACTCGTACTCTGGGCTAGAGTTCCGTTCCCTATGTCTCGGTATTTGGATCGTATTTTTCCATCCTTGAGTGGTGTGGCGAATTTACTGACAGGCGGGGGGCTTAAACCGTATCCCAGCTACCAAATGTCGAAGCAAAATGAATTTAGGATTCCTAAATTAAAATATTCACAGCCGAATTCATTGTTCGAAGGGAAGTAGGTCGAGCGGAAAACTTAATTTCGATTCAAACGAAGCGATCAGTTTTTTTCGCCCTTATGTTTATATCAAAATGATACAGCATTTTTAGCTCACATAGAACGTAATTTATATAAAGTGACGTATTAATTGTAAAATAGGGTGTAATAGTTGCCATCAACTGTATCCTAGTACTCGGCTGAAAGATCAAGCTCTGTGAATATAGGCAGCAAGACCATCTCCAGATCTGTGGCAGCTTCAGCACTCCCCCCACCCTCTGCCACACGCCTTGGCGATGTCTTGCAGAGTACCTAGTAGTCGTATAAATGGTTGTGGTTCATTTTTATTCCCTGTTTTTGCATAACATATTACTAATTTATTAGATGAAATAAGCCTTTCTTCAGCATGCATAGAAATTTGCTCGCATTATGATTTTTTGACTGAAGATTTTCCCTTTTCCCTTCCTCTCCCATATCCTCCGTTATCATTTACCCTTCCCAACCTGATGCTTGGACCTCCTGCCACACACCTTTTTGGTGGATCGCGGGGTATTTATGTCGATGTAGAATAAAACACACCTGATCTATGCAGTCGCGCTCCTTCTAAAAGATTCATTAATTGAAGTGGTGTTTTTGGAATAAGTCAATCTTTCTTCTTACTGCGGAAATGGTCAACGTATAGTCGAAATGAGGCTGCAGTAATTCCTCGCTCTGTTCGTGTTAACTTTTTCCTCGTTGCCGGTCGTAGGGCGCGCAGTGTTCACTTGCCCATGTGTCCGTGGCTTTGGGCGCCATCTGAGTAATGGGCCGTCTGCCACAAATGGATTGCTTCGCCAACGGACAGTAGTAAGAAGTCGTCGAAGGTCGCCGTCGAGGCGGAGTTCCAATCGCATTTGCCGGAAGATCTCCCCCTCCAAGTGCTCGTCCTTCCAAATGATATTTCCTCGGAAGAAAGCTTTGCGATGAGCCTCGTTCGCTCCTGCCCACCCTGTGGTGGTTGTCCGATGTCGCAATGCATCGCGACTACCTCTTTGACCTCAGCCCTTTATTTAAAGTTGAAATGTGCAAGAATTCTTCCATAAGTGACACATTGGGTGTGATGTTTCGGAACGAAATCTCTTTCGCAAATTACTATCGTTTCAGGAAAATTGAGACACCGCTCGATCAGGGCAATCATCTCGCCTCGTATAACGAAATGTTCTTGCGAAAATCATTTTGGGATGACAGAAATCCACGAAACAGTTTGAATTACCACGATGTCACTTAAAAGAGTCTCGGCAATCATCTCAAGGGTTGGTTTGGTCTGGTGATACCGGGATTCACCTGGAACCCCCAAGGCAGCGAGCGAATGACCCGTCACGCCTTGCCCCCTGCAGCAGTCATTCGACTTCGTGGAATCCTGGTACCCGAGAAATCACTCTCCTTGAGTGAAGCTATGGGTTTACTACATCACCGGAAATCGATCCCGGATTCTCGAGTTAGTTTTTAAGCTCTTTACCCATTAGGCTAACAAGCCCCGTAATGGGTCATCTAATATATATTTGTAATATTGGTATAATTAAAGGTACAGAATCTTCTTAGTTTATCCATAACTGATGTCATCAATGGTTGAAGTGAGTTTACATCCCTTTATATTTTATAAATTTGGGTAAACTGTTTAATTCATATTGTCACAGAAGGTACGGCATCATTAACGTTTGGCGACTCTAGGAATGATGAATTCTTCAGTTATTCTTCCTTTATACCTCTCATCAGTTGCCTCTCTCATTCCCTTACGTCTGTCTGTCAGAGGGCGTAATGTAATTCTTGGAAGTTGGTCGTGGTGACCTCGTGGTGGAAGAGGATCCTTGGCGAGATAGTGACTGCTGCTGCTCCTCAAATTCTCTCTATACTTTTACGGTTACTAGTATCTTGATTCATGCAGCCACTGTATTTCTTAGCCTAGAAGTGTGATCCATATTTCAAAAAATTATTTCGGCCCCTTTAAAGTTGCTGGCGGCTGCCTCCAACTAGTATCAATAAATACCACAAGTGGGTAGCTGTGCACGCTAACCCGTTGCTATATTTCTTGAAACGGCTGTGGTGTTCATCTGCCTCCAACTAGTATCAATAAATACCACAAGTGGGCAGCTGTGCACGCTAACCCGTTGCTATATTTCTTGAAACGGCTGTGGTGTTCATCTGGGGTAGGAGAAGCGGAGCAGAGAAAGGGAAACCAATCCCTATCTTGTGTGCACGACCTCACGTGTGGCAGAGCTCGTAGAGCTATAGCCCCTCTACACCTAATCAACCAATATTGTGCTTAATGGTTTGTGGTCAAAATGTTGCGTGCAAACTGAGTCTGTTGTACTGAAGACGTTTTTGAAACCTCACCTGTGCCTTAATTTTACGTCGTCGCGTCCGTTTGCTCAGCTGACTCTCGGGACAAGTTAGGTTGGAGAAGAGGGGATGGAGCGCTCCCGCCCCCTTGGTGGGGCGGTTTGATAGAAATCGCGAGTGCGGTGCCCATGGATCCCCCGAGAATTCTAAGAAAGACAAACGGCGATCTTCGTCATCGAGAGGGTCTCACCCTACACCGTGGTGTCGATCGGCAAGTTCCCGTCACCCCGGCCGACCGCCAGTGCCCTCGCCTTTGTCGATGCGAGTGAACCCACTCATGCTGTATCCCCGCTGGCCGTACCAGATTGGCGCGTAGAGTGACCTTTCTTGCCTTCCTCCCTCAAAACATTTATGTGGTGAAGTAAAATTATGCTTTTAATGCGCGTGCTGTAGGCTTTATGCAGAGAATTCTCGTAAAATTTACAATTTTCTCTTTCTGGAACAGAGGGATGGATGAGGGAAAGATTGAAAAACGCTAGAGTTTGCAGGGTCTTGTCTATTAAGTCCCTTTAAACATATCCCGGCCCTCAATTGAGGCCAAGCCCTTTTATGCTTCCCTACTTCCCGTCGTTATCCTCGGCGGCCTAGCCTTGCCTTTCGATTTATTTGCCAAGAGTCGGATAGATGGTGGGTAACTCGTCTGAATCTCCTTTTTCAACTTTTCTCTGTCTCCGTGTTTGCTTGTGCGAGCAGGGGCGTGTCGTCATAATTAACGGGGGTCCTCCAATCATTACGCAGCCCTCATCATTACGCGTACTCGAGCGCGGAATAATGCGTCGTCACCTGACGCCAAACAACTGATTCAAACACCACCACCGATCTCCCCTCCCCCCCCTCAACCACCCCGTTATTAATAATGCCCTGCCCCCTCGCGAGAGTCGAGGCAGCCACCGGGGACTGACGGAACGTCTTTCGCCGTCTCTCCTCACGCATCTTCCCATTGTCCCGCAAAAGGGGAGGCGGAGGGAATTAACACCTGATGTTTTCAACTTCTCTGGCGCCAGCAGTGTACATACAGGTACGCGTAGCCATATCCCCTCCCTCGACGGCTCCGCCCGTTTTCCACCTTTATTATTCGCCGGGTTGTGCCCCTCCGAGGGTGGTGCGTGCGTATACTCGTATTCCCCCCTCCCCGTGGCTGGCGTCGAATTTCGCTAATGAGGGCTCTTTTCACACCCGTATATTTGTATGTACTTGTAAAGGTCCCTGTGTTCCTTCGGGGCAAACACAGAAATGTATTTCTTAACTTGTTCCTCTCTCTCTTTTATGATAACCATCCCTCGGCGCTACATTGAGACGCCAATTGAGTCGAGGGTGAATATTGTTTGGATAGAAAATGCATGATGTCGCCATCTCTCTCTCTTCCTCATCTATCTCTGTTCCTTTTTTTACTCTCCCCCATTTGCATGTGTGTTCGTAATTATATTTTGTTTAATATAGCATGGTTGGTTGCGAGACTCGTTAATGTTGCTTTTCGTTAATGATCATTAAAAACAAGTGGCATATCGGTTTTAGATATGTTAATAGGCAGGAGAGAGAGATAGAGCACAATGAAAAGTGCTTTTCGTAAATATCATGATTTTTGGATCTATTCTTTGCAGGCATAAATTTGTTTATGCTCTCCCCATGGGAAACTAAGGCATGCATACGTAGTATGTTGGTTTTTATCTTGAATGTGCGCCCAAATTTACATTTACATTTTACCCTGCACGCCGCCAAGGAGGCGTGTGGCAGGAGGTGATAGGGCACCATCCATCATAGCAATGATGGATGGTGCCCTAAATAAATGGTTTCTTTTGCTGTTGTGGTCTCGAAAGGGTTTTTAAGGGTTTCACATAAATTGATGAGTGTTTAAGACGAATCACTTAGAGGAACCGTCATAATACCTGAACTCGGGAAGGTGGGGAAGGGAGAATTGGCAATGGCTGAATAATGGTAGTATCGACTGGGCAGCAACTGCCAGTTAGCTGCCCTCTAATTACTTTCGGTTTTTTGGGGCGTCGCAAAAATTATATTTTGTGATAACTCGCGCGAGTCGCAGATCTTTCGGACGTGAGTTCAATATTTTGTTCCCTTTGTATTAGCTATATGTAGATTCATTACTGCTATTGTGTTCAGTTCAAATCCCTGGTGTGCAGAATGACTCCTGAAGACTTATTACGTAACGATATGGGTTTAATTACATCATTCTGTTATTCTAAACTTATTTGAAACCGGATGGTTTCCACCCTTACAAAGTTCAAATGCAGTAGAAGCTACTTCAGGTGCTCCCCAGGGAAGTGTTATCGGACCTCCTGTCATTCTTACTTTACGTTAACGACATTGACTCCGAAGTTACTGGTAAGATACGTTTTTTTGGTTCACCGTGATATTATTAATCCTGAGAACGCAGTAGCTTTATCAGATTACTTGTATGATATGCACGGCTGGTGCGACACTTGGGAAATAGAATCAAACTTTAAAAAGTGTATAGTGATGAATTTTTGAAAATGAGCAAATCCCTCCAGACCGCCCACTGCCTCGGGAACACCAGAATGGAATGTGTAGACTCGATTAAAATCTTAGCCCTCACTCGCGACCTCTCCTGGGTGAAACACATTATGTGGACAAGCTAACAAAAAAATAGTGTGAATTAGAAGATTATTGGGAAAATGTGACGGCATGGTTAAAGAGCAATATTATTGATTAGGACTAATTTAGAATATGGTGCTAGAATATGGGATTCTCATGAAGTTGGATTAATTGCCGAATTGGATCGCGTGCAGCGTACAGGAGCTAGATTTGTAAATCGTTGTTATGATAAACTTAGTAGCGTATCCAAAATATTAGAGGAGGTACGTTGGGAGTCACTTACGGAGCGGAGGTTAAATTATTATAAAAATCTCTCGCATAAATTGGAAGGCTGTCTCTTTAGCAGTAAAGCTGAAAACGTATTATTACCCCCATCGTACTACGGTAGGAGGGATTGTCAATTAAATTAGAGAGATCACGTGTACAGCCCATAGATGTAAGATGACATTTTTTCCGTGAACGATAAGGGATCAGTAGAATATTGTCCAACTTCGGTAGGGTTATTCGGGTCAAAATAGCTTAGGTGTGTAGACGTCCCCTGCCACACACCATGGTGGTGGCAGGGTCCAGGGTACTAAACTATGTAAAAAACAGTTTTTACCTAATACATTACCACGTTTAACGCTATCTGGTTTGGAAAGCATGAAAACCCGACATATTCTGCATCGGCATCAAGGTGGGGTGAAGATAACTGGTATGTAAATTACATATTCAGGTGAGATGTCCTGGAACTGTTCCATAATAACAGAGAGGAAGACTGTTAAAATTTTCCACTTAATAAAGATATATTCCCGACTAGTTTCGTTGCACTACATCATTTTCCAAACTTGTCGGGAATAAATCTTAATTAAGTGGAAAATTGTAATAGTCTTCGTCTCAGTTGTAACCGGTGTATCCGATATATGTCAGGTGTATGTGTGTATCTGTGTGTGCGTGATACCATGTCCTTCGTGGTAGTTGAAAACGTGTAGTGATACGCCACATTCCATTAATACGTGTAGCGTGGAATTGCCCATGGATGTTGCGGTGTGGTGTCTGCCTACACGCCAGCTATCATGCCTGTATCGTTTCGTCTTAAAAGCAAGTTCGATTGGTGACGAAGACTAGTGGTAACTTGTCGCCTAGTAACTCAAAGTAGTAGCAGTCTCGTAGTATCTTATCTCGAATCAACACTTTGAGGCGATGCGAACCTATAAATTTAAGGAGAGGAGTTTGAAAGGACTAGGGTCAGCAGAGGAATTAATCCTCTCAAGGCTTAAATGTGTTCTCTCCTAATTAAACGAACGGCACCTTGTTTTATTAAGTCGACCTGAAAGTGCTCTTCGTGGCGGTTTCTGACGAGGTTTTTGAGGCGCTCCCCATCAAGGGGGTTAGGAATGAAATAAACCTGTGAAATGGTTAAGGATTTTGAGAAGTTGGCTATTTCTCTGGGGCGTAGAGTGCGATGGGAAATTATCCCTCGTGCCTTGCAAACGCGTTTCGGCTGGAGAGATATTGGTTCGGGCTCCATTGTCCCCGCCGCGATCGCTCTTTTATCGCCATTTCGGAATGACTGCACCCTCTGCCGCTCCTTATGTCAGCCGCTGGCACCCGACCATCACGCCGCTGATAACTAAAGGAGAGTGGGGAGTTTCAATCGGATCTTTCAGCCCCCCCCCCCCCCCCGCTCCTTCCCGCTTCCAATATTTCGCCTAGTCTTGCTTCCTTCCTTCAACGGTCTCTCGGACTCAATCTCTCG
Source organism: Hetaerina titia (assembly GCA_037158775.1). NCBI lineage: Eukaryota > Metazoa > Arthropoda > Insecta > Odonata > Calopterygidae > Hetaerina > Hetaerina titia. The sequence goes on along the minus strand of CM073772.1, from coordinate 103,152,438 downwards.
TCCAAATTTATAGCAAATATGACAGATTTTTCTGATCCTCCTCCAATTCTCTAATTAACGTTCTCTCCCATGGATTTCAAATGTTTTCCGCGCGTCCCGGATGTGACCTAACTAAATTGAGTCACACTCCTCTTACCTGACCCGCTTATTGTTTTTTTTTTTGATAATTTGGTCAAAGACCTGTTTAGAATGATCTTTGACAGGCATATTTGTGTGCACGTGTACCTTTATGTGAGGAGGAACAAATCATATTTTTGTATAAGATCATGTTTGTGCATGGGAGAATGGCTTTAAAATTCATCGCTGTGCGCCATCGCGGATGTCTTTTGCCGCGGGAGCCTGGTCAAGTCTTCGAATGGTCCCCACCTCTCGAACGGGCGGTCGAACCGAGTGGCGTCATTCATGCGAGTGTCGCGCGATCGTTTCGCTCGATGTCAAGTCTAGTTCTCCCGGAGGACTAGAGCTGCTCTCTCTCTCTTTCTATCCGCTTGTCCGTTGGCCTTTCTCCATTCACGACGCTCACTCCCATCCCCGGCCGTCTTTCGCTGACCTCTTCTCTTCCTCGTCCTGGACCTTCCATCCCAGCTTCCGCCCCATTCCTCCGCCCCCCCTCTACCTCCACTCCTCCTCTCTCCGCCCCATTCCATTCCTCCCCTCTCCCCTTTGGCTTACTCGCTTTGGGCCATGGAATGCCAAGGTCACGTGCCTCGGCCGCGAGTTTCTCATCCACTTGTTTTCTTCCCTCAAACCCTTGAACACACATCCCTAGCCTCTCTCTCTCTCTCTCTCTTCCCCCCTCTCTTTCTCCTGCTCCTCCTCCACCAAAGTTCCGGCCGAAGCCTCAATTTTTATTTCTTAAAAAAAATGTTTGTCAGCCATTCTTTACCTCCGAGCGGTGAAAGTTCTCCCGAGCCATCCATTAAAACAATCTTTTTTTCTCCTACATTTAAACTTTTTTCTGTCTATTTAAGGCTGCCCTCTCTTTTCACCAGTTCCTCTCTTCACCCTCCTCCCATTCCCCCTCGTATATCGTTTCATTGACCCCCTCCCCTCTCTTCACCCCCTGCCACCGCCCCCCCCCTCATCTCCCCATCACCTATCCCATCTCACTCCCGTTTTCACCTCGGATACTACCATCCGTTTTTTACTTCCCGAAATTTCGTGCCTTGGCCGGGTGTTCTCACTTGTCTCGCCCGGCTTTCCTTCACGCTCGACTTCACCCAGTAAACACCACTCTTGAGTAAACAGCCGCGTACCCAAGGGGGTGACGAGGGGGGGGGGGCGAGGAAGAGCAATAAGTTGTTGCGCCTGATTTACTCAAACGTAACGAGGCATTATTTACGGCGGGGCAGTAGTGTTAAAGAAGCTACGCATGTTATTTGATATACACTCCAGTTGAAGCGTTTTAGTGTCCCGAAATGGAAATAAAAATGTTTAAGGGGACTACATCACCAGGCGCCTTCATGCCTTCCAATGTAAAAGGTGACAATTGACCTTGCGTCTTTCCCCGTCCTGCGGATGGGTACTCATGTGCTCATGTCACTCGAGGTGTTTCAATAGCTCATCGGGTACGTGCGGCTCACCATTATTTTTATGCGCAGTGTCTCTGATTCACTCGTTTTTAATTGCATGATGTGGGGACGTTTGACTCGGGAAAATAATGGCCAAGTCACCACTCCGGAAATCATCGGTAATATAATCCTCCCCCCCGTGGACACACTTTCAGTCTGAGGTGGAGGTTGAGAGTGGACCGCTGGAGGGAGGGTTTCGCCTCCTCTTAAGGCGGTTGGGGTAAGGGGGTGGTAGAAGGTGGTAGGTCGGCATTTCGTAGAGTACTCGTCCGGCCGACTTGGGTGTTTCAAAATGACCTTGCCCTCTCCCCCTCGAGCACTTTTATCTGGTAATTTGTTAATATTGGATTAAATATTTTCAACGAAAAACTTTAACCTCTCCCTCCCCTCCAGGAGATAACGGAGTGTATGAGAACAGCTTGATTGGCGGTCTGTGTTAACATTTTCCGTGTCGTCCATTTTCTTTGAAGCATCCAATGAAACTGAAGGACGAAGTCCCTGCTGACCTAAATACCCGTCGAGTTGACCGACTTCGTAGTCGGCGTAACTAACTTAAAACCTGAATTAGAATGAGCCAGGCAGTGAAAAGTTTAGGAGCTTAAATTTATAAAAGGAAGGAAAATAAGAATTTAGAAACACTTGCTACAGTGTCACTTACATCGCATGCAAGTGCATATCTGTACTTGTATATATACCACCCGCGAGCCACCGCATCTACAGAATACCCGGAAATTCGTACCCGCAAAGTCATACTACACCGCGCATGAACAATTAATTTAAGTGTGGTCATTTTATCTCAGCCTTATTTCATTGTGCTTGATAGCAGCTTTCCTCTCATGTGTGGAAAACTATTTAAAATTTAGATACCGTAGTACGTCTAGGGGGTTGTAAAATAATTATTTCCTTTTTTTTAACAAATGGCACAAAGGAACACTTAATTGTAATCTTACCTACCTAGTTTTGAATCACACTTTCCACTAATCTTAGCGGTGAGTCGCAAGGTACCAGTTATTAGCATAGATTGTAGATTAGCCGGTAGATCTAATCTTGGAGAATATAAGAATGACAAGAAAAGTGGTATTTTAGAAGAATTGCGCTGAACACTTCCACGTCCGTCACGTGGCCTCAAACCGGCAATTCATCGCAATGTGGAAAAGTGACGAATTCGACTTGCGATATTCGGAAAAGGGCACTTGGGCGCCACCTTAACAAAAAAAATATCGTGAAGCGAGCACGTCAGGAAGATTTTTTGAGCCGCCTTGAAGAAACTAAAATTCATACGGCGAATTTTAGAAAAACTTAATGAGAGTAAGTAAGGGGAAGGTGTTACTTTGTTTTTAATGGCGAGGCCGCCCATGGAATTTGCGGTAAGTGTTAAGTAGCCGTCAGAGAAAGATTTAATCAAGGCGAGGTAGGAGATTTGCGAGCAAGGGTAGGTTTGTGTAGAAATGTTACGATTACAAAGCGAGCGTAGCGCGGTTGATAGAGGAACCAGGGTGGAAGTTCTTTCCATCCAAAGGGCGAAGGGAGGAGGCGAAGCTGAGACTATTAGATAGTTACCTGACGCTCAATTTACCTTGAAATACCGAAGAAATCAATAAGACCCCTCACTGTATTGTATCGGCAGATTGGACCGTTCTGATAAAAAATGAGATTCTGTGGCATCAGTAGATTCAGGAAATCTTTTTTATTTCTTCGCAACGGCTTTCAGTCACACGAAAACAAAGCTAAACAACAGAAAACGACAGCCAATGAACTTAGCTGACCTTGAACACGTCAAATTAGTTGTAGAAGGCTGCTCATGTAGCATCCCTGCCACGCGCCTCCTGGGCGGCTTGCTGGGTGCGTCGTAGTTTTAGAGATATTATAAGACGCTAAACGCACTGGAATGCTTATAACAGACCAGGGTCGCAAAGGAGACGCCCACCCTTGTCCATTTTCCTCGTGTAGCATTCTAAGCGTCTTTGCGGGGACGGGCTCGGCCTTGGGCGTTCCCGTTGCTTGTGCGAGAGGCACTAGTGAAAATGCGTTGGTCTCCGCCTCCCACCCACGCACGAATTTCGCCGGGGCATACTTCTCTCTCTCTCACTCACACACAAGGGAGATAGGGGAAGGGGGTTCGTCCTCTCATCGGAATAGCACAGCCGATGATCCTGCGGCCCCACCATTAACCCCCGCCCCCTCTCCCAGACCTCACGAAGTTTCAAAACGAGAAAAACTAAATAATGAAACGTCATGCAGAATAAAGACTTACACGATTGGTTAGAAGTTTGCCACAATAATGTTTTTGAGGGTGATGAACTAGTGACCTAACACCCCCTGCCACAAGTCATTGCGACGGATTGCGGGGTAGTTTAGAGACGTGGAATTATCCACAGCCAGTTGCAAGGACGTGTGGCAGGGAGTGTTAGGTCACTAGTTAATTCTACTTCTACTCCACCATTCCCACTTACACATGGCACCCCGTGAGCCACCGAAAGGAAAAATGGAAGTTTAGATGGCGACATTTATGGAATTAAAGTTTGATTTATTACAAAATCCACCTGTTTTGACCCCCTGTGCCTTTTTCATTTCCAAACTTGAAAAAATGGCACGGAGGAAAACGATTCACGTCGAGGTATTCGTCAACGCATTGCTTTTTATGGAGGACCTTCCAAAATCATACTTTTTGGAAAGCTTAAATAAGTTGGAGGAACGCAGGGAAAAACGTATGAAGCTAAACGAATATTATGTTGAAGAATGAAAATAAAATCTGCCAAAATAATATTTCTATTTTTTTCTTAAGGACTTCGTGAACGACCCACGTATTGTTAGTAACTCCACAGACAACGCTCCGAAAACAAATAGGGCGGGCTCACGTGCGACGCAGTCATCGGTTACATTCTACCCGTGTAGGAAAGACATTTTACAAATGTATCAGATCTACAATTAATTTGCAGAATAACTAATTTATTGCCGGGCCTGATAGTGGCGGGATAACGTCCTCGCCTGTCAACGCAGACGTCGCGGGTTCGATTTCCGCCTAGATGGTTTTTCCTCCACCTAGAGCGTGAGTGTATGTAATTGTCAAATTGTTATATCGATGTTCTAAGTCCGATATAAAGGTCGAAGTGTTGTTTTCGGACTAATGCAAAGTAAATAAATGAATTATTATGGACGCTAACATGCCAGCCATTAAACTAGATTATGGGGGGCATTCCTTCCATGTTCCTAATTATTTTCACCGGTTGCTACCCATTCCTGTATTAGTGCCCCCTTCCCCCCGAGGTACTGTGGAATAGTGCGCGGGAAACTTGTGAGAATTAATAATATTATTTCTTATAAATTTACATTGACCCTACTGCGTTCGAACAATGTTCCTATGATCACCTATCGTGCGTGGAAATAATGACACTTTAAGTCTATCTATTATACTCTTAATCTCTCTAATTTTTGTTAATATGATCTCTCCTACCGTAATACGATGGGGGCAAAAATACATTTTCAACATCACTGCTAAAGAGACAGCCTTCCAATTTATGCAAGAGCTTCAATCTGTAATTTAACCTTCGCTCCGTGAGTGATTCCTAGTCTAGGTGCTCTAATATTTTCGATACGCTACGTTCATCATAAAAAAAACGGTTTGCAAATCTAGCTTCTCTACGCTGCACGCGATCCAATTCGGCAATTAATCCAACTTCGTGAGAATCCTAAATACTTGCAGCATATTCATCACATTTACCTAGTACTCTTCTAATAAATCCTAATTTTTTGTTGGCTTGTCCAGATATTATGTTTCACCCAGGAGAGATCGTGAGGGAGGATAACGCCTAGGTATTTAATTGAGTCTACACATTCCATTTTGGTGTTCCCAACGCAGTAGGCGTTGGGGTGGGAATTGCTATTTTTCCAAAAAAGTATGACTACGCACTTTTTTAGTTTAATTCTAATTGTCAAGTTTAGCACCAGCGTTGTATAGCATTAAGGTCATCTGATAAAGCTGCTATGTCTCCAGGATCACGGATAACACGTTAAACCACTGCATCATCAGAAAATTATTTATATTATTATTATCTTAAATATATTATTATTAGTATCTTACTAGTGACTTGAAATATTTATTTGGTAGTTGTGTCCAACCAAAACCTGGGTAGTGCCTAATTTTTCAAATTTATTATATTTATTATAATCTTTCTTTCCTAGACTGTACGTATGTCAATGCGTTGAGAACAAATCAAGCCTAAAAACCTCCAGGCATATAAACATGATATTTCATATAATTTTTTCCTTGGCTGTTATGACATATGTCATGAAGTAACAGATTGGATTACCCGGGCTCGTGTAAGAAGATACAGGTCGTGCTCCGCGGCACGGACCTGAGGGATGGGGTAGGTGAAGCGGGGAATCATGGTATTGTTTCTAAGGAAGAGGACGCGGGGCTATGGAAATGGGGGATTCTGGGATTTCTTCATTGGGGTTGGGAATCGTTAAGGTTATGAGTTTTTTGTATAATGTGAGAGGAGATAACTGATTGGTTCTTTGGAGGTGGCATGATTGTATAGGGTTTTGTGATTGGTTGTTAACTAAACATTCATCCTTCGAACCCAGTGATTGGCCAGAAATTAAAGAGACGCCATATCCCACAAATTACCGCGAGAGTTCGACTTATTTCAATGTAGGTTTTCGTCTATGTCGGTTGTTTCATCTTCAAGTAGGAGTTAATCAAGTTTGTAGTCCATGGAAGGGTGAGCATTAATATAATTTGGAAAATCTTACGCTTTCCGTTAGACTTCAGGTTAAATAAGCCATGATAAAATCGAGCAAGGATAAATTTTCAGTCATAGCAGCCTCCAACAGTGTGGGAGAGAGTTACACAAAGGAAGTTATTCACCCTTCGTTAGTATTCGAGTCGTCGATGATTTCTTTGCTGGAAATTTGTCCAGATTACTTCTTAACTATTCTATTTAGAATATTTATGCCGTTTTATTTATTTAACTGGCATAAGTGAAGTATTAAAATACTACGATAGCTTAGGAATCCGCCATCTTGGTCCGCCATTCGAAAATGACACAATCGAGCAAGGATAAATTTGGAGCCATGGCAGCCGCCAGCTTTGTGGGGTGGATTTACATCAATTGAAATTAGCCAGCCTTGTTGAGCCTTTGAGTCGTCGATGTTTTTGTACCGGAAAATTGCACAGGTAACTTCTTTTTCAAATATTTACCCCGTTTTATTTTTTCTGGCGTAAGTGCATGTTTCAAATATTAAAATAATTTAGGAGTCCGCCATATTGGTTTACTTGACCGTCCGAGGAAGGGCTTCGAAGTGCACGTTTTTTAATTGTGTTTACGATTCATTGATTTAAAATGGTAAACATACTTTCTCCAACAAATGTCATAGGTAATTTATTTGTAACCGTTATTTACCGTTCACCGGTATTGTTCTCTGTGTGTCATTACAAATTTCCAACTAGTGTGATTTACTCTTTCATCATCCTGAGCCATCAGTTTACGAAATTGCTGTGTTTTTGTCAACTCAAAATGTGATAATTTCACCAAGATAGATAATGCGTGCCTTTACGCGAGTGCTACGTTATCGGGTTTTTTTCGAGGATACACGAATCAGGAATTGTTACCAGAAAGCCACGAAAAAATTGCATTCTCGAGTATTGTCCATTTTTGTGAGTGTTGCATTTAGGAATGAAAGCAATTCGGCGAATATGGTGAGACATAGATTAAATAAATATATGAAGTGATCGACTGGTCGAAGAATGTCTTTCGAGAAGCGATTTTAGACATTAGGATGATCGAGAAAAACATATACAATTCATATTGAGTCTTGCATTTACTTAAGATTCTTGAAAGTTATCGTAAAAGCGCTTACTGAAATCCGAAATGTGAAGCGATGTGTAAGCGGTGTGCCCTTTCATCCATACTTTCCGATTCACTCATCAGCTTCCGCTACTTTGATATATGATATTCTCGTAACTATTAATAGTTACAAAAAAACGAAATAAATGTAGCAATAAAGTTAAGATTTCAATTAATAACAGAAAAATAGGAATTAAACTAGAAAGAGCTTGTCAATTAAACTGGAAAGTGCTTGTCAGGTGAACGCCTTCAGAATTGATTACGGCGATAGCTATGGCGTTAAACTCATTAAGAAGTGCGGAGAGACCAAGAATTATGGGTTGGTGTAATTAAAATATAAATTCACGTAATATCGGAATGGTATAAGAAGAACATGAGATGAAATTGTTTCGGTCATATTGATATTAGCTTTTTAATTATGGATTTACAATAAACATTAAAAACAATATTTTGTTGAAGTTGGAAAACAAATATATAGGATTCAAAATTGCTGTGTAAGCTAATATTTGCCGATTTTGTAGTAGTAGTCATTTGAACACTCACATAAATGGATTATTCATTAATGACAAACTCTTTGAAATCCGATTAAACATTTTGTTTGTTTGAGTTTCTGTGAGAGAGAATAATTTGGTTTGCGGCATTCTCATTCGATGGTCATTTCTGGAATAACTGATAGGATAATTATAAAAATAACGTTCCATCTGTTAGTACAGATGATGGAGGAATATACACGTATGAAGGCAACATCATTTTAATATTTGTCAGTGATATCGTTGTGTAATAATGTTTTTATCCTAATTATTATCATGTAAATATAAGTGGCTATTGTTTAATGAATTTTAACTTTCATTTTTCGGATTGTGACTTCTAAATTTTTTACTTGTCGATAAAACTATTTTGAAGCATTGATACTACGCAACCAAATGGAAATTTCTTGGCAGTGTTTGGAAAAAAATGTGGTCTGCTCTAAGCTGACGTTTTAATAATCGGAATCTTTTCGTGATCGGGAATGAAACGTGAACCGTGTGATGTAATGTTCCTTGAACCGTAATGTGTGGTAAATGCTGTATCCTGAGAATATTTCCGCCTTTCAAATTCACAGTCACTGTTATCCAAAGACATTCAAGGATTTTAAAGTGATTCAAGTGAGATGATCAAGTGACGTATACATTGAAGTTCTCTATCAATGGCCCGAATCCCTTGAAGGTGACTTACTCAAAGAAGAAAGGATGATAGGAGAAAACGAACGGGGACCGGAGATACTGAGAGGTGAATCAGACCGAGCCGTGAAAGACCTGAAGAACAAATAGACACCAAGAGTTGATAAAATAAAACGGAGTATTTATCAAAGACTCGGGACCAATGCAAAGGATACCCTTTTTGAAATAATGAAAGATATCTACGGCAGTGGAAGACTACCTGAGGACTTAAAGAAGAGTGTAATGATTGCAATACCGAAGAAACCTAGAACAGATAAATGCGAAGGACACAGAACATTGAGCCTGACTTCTCACGCATCGAAATACTTACTCGGATAATCAGTCGACGAATAGAAGGAAAGGTAGAAGAAAGCCTCTCGGAAAAACAATTCGAATTCAAGAAAAACCGAGGAGCAAGAGAGGAATTACTTAGCTTGATATTCGTGGACTTAGAGAAGGCCTTCGACAATGTCGAATGGAGCAATATTTTCAAGATATTAGAAGCGCTTGGAATGGACTACATCAGCAGAAGAATAATTCATCACCTGTACAAGAATCAGGTAACAATTATGCAAATGAAAAACGGAAGGAAAATAGAAGCCAAAATAAAAAAAGGATTCCGACAAGGATGCAATTTCTCGCTAGCACTATTCAACGTCTATCTAGAAGAGGCAGTAAAGGAAGCATAAGAATTGGGCATCAAAGAAGCCAAGGTGAATGGCGAAGAAATTAACATGCTGCGGTTCGTAGACGACATCGCAGTAGTAACAGCGACGCGAGGGGACTTGTAAGCAAACATGAATAATATGGACCATGTACTTCGGGAATGTGATATGAGCATCAACAAGAAGAAAACTAAAATCGTTGTGTGTGGAAGAGAGAAGCTGAATGCAGGTATCTCAAATCGAGGAGTGAAACTAAAGCAAGTGGAATCCTTCATCTACTTGGGCAGTAGTATAACTTGGGGTAGAAGAAGCTCGGCCGACATCAAGCGAAGAATAGCCCAAGCAAAGAAGGCGTTCATTGAGAAGAAGCAACTACTATGTTCAAAGAACATAAGATTGCAAATAAGGAAGCAGCTCGTCAAAACGTTCGTATGGAGCATGGCACTTTATAGTTCTGAGACTTGGAATATTGGAAAAGTGGACCAACGAAGAATAGAAGCATTTGAAACATGGTGCTGAAGGAGAATGCTGAAGATTAAATGGACAGACAAAGTGAGGAACGAAGAAGTATATAGAAGAGCAGAAGAGGAAAGGACCATATGGAGAGCTCTATGGCAAGGAAGAACTTGATGGATTGGACATACCTTGAGGCCCAATGAATTAGTTAGAAACATAATAAAGGGAAAAATTGAAAGATACCACGAGGAAGGCCAAGAGACAAGAACATAGGGCAAATTAATAAGGGTGAAAAACAGGGAACCTATCAGGGGGTGAGGGAATTAACACTAAATTGGGAAGAATGGATGGCTGCAGTAAACCAATCTTAGGATTGAGATACTGATGATGATAAATTTAAAAATTAAAAGTGGATGTAAATGGACAGGATCGCGGATTCTGGCGCTCATTGATGTGTTTTTAAAAAATTATAAACTCGTAGCAGTCAAGAGGTGGAGTAATGAGCTTAATATCTTTAGTTTTTCATTCTGTCGCGTCCGAATAATGTAATTTCATCGTAAATCAGTTATATGTATTGAAAATTATGATGCGTCTCAGTTTAGTAAGTGTCGCCGGGGATAGCACGAATGCTATTTCGTTATTTTATATCTTCATTTTGGCCCCCTCCGGAAATCGAAATATCTTTTGGGAACGTGCGGGCGCCATTGTGTCCAGTCGTCAAAGTCGTGCGCGCCCCACCCCTTCCTCTAGCCAACAGCGGTGGGCGTCTTATGTCACCGCCACGTCGTTGGCAACGGCCACCCCCGCCCCTCTGCCCTCCCGCTCATCACTTTTATTCGCCACCTGTGCTCTCTCCGTCTCAACAACATCCGTGCGTGTTGAGTCCTCCCATAAATCGCCTACCCTCCGAGAGCACCTGTTCTCTCCCCTCCCCCCCATGGATCCCCCCACCTCGGGGGGCCCCTCCAGAGACGACAACGGAGATTACCTTTTGAGAATGGCCTTCCCCCCCTCCCGCCTTGGCACCCATCCGCTTCCCCCACCCCCTACTCCCAGCGGTGGCTCCACTCCTCGCTCCCTATGGGCGCCCCTCATCTCCTCCGGTGGTGGTTTACAACGGGTGGTGACCTCACCAGGGTCAGTATGTGTGTCAGCGTGTCAGTCACGACTCCTCATCTCGAAGCGCACTCCCTCCTCATTCACCCTCTCATTCCACTTCTTCTTCCCTTCATTCCCGATTCTCTTCTTCCTCTGCCATCACCCCGTGCCGTTCGCTGGCCGGGATTGCACCCTTCGTTATCGTTAAGTCATATGGCTGAACTAGCTAATGATACAAGTTTCGAGTTCTCAAAGTATCTTACATTCACTCCTGCAAATCCCTGACGTTGACCTGAACTGTCGTCTAGCTCCCGAGAGTAAGGTGGGGTCATGCGTCCTTTGATGCTCCTGTGTCCTTCAGGGAATTGGTGTTTCCTTTGACATTCATTTGCCAGTAATGGTGGCCGTCAGAGTCGTCGGACGGAAAACCAGCTTTCCAGATTTGCACCACATATGGATGCTGTTTGATTAGTGAGTGCATGTCTTTGATGCTATGTTAATGTCGCGAGATTATGTTCGCCTAAAGATTACAACTATGGCGAGAAATGTATTTGGGGAAACTGTGGCTAATGCAATTAACGGTCAAAAAATTCACTTGATGTCCTCTCGTCTTCGGATTCGTAACGGCTATCCTTGTATTTGCACCAGCCGATGGCTTCCTATTGGAAAGGGCTTGGATCATCCCAGTGGGAAATGGCCGGAGCGGATCATTTTTGTTTCCAAGTTTCCCCACGTCTCCACGAGGCTGCGAAAGTTGGTCGTTGGAAATGTTCCGGCAATGTTCATCGAAGTTTCCATGCGATATTGCTCCATGATATCCCGCACTCTATTTGGAGGAAACGAAGTATATCAGCCTTGAGTACCTCCAACTACGAGTCATCGTTTATTGCGAAGCCATAAATAATTTAGTTATAAGCTGTTTTGGCTTCCAATCTGATGATGGAACCGACGTTGAAAATGTTTTAGAGGAAAATACCGTCTAGCATGGGGATTTCCTCTCTGTTTTGCCCACATTACGGTTCGACGCACATTAACAGAAATGGGTTCGGTGACCGTAAACGATGATGATACCGCCTCCTATCTTTTGGTAAACAGATATTTATTTAATTGATCCAATCGGCCAGTTAGTTCTGTCCATTTGATAACAATGCCAGTGGCATTCCCTCTCTCGGTGACCCGTAAGCGACCAAGGTTCGCGCTCTGTCGCAGCGCGATCCTTCCGCAGTGGAATTCGTTTCCCCCCCAGCGCCACCCCCTCTACTTCTTCTCTTCTCCCCTGCCCTCCTTAGACTCCCCCCTCCTGCCCTCTTTGTAAATCGACACGCTTCAATCGTCTTCCTCTCTTCCCTCTCGGGAATTTTTTTTGGGCTTGATGTCTTATCTAAATCAAATCATACATGTATCCTTTTGGCCAATGCCCTTCATCTTGTATCTCTTTATATCTCTATCCTTTCCGTTTCCGACAGGAAAAGATTCTTCGCGGTTTCCTTAGTGTTTTGTTTGTCACGCCTTCCTCTTATCCATGTAAATTTAAAAAAAGGATACCAATTACCAATATGAGGAAATAAAAATACGTAAACTTAATCGTCTTTAGACATGACTGGGGGGGAAACTGTTTGGGGGGGGGGATATATCATATCTTGGGTTATGCAATCTCCATACAATTTTGCAATTTTCCACAAGCTCAATCTCAAAAGTCAAAATAAATTACATTTTTAAATCATCTGTCAATTTCTTATTCTTGGTTACACACATATAGATGGCAGTACTGCTACTTAGTGTGTCCAAACTCAAGTTGTGTTTTCATTAGGCACCTTACACGTAGGCATCTAAAAACATGCTTTCTAATGCCTAACCAGTTAGGGCGCAGCTGTAGGCTCCTCCTTATGCTTATGCTGACGTCTCTTTGTACATGAATGGTAAAAAAAAACAGTAACCACAGGAGACAACCGGTAGGTGATGGGAGGGAAGCCGGTTCCTTTCCCTGTGCCGGATATGGCTTCCCAGGAAGGTCTGGTACCCAGAAAACCACATAGCTTAGTTGGAACTGAGGGTGCCGAGAGAGCCGTGCCCGGGAAACGAACCCGGGACCTTCGGCCAGTAGTCCAACGCTCTACCCCGACTACCGTGCCACTGTACATAAATATTATCTCATCCAAAGTAATAAGTAAGATAATACCATTTGCCGACCACGCACTAATCTACAGGGAAGTAGAGATGGACCCAAATCATCAAACACTAAAAAAGACTTGGTTTTGGTTGAACAACATTTAAAAATGGTGTTCAGAAGTGGGATTATTATTGAATACTAATAATTTAAGATTATCCATTTCTTAAAAAATAAAAATCACGAGCAGACTTGACCAACTTAGATACACCGAGGTATTAGGATGACCACGTAAAATACTTGGGTGTAACCATCGCTTCTGAACTTCTATAGCAGAAAGACGTACGCGTTATTTGCGGAGGGGACCTAAAGAAGCTGGCTTTCATCAAACTTTTTTGGGAAATGACGTATAGTGATGAAAAAGTGAGGGAAGCATGCTATTTTTTTCAGTAACACCCCACGCAAATAATGCGGCGAATATATAGGATCCATTTAAAACAACACTTAATGGAGAATTGACCAAGATTTACTCGTAAATTACGAGATTGGTGAAAAAGTCGAACGGAAGAGAACAAAGCGTCACTTATTTACTACAAGATCTGGAATGGGAACCCTTAGATATGTGAAGCCTCAAGAGCAAGATCAAACATATGACAAAGATAAAAAGCCTGTGATTTTGCATCCGACTTCAAAGATATAATTCAACCACTCATTTACGTAAGCAGGAGAGATAATTGTGACAAAATGGATTGTCGGACGGAGAGGTTCAAGCATTCGTTTTTCGCGCGAACTATTGGCAACGTCAACTCAAGCGGGGAAACGCTAAGACGGAAATGAGAGGTCTTGTAGTGAAATGCGTTTGATGATGTTCCTTTATTTTACCAATGATCGACCATGCTATTATTTCCTACGCTCATCATATCTACACTCATGTCGGTAAATTTGTGACGTAATATGGTGCGTTGTCCTATTCTTTTCACGGAATAAATGCCGTTCTTTTTTTTAGGTCGTGCCATTTTTACCTCCGCGAAGATACATGACAGATGTTTCTGTCTTCCTCGTGTTCTCTGCCATGAGTCGTAATATGTTTCTCCCGGGTCGTCCCGGTGTACTCTCGCCGTCTTGCTTGCGCGCGCCCGTAGGTGTGCGGTTGCCGCTCCCCCGTCTTTTGTTCCGCCTCACATTGTCTGGGCTAACCGACCTCTCGCACGTGAATGTTGTTAACCGCGATCCATGTCATTGCTCCCCTTCCCTCGTCAACCCCCCGTTGTCATTCCCCGTCGCGCATCTCGTGCCCGTTGCTAATCAACCATTGGAGCGAGCCTCTTTGTCTGGGCGCGAGTCCCGGGGCGGAGGCCGCGGAGTCGAGGGCAGGGAGGGAGGCGCCGCTTCCTGGATTGCTTGCGGGCCTGAGTGTGCATGGGTTTCTCAGTAATGTTATCGACTCGTATCAATCAGTAAAAGCATCGCTATGGTATAATTATCGATCGTCGCTTGCAAATCATTTTATTCTTTTAGAAAGTCATCGTGGGTATGCGAGGGATCAATTTTATTCGATTGAGTAATAAGTCAGGTTCTGTTCTTTCAGTTAAATTGTTCTGCATTTTGCTGATGTTTCTTCTACAAAATATTTTTTTCTTAGCCGTCTGATAGGCAAGAAGTGATTTTCTAGTCCTTGTCAGTAATTTTCAGTTCATCGATGATTATGATTAATTTTGATGTGCCTATTAACTTGCCGTTGTTGATGTTCTTATTGTGTGCCATTTTAGTGAAGCAGTTCCATCAGGTTTCATATTCATTCATTGTTCAGGGATATGTACTATTCGCTGTGTGTGCAACGGATATTGCTTGTTTACTCGTCCCTCTTCCACTTCCCCTTTCGGTAAATCACGGAGCTTATGGAAGTGTTGGATTAACTTTAGCGTGGCTGATGACCTAATATCCCCTGCCAAACGTCTTTGTCTCTTTCGACGGGTTGTGGGGTTGCGCATGGGTGTAGATCACTATTTTTTCAGGATATTGGTTCCTTTTTCGAGGAAACCCAATTCACTGCAAGGTAATATCTACTTACGATTACAGGAGAATTTCGGATCAGAACTACGATAAAAAATAGATATCCTTCGCGGAAAACACTGCCTTTAGGCAGAGTAATATACAACTGTCCAGTGGCACGATGAAACAAACTACCATTACTTGGCATTTGTGTCACCCGCTGTCAATAATAATTTAATAACTAAGATATTCCACGTACCAATGTTTGGTGTTCGGAACGCCGTGAGACACCGATTATTGTTCATAGAAAACTTGGCCAACTGGACGATTTCCTTAATGGTAGTAAAGCGAACATGTACCATTAACATTGTTTGTCTGGTTAAATGCGCATTTTCTCCAGTGGTACGTGAAACATACTGGAAAATTACCGGTATTAAATTACAGGCATCCGCCATGGGATTAATCGTAAAGTATTTCTATTTGTCTGCGCTTTATGGAAATGACATGTTATTTCTAAAATTACATTCAGAGTTCGTGGCGGGGAAAAAATACAGCAGGTAGAACAGTTTACATATCTCGGAAGTGTTTTGTACCAATACAGTCAAAGTGGTAGGGACGTAAGGAGAAGAATTGCGCCAGGCAAGGAGGCTTTCTCAAGGAGGAGGGAGTTGATTACGGGGACGTTGAGTAGGGATGTTAAGACAAGACTCGTAAAAACTCTGATATGGAGCGTAGCTATGTACGGCGAGGAAACATGGTCACTGAAGCAGGAGGATAGACGTAGATTGGAGGCTTTTGAAATGTGGGTGTGGAGAAGAATGGAGAAGGTGAAATGGACCCAAAGGAAAACAAATGATCAAGTACTAGAGATGGTGGGTGAGGAGAGGGGTTTGTTGAGAGAAATCCTATGGAGGCAGGAAAAATGGATGAAAGGCGTATTGAGCGGCAATAGTGGGATGTTGAAGAAGGTAATAGAGGGGAGAATGTTGGGCGAGCGAGGTAAGGGTAGGAACAGGATAGGGATGTTGGACGGGATGAAGGGAGGAAGGAAGTACACCGAGATGAAGAGGGACCTGATGTAGATTAGGTTGCTGGATTGGGTTTTGTTTGGAGTTACTAAATGTTTATTTGATAGTTGTGTCCATCCAAAAACCTACCTTGACCGGTAGATTACCTAATAAAAAAGTAGTGTAAGTTCGTTTATTAAGGGATAGTATTACATTGTTCAGGAGAAGGTATCGATGATTTCGCCACACTTAAATGAAATCTTCAGGTGTCTTTAAGGTTCGTGCCAGGCGCCTTGTTCACTGAAGAAGAATTTCTCGGGCTCGCCAGACTTCCTTCCGAAATTCCTTTGGCCCGCCGATGAAATTCCTTGAATTTCTTCACTTTCACCCGAGCCTTGATTCTCCCTGGGTTATGGGTTTTTAGTCATTTTCTTTGGCCGGGAATTCAGCCCGTCTTCATTTTCTCTTTTCTCATTTTATTTCCGCCCGCTGACTTTCCCATTAGTCACAGACGCATTGACTTTGTCAGTAATACACGCACCTCTTTGCGAGTGGTGTTCATCAGTGGTGCATAGTTTTTATGTGACCTGGTTGACCTACTTACGTATAATTTTCTCACGGTAATTTTATCACACTTGATTCTTCATTGCTTGGTGTGGAGAGGCTTCTAAAAGTTATCCTGTGTCGTTGTATACCTCATTTTTGAGGAAGGGCTTTTAATACCTCAAGGACTATTGCTGCTCATATTACCTTTTTATGCGTCCATCACTTTTTACTGCCGTACGTCGACTCTGTAGTATTTATTTTTTTAGTACGATGTTTGCGTTACCCCAAAGAGGGCGAGGTCCATAACATTCTAGTGTGCTGCAGTTCAGTGATGCACGCCTTCATTTCTTCCCATGAATATGTAAGAAGAAATGTTCACAAAGAAATCCATAGAAATGTGCACACTTGTAATTAATCTCTATATTTCTTGTACCAAAAGCTTCATTCTTTGGAGATCCAGCTGAGTCATGTACATGTTAACATTTATTTTGTCCCCGTTTTACCTAAGGAGGTGGAAGAAGTGACTATGAAGTCTCACTCTCGCCCCAACAGTCGTTGAATAAATAAATATACATGATGGATTTTTTTGACTTCATGATACCTAATCGATTCTCACTTCGTGTCTGTGGTGTGTGTGTATGTACACGCAGTGTGCACGAAAGATGGGAGTGTGCCGTGGGACTGGATTATCTGAAAGTATATCAATGTCTCGGACCATGCGACGCTTTTTATGGTTCCAGTCATAGCTCCAGCTCCGGCGACGTATCGGGAAAAAATGTCACGCAGTCGATTTTGTACAAGTTGCAGAGGTCTCATCTGGCTCTGAAGGATTAATTCGGAAAACACTCGTGTGTTATTTGATACGTTTACCTCTTTTCGGATATGAGATATGAGGAACTTATTATTTATAAGAACCAAATTACGCCGATTTTAAATCAAGACCTTGCGATGCATACATCGCAGTCGTTTATATTTTATTTTGAAGAATTAATTAACTGCACGAAATAACTTTCGAAAAGTGATGGAGCTAGAAAGTAAAATCAATGAACATATAATACTTGAAATGGAAGAAACAATCGAAGAGACTAAAGTTCCTTTTAACTTTAATTTTTTTTAAATATTTCTCGTGGAGAGGCGCCTGCCTTCGGTTAAAGGCACGCCTAAACATGTAGAGCGATGACCATGATCTAAACACCTGGCCATTATTGGCGGCGAGTACGCTCGCACTCGTCGAATCAGTCTGGATCGCCCATGGTTCATGAGGGGGGAACGAGTGCCGAGAACCTTCCGACGACCCCCCGCACCTACGGGGTAGGCGAATGACCCCGGGACGTTGTGAAGTGCGGGCCAACTCTCGAGCGTCGTCGAGGCAACAGGTGTCGAGGGAGGGCCGGGCGCCCGCTGGGGGAAGGGGAGGGGGCGGGGAGGGTAGATGAGTCGCGTCTCCGTCCACGGAGGGAAGTGGACGCCTGGGACCCCGCGGCAGGGGAGGTAGGCTCTTGCCGGTGGGTTGGTGCCACTGGACGAACCGACATCCAAATTGGCGAACGCTCCGGGCTGAGCACGCTCATAATTGTTAACGACAATTGTATACAGTACACATTCATAATGTAATGATAACCATAATTTTTTGCGAGAATAATTTGCTTTGCAAAATGATCGAATCCATGAATTTCACAAAAACAAGACATGAAATTATAATGAAATGCTAGTTTTTCGCTTGGAAGGGAGAATACGTGTATTCCCATTTTGTCATTAGTTAACCGTCATCTTATAGTTTAATATTTCTTTTAAGTTGAATTTTTTAGCTGTAGTTGAACGTCTTATTTAGGTTTTTAATGGACCTTGAGACTACGGGATAAATCCTCATCCCTGTACTAACACTAAAGTGACCTTAGATCCCTTGTTAAATATTGCATTAACTCATTCGTTAATTATACGTACTTATATTTTCCATATACTTTCCAGCTCCCTTAATTTCATCCAAAACTCCTATCGTTTTCCTCCCGAGTCCCGTTTACCCATCATCACCCCACGCACGTATCACACTCTTCAGCATCCCACTGCCTTTGAAGATCTCTTGCATCCTCTTTTTCAGTCTCTTTCGAGTTGCTCCCAATGACCTACTTCTTTCACATATCATGCCTAGTAATTCATCGTTTATACATTCTTTTCCGGCTGATTTATTTTTTCTCTTCTCCTCCACAGCTACGTCTCAAAGGCCCCCGACCAAGGCCACTCATCCTCCTGCCTTAGCGACCAAATTTCCAAGCCATATACAACTGCGCTCCATTTCGAGATTTACTGCAGTCTCCTTACTCCTCACTTCAGTTACTTTACTCCTCACTTAAGGAACCCGCCACCAGCTCCCACCTCTTTGTGTGTGTTCCTGAACTAAGGCAATTCTGCTTCAACCTCCACCCCCACCACTCTACCCGGCCCTCCTCCGAAAAACACTTCCCAAAATGGTGAAATGTTTTACCTTTTCTAGTTTAAACTTTAACCATCCATCTACATCTATATTCTACCCCGCAAGCCGTCGCAAAGACATATGGCAGAGGGTGTAAAGTCACCAGCCATACTATGTATGGCTGGTGACTATTCCAACACTTACGCGTTCACATGGTACCCCCATGATCCACGACAAGGGCGAGTGTAAGAGAGGGGTGGGCGACCGGACATAATTCATACAGCATCCGTTGTCCCTATTACGAATATTGCATTGTTACTAACTACCGTACCGATTACAATAAAAAGACAAATTCCCGGCAAAGGAAAACGATTGAGAAGGGCGGATGAAAATGAATGCAAATACAACGTCAATTTTCAGGTAGTATTTTACCCACGACAGAAGGACAATTCAAAAATTCGTCGTATCTACTAATTTACAAGCGTATACATGTATTTACACGGCACTCAGCCTTCCGGGTCAAGAGCGCGTGATGGGGAGTGTTTGGGTGCCAGCCGTGAATTGAGTTGAGGGGGAATGGAACTTGCGTGTTCCTATTTTCGCCCGTTCTTTTTCTCTTTCGTCCTTTTTTCTTCAAAGTATTAATTAATTGCGTTCGGTGTACTCCGCCAAACGCCGTCTCAAAATGCGCTAAGCACAAAAAACTGCTTTATTCTGTTTCCTTCTGCTGGTGACCTTATTATTGCTGTTACATGACGCGTGCCCGTTCCCTTTTTCAATTCAAACGTATCTCCCCCTAAGCATTCTATTGCGCTCTTCTCTCTCCTTTTGTTGGTGATCCTGAGAAACAATTGCTTCCGCGAAATCAAACATTATTTTGCAGTCCTCGCATATTAAGTAGTTCCGCGGGAATGTTGTCTACCTCCACGGCCTCGTATTTTATTTCAATTCCCTTGGTGCTCATTCCATCACGCCACTGAGTTATCCTGGACCTAAGTTAGTCCAATCTACGTCATATTTTCTTGCTATTTCAAAACTTGCTACCCTAATGTGTTAACCTTATGCTTCCTCTATATATCCTTTCCATCTTCCTTGAATTTTACCTGCTTCAGTTTATAATCTTCCTGATGTATCTTTAATAACTGTTTGTACGAATTTTCCCTTCTTACGCCCTAATAGTGCCTCTACCTTTCTCTGTACCTTTGCAGTATGTGAAAATAGCCTATAGTTCTATAGTCTTCACATAATGCTGCTTTTCCCATCTTGGGATGGTATCTAAGTATACTGATCTAACAAGTCGTTCTGGCCGAATTCCTCTCTCTTAAATGTTACGAATGAGCTCATAGAAACTCGACCGTCCCTTCTCCTTTTCCCAAGTTATTGAGTTGTTCTGCCGGGATATTTTCTAATCCTTTCTCTTGCCTTCTTCGATTTCACTTCTGTTGTACCTTTTTTATCTCGTCGTTAAGTGTTCCTGGTCCTAAGCAATCATTATCGACATCATATTCCCCTTTTATATTCCAAATTCCTGGTCTAACATTCATATTTTATAGTTCCTCTGTTCTTCTTTCCATCTTATCGTTACCTTTCCTTCTTCAAATATAATTTTATCCGTCGCATAGCTAATGGTGCGAACGGAACTTACTCATACACCGTGACGACAGATCCTAGCTGCATAGCGCTCCATTTCGCCCTCTCTGTTAACCCTCCATAGCATTGCACTGCTCTTTCCGTCATGTTTATTTTGCCCTTAGTTTGGTGTTTATTGCTTTAACTATTGTGCTTTCTATTTTGTAATTCTAATTTCACGTTCTTCCATTTCCTTCTACGTATGTCACCCATCCTCCTAGCAATATATTGTGTATACATTCAACAGATTCATGCGAAATGTAGTGGATGTTCGTGAATATGAGAAAACATATTCTGAAGTCATTATGAGAAAAATATATTCTCTAATCCATGACTTTCTCACCCTTTTTCCGTGTATCGTTCCTATTGTTTCGTTCGCTGCTTTCTTTATTCCATCATCGATGTATTCACATATTTATTCTACTGTTCACGTCTCCCTAGCATCGCTCCTAATTTTATCATGCCTCTTGGTACTGCCTCCTTTTCACCCCAAATAACTCTTCTACGTTTCATTTTCTTATCCTCCTTTCCTTTCCTACTCCATTGATTTTAACTATTCATGTCATGAAATCCATCAATTGTGATCCGAATCCGTATCTGCTCCTGGGAAACTATGAATTAACGAAGACATTCATAGTCTATGCCTAACCATAAATATTTTATATCTCTGTATCTCCTGAATTTTTCATGTGTATCTACGTCTACTGTGGTGTTAAAACGAATTGTTAGCTTTAATTAATCAATTTTTTTTGCAAAAATTTTAGAATTTTTGTGGTAATTCCTTTTCCTAATCTTTAGTAATCTACCTCACTCCTGCCTCTCCCTTCGCCTTCTACTACCAGATTTCAATCCCTTATTACTGTCAATTATTTTTTCCAGACACATTCACGCCAAATTCCTCTAGCTCATGGATTCTTCCTTCAAACGATTATTTATCGGCGTGTACACCTGAAACCGTTCTAGATTGACTAGGTCAATTTATTTCTACTGGATGTTCCATTCAGCTTCCGGGAATTACCGTCGCATAGGTTGACGTTGTTGCCCCTACCAACCTATGCGACGGTAATACCTGGAAGCAGCATGTACCATCCATCGGATAGACGTCGCGGAAGCCGTATGATTAATTTATCCTAATATCTCGGTTATCCACATTTTTCTCGTTCATTATCCCTCTCCCTAGATTCATATTCTCTACTATGGCTGCCCCAAGTTGTCTTTTCCCCCCTCCGCTATGTATTACTCTGTAACTATCTCTCCAACAGTTCTCACAATCTTTCCATCTCACCCCGCACAGTGCTAACGCGTTGGCCTCTCCCCATTTCCCCTTTGACATTTTCGAACTTCCCTGTACTTAGTGTCATCCTTTTCCCTATTTTTACGGTGGCGTTCTTCTTGTTTCTTTTTTTCTGCCCTCATTTTCTCGATTGTGAAATGATTTCGCGTGATGACCACGGAAGCCCTGACTTCACCGCTGCTAGGCACGACACTCGGCCCTCAGGACCGAGTCCTTCAGGTACGGGATTCATTTTCATATTTGGTTTTTTTTCAACGACACACCAACCCCTGAAATGGTCGCCCCACTGGGATCAGGCGACTTCACAGCCGCCCCAATGAGAGGCGTGCCACTTCGCGAACTATTTTTCCTCTGGATCCTTCCATTCGCCCTTACTGACATGGGTGACTACCAGGAGCAATTTTCACTCTTCCCACCAGCACTGCTCTAAGTGTCATAGGAAAACGGTAGCCCATCTTCTATTATTGGCAAAGTATCTCCAAGTTTTATTTTATTTCATGCTGTATTTTTAGCCTTTAAATATACGTTTTCATTTTTTAGTGTGAATCCCGAAAAATGTTTCCTCGTTACCATTTAGATTTTGAGATAACCTTGATAATCGCTCGTTCAAAATTTTGCTAATGTCTGCGTAAAGAACCGAACAGGAGGGTCACTAATGGAGCTCCTCTGAAACATGTACATGCCATGGAACATCTCCAGAAGCCCTTCGACTTCTTGCCGTTCATGAGAGGGCACATTCGCCAGGGTGCGTAGGGTCCCAGATATTTTGAAGAAATCGATAGGAATTAGTATTCGTTCAGAGTGAGCATTACATAGAGATGAACGAGACGCCGAATTTTCCAATTTCTTCGTCCGAATAGTCCTCGAATTACTCTGCTCGATATCGCTTATTTGATATTTATTTTGATATTTTAGTACCCTGCAAGCCACCGCTAGGGTGTGTGGCAGGGGGTGAATACGCACTAGATTAATTTGTACTCGAACATGAGACTACCGCGGTCGGACAATGGTATACTGATCCCTTATCGTTCGTGGGAACAATGACATCTTAAATCTATCTGTTCTACTTCACTTGACCTCTCTAATTTTATTGACATAATCTCTCCTGCCGTAGCATGATGGTGGTAGTAATACATTTTCAACGTCACTGATAAAGAGACGCCTTTCCAATTCATGCAAGAGATTTTATCTGTTATTTAACCTTCGCTCCGTGAGTGATTCCCAGCCTAATTCCTCTATTATTTTTGATAGGCTACTCAGTTTATCATAACGATATTTTACAAATCTAGCTCCTGTGCGCTGCGTTTCGGCAAAATTCTCCTGTACGATCCATTTCGGCAATCAATCCAACTTCGTGAGGATTGCTTGCTTACATGTGCGTTGCCCGATCGAATCACTCTCGTTCGATTTGTCTGGCAACACTCCGTGCGTTAGCATTGATTGCCATGGCGAGTGCTGCTAGGGGCGTTCAGTTCCTTTGCCTCCCAAGTTTTGTCTCGGTACGGGGAGTCGATGGAAAGATTCGATTGAGCCTTAAATGTGAGGGCACTCCTCATGAATGCAAGGCGTAGATGGCTGGACCAGACTGTGCAAAGTGTTTGGATAGATGCTGATAGAGTAAGAAGCGCTTTCAGTATTCAAAACGGCCGAGTCGTTGAGTGATTAAGAAGGGCATGTAGAAAGACGTGAGACACGCACGCACGCGCGATCATTACTTCTCCGCCTTTAGCCGTCGAAGTGGGGGAGGGGGAGTGTGGGGAGGCAGCGTCGAGTGATTGCTGGGGAGACACACTGGAATTCACACCGGCGTGCTAAAAAGTGTGGCGAGCTGGCTTTGAGGAGAAGGAACTGTTTTTGAGAGGTGAGTGAGGTCGCAGTGAAAGTTGAGGAATGTGCTGAAGAAACGGATGCGTGCCGATCGGACCTCAATCTGGGTGTTTTCTTTTCACTGTGATGTGCGGCAATAGATTGAGCATTCCTTTGAGCGCAGCCTCTGCAAACATCCTTTTTCACGCCTCGCTAGACATTTTTCTAAGGCATCGCAGATATCCTTTGAAGGAACTCTTGCAGTCCCTTTCTTATTAGTCGATAAATGTGTGAACTTACTTTGAGGAAGAAGAAGTATAACGAAAATGAAGTTAGAGGAAATTTCAGTGTCGTTTGGTGGAAACGCATACAAGTTTTGGGCACTTTTGAGTTACTTGAGTGTTTTTTGAGCTCCCTGTCGACGGTTCTCCCTGTGTGTGTGAAAATATGTATGAAACCATTACCGGCACAGGGAAAGGAACTGGCCCCCCTATGGTTATGTGTGAATTTCACACGTCGTCGGGCTTAGTACTGGGTGAACTCTTTCGTCACTTACGAAACCGATCTTCGAGTTGATTAGATACATAGAGTTGATTGATATATATTAAAATTGAAAAATAAACAACTCTGCTTTTCCAAATAAATTTTACTATGTGGACTTAATATTTACTCCTCCGGATTACGCCAGAAACTGCTTTATATACAAATTCAATTACTTTTTTCGTAAATTCCCTAGTATAACCAAAGTTATGAACCCAAAGATTGGTTGGATAGGTAAGGGAAGGGGTCCCCCAATACCTAGCCCAATGGCTTGGAAGTTCACGCTTTGGGAATGGGGCCCAGTTACTTTCTCTCTGCTGGTTATGGTTTCCCAGGAAGATCTGCTCTCCGAAAAACATAATGCGTGGGTGAATGTGTGAGGGGCCTGTCGTCTTCGGGAATCGAATTCGTACCCTCTGGTCAGATGCGCAGCACTCTAGCCACTGAACTACCTCGTCCTCCAGAATATAAATAATGTGCAAATGCAGTCACAATAAAGCTGTATAGGCAGTGTTCATGATGAGTGAAAGTAAAGTCTTCGTATTGAATCAATTATTGGATGACATGGGATTAATGGTGCAGAATATGATAATCATTGAAGATGCATGGTAATCGCGTGGGAACTATTTTTAATTCCCAACCGTGGGAGTAATTCAAATCAGCGCACTGCATTTTTTCTAAAATATTTGTATATTTGCTATTCTCATCAATTACTCGATCTTGGATTGTCATTACTACCAGCATTTCTTGCCGATCCAAAATCGCCAAGACCTTGAAAAGCACTTGGTTCACCTTGTGACACACGTGTATTTTACTGTTTTTGCTTTTAAAATTATTCTGTCGTAACCTTTTTGAGTTTATACCAAAATTTCGTTCATTTCGCTTCCTTTTGGACCACGCATCATGTCGAACATTTCTCTCACGGGTACTCACAGAGTCGGCCTTAAGGTGGCCTTGTGCCCTTGATTGCTTGGCATTCTTAGCTCTAGGAGGTGGGACCTCGGCGAAGCCGTCGATCGCTGTGGGAACTTCCCCTGGTAGGGCCACTCGGGAAACTCGTATTATAAAAGTGTATGGTGGGAGAGGGAAGGAGGGGGAGGGAGGGAGGACCGTTAGTTCAAACATCCGGGCGCTGCCTCCGACACTTGGCGGCGGAGTTTCGGAGATGACACTTGACCTCCCGGAATAAGGGAAGGAAGGCTATTGGGGCCGGATGCGTGCGGCGAGCACGAGCGTCATCTCGCCCCTGGAGAGCCCCCGATTCCAATGCCCTCCTCTATCCCCCGACTCAGTTTGATCTGTCTTTGATTTTCGATCCCCCACGTGGACGAGGATTCGCGACGGGAGGCTTAGGGCGTTCGGGCCCTGGCACTCGCGTGTCTTGCAGCGGAAACTCGAACCGAGGACGGACCCAGGGTCCCCGAAGGGTTTGCCGCCACCATGCCCACCTTCTCTCGCTGGATGCCCACTGCTTCTGATTTCGAGTGCAGTAGGGGTGTTCGTTTATAACCTGCAAAAGTCGCATTATTCGCCAATGTTACCTTCATCTGCCGTGATATACATAACAAGTCAGACAGACTGGGAGGCCCTGTCTGGAGAAACAAGTATTGGCAGTGCTGGGCTTGGTGTCAGGAGTTCAATCTCCAAATTAATTCTGAAAAAGATTGTGCAGTAATGGAATTCTTTGATTATATATTTTTACTCCCCCACAGATACTGGAATGGGAAATGGGATCAAGTCATTTCCTGCACACGCCTACGTATGGGCTCGCAAGGTAATACAAGGTCTGTCCCAAAAGTAGTAGGACTGAGTCGATTAAAAGAAATTAATTGCTAGAATTATTACATTCACTCAAAAGTCTTCTAAGTAGCATCCTAGCGCGTCCACACACCGCTGTCAGCGGGTTTTCAACGCCTCGTGGGCCTTCTGGAAGGTGGCGCCCGGAATGCTGCTAAGTTGCCTCGTCACGGCCTGTTGTAACGCTTCAACTGTGCCGTCGTGACGTCTTTTCAGGATGGATTTGAGGCAGGGGAAGAGGAAAAAGTCTGGTGGGGCAAGGCTGAGGCGTGGTCGAGAAGCGATAGGCAGAGCCGCGTGCGAGTTTCCATTTGTTCGTCCGCACTCGCTGCACCAACCTCGCACACACCTTTCTAATATTATGAAAGCTTAAGCATTCCCTAAAATTCATCGAAGTCACGAAATATTTCCTATCAAATCACATGCCAACTGAGATGAAGAGTTATCAAATTATGTAGTATGATTCAGCATAATATTGAATACTCACCACATGACGGAGATACTGCTATTGCGCTTGAACACAGGCGACTCATCCCCCGATCCGTTAACCAATACTTCTGCGAAAATGTTTGGAGCATTGGATGAGCCGTTTAATTGTATGGGAATAGTCCGCGTGGTCTTATATTCGCTGAATATGTATTTATGGGAAGTAATAATGTGTAATGAGAGATTTGAGAACTATTATTTTATTCCCATTAAACATGTGAGTTTTCGTAAGGTACCATTTAAATTTTCTCATCAAATACGTTAGAATTGAGTTATTATTAAGGTACCTGAAGTCTTATACGGATAAAGGAATAACTATTGTTACTTAGTTTTATCAGTTACCCTATTAAGCAGGAAACATTAAAGATCGTCGATAAAAGATACTTTAGCGTTTTTTGTCCTTTTAAATATGACCACTAGATGAGAAAACACTCCTTTGTCCCCGCCGTCTCGATGTCCTTTGTAATAACATCGAATCATCTCAACGCAGGAAGAAAATATTTCTAAAAATCTTACGTATTTAAGAACAAACTGTGAGGCCAGATAATTTCGAGACTATATTTTCCTCACGTTTTACCGAGCTCAAAGAATTATTTTCAATATTGCAGTGCAGTGTGTCACTGTCCATTAAGTAATTAATATTTTAAGATCCTTGGTCATAAACGGGAAAACCTTGTTGTGTTGGTTCTACGTACCAGTGTTTAACTCACATCGTGGTTCGATGCTCAATCATATGCCAAGTAAATTTCCAGCCCCAAAAAGTACCTACCAGCTAAGCTCCTTTTATAGTTTTTCAGTGGATGCTGATTTTAGTGCAAAAATAATTTTATGTGTATTATACTTTCCCGCTGAATTCTTTAAAATAACGGCAATCGCTTGCAAGTTTCGATAGATTTTGCCGAATTCGCGTCGACACAATCGGCTGTTTATTAACGTCGAGCGCTCGCTTCTCCGGTGTCGTTCGGGTTCCGTATCTCCCTTCGCAGATTATTCTTATACCATTATTTATTTCCAACTCAATATTCCAAATACACATTCAGCCGAGTTCATTTCGTTTGAAAAGTTTTTTCCAATGGAACTCGGCACATGTTTATTTCATTTTTCGTGGGATAGCCCCCGGCGATTCTCTCCGCCATCCGAAGTGCGCGTATATTTGTATGTGCTGCGTACATAATCTAGAACCTGTGATGCAAAGAGCTGTGAAAAATTCAAATCTTTACATAGTTTCGCTTTAATCTTATCCTTGTTTTACCTTATGGTTTGCAAATTCGGTTAGCTTATTTCGCATGCTGTAAATTGAAGTGCGAAATGAAAACTAATTTAGATATCAAGACAAAATACCGTTAAATTAATAATAGACCGATATGCATATTTTTAACTTTTGCCTGGTCTTCTAAATTTCCGTTTTTCTTCCAGTATTAAGTCGGCATTAACTTTTACTCTGTAGTGTCGTGTCAAGCCTCCCGTGCGTCTCCTCATCCACGTGATCCCTTTTCGACCCAGTGTCTTCATCCTAAGCGTATTCATAACATCCAGATGTGCATCTTTGCAAACAGAAAAAAAAACTTCAAACGGCTTTCTCCGGCGAAAGAAAAAAACGCTCCAAGAGTGTCTTTTCCAAGTGTCTTCTAAAGGATTGTGCTTTTAAAATAATCTTGGGAGGACCTGCGTTCGTTTCCATGTCAACGTCACCCCTATTTCTACGGTGACCAACCCGAAGTTCAGCGGGATGAGAGAGAGAAGGTCGTCGGTGGTGGCGATATGTTCGCGGAGAGAGCTCGTCCGTGGGGTTGGAGTGCGCGAGTTATTTAGAAGGGGCATCCCGTTCCCTCACGGACCGGCCGCTCGCTGGCGGTGACGCCATCACAGAGGAATCCACCGGAATTGCGTTTTTCGGGTGAAAGTCCCGAGGAGTGATAATACATATTTCGAGGGTGTCTGTTTCATCGCTCGGGTGCATATGAGTGGGCGCTTCCAGGAGCCTCGATGTCGGATGGGTGTGCCTCGGCTGATCTGGAGTGACCCAGCCGTGCGTGCGATAGCCCTCATTTCAGTCAATCTCCGTCATTTTGGGATTCGCGTAATGTAATCACGATTGGCCCCAGTAGTGCGGCCTATTCTTTTATCTTTTCCGGAATTTCAAGCCTCGCATGGTTGAACCACGTGACTCGGGAACATCAGAGGAATATCTCCGGACAAGTGCATCCTTGATTTGTTAGTATTTTGCATTAGAAGGTATTCAGTTTCTAAAATATGAGCTAGGATTCCTTACCATTTACTTCAAGTTAAAAACTCCTCTTCGGTTTTGTGTGCGTTATCAATTATGGATCTCGTTTGGCGGAGGTATAAGTAATTTCCGTAGAATGGAGGTTATATACTAGTGCCCAGTCAGTCTTCATCTTGCCTAATCATTGTTGTATTTGGTATTTTCGCGTTAATTTTGAAATTCTGGTATACCGTTATGCCCTTGTCAGGCGCGGACTAGAAGGAAATTCTAACTTTTAAGATAATCTTGAGAGAAAACCAATTAATTTGAATGTCATGACTTGGACGTTTGTTGTCTAAATTTGCTTTAGTTGATAACACAAAATGAAAGACATTTTTTCACTTTTCTTCCGGTGAAAACCATAATCGATGAAAAAGTAGAACAATGTAACTATTAAATTACGATGTATTTTCATAGAGGGTAGTGAAGTTGCATTTAAACTCAAGGTCGTGAGCCTTTGCTTTGCCTCTCATTTCATTTTTTGATGGGGTCACTTGTTTGGAGTAAATGTCATATTTCATTTGAACGGCTGAAGAGCTTGGTTTTTCCATGTATTCCACATCTGCACATTACCCCGTAAACCGCCGCAAGGGGCGTTAGGGCATCGGCCATTAATGGATACATATGCTATTGCACATAAGTATGTGTATGCGTTCTCTTGGAAGGACTGTGGTTCAATCCCCATTCCTGGCGATGTCGTTCCATTGGGTTGCGCCAAGACTACTATTTCTTCTAGAATCCGCGGAAAGGATTGAGTGTGTCAGGGAGGACATTATTTGTGAAGATTCGTTTCCCTTCCTCGTCATGTACGTCGCTGGATATGCCGTGTTCACAACAACATGGCAGTACCAAGTTCGACTCGCCTGGGCGTTATTAAGTTTCACGAGAGCATTTGTACCTAAGTAGTTGCACGGTCGCAGCAGTGCTTATTTTTCGTTGTTTCTGGTGATACTACATGATTACGTGTAATTCCTTCGCGGAGTTGTCTATTTTCATCCCGCCTGCCGAGAGATCCTAGCCTGCGGCGTAGGCGTTTGAGGGGGCAGCCTCCTCCTCCCGGCGCCCGCTCTCTCTCCTGGTTCATGCTCCTCCCCTTCCCCGAGGGTGAGTGTGAACTTGCTCTCATTCGGGGACCGCAGGAGATGATGGGATCGCCATGTTTGGAGGGGCAATCGAGGCTAATGGAATATTTCACGGGCGACTGAATTTGGTTTCTAATGTTTTTTTATTTCACACCATCCATAGTTTCGCGCTCCCGTAGCGGGCATTCGATATATAATTTATTTGGAGTTGCTAAGTCCTGATTGCGGCAGCGTGGCATTGAATTTGCGCGGAAGAGTCGCGTGCAGAAGACTACGAGAGTTAGGCGAGTATTATTTTCAAAGGGTATCACGACCGGGGCTTAGGGAAAGCGTTCGAGCGAAAGAGTTGGCCCGTTGGCTGTTGGTGAAGTGAGAGAGAGAAAGCATGTGGGCTGGGTGGAAGGTGAAGGTTCCTTTCACAGGGTGCACGAGTAGGGCTGTGCAACACCTTCGGTGGCGGTTTTAATTTTGATGTCGACCTGTCGACATTGACATAAGTGCTGTCGACTTGTCGTGGGCGATACTGATGTGGATGTTGAAATCGATGTGGTAATCGACGTGGGCACAGACATATCTCCTATTATGAGGCATTGCATAAATGTGAGGAAGAAACAAACGTCTCCGTATGCTTAAGAGGTATACGACACAGTTACTCTTGTGTAACGCATATGCATCAGACTTAAGGATCGAGGGGGTGGGTCAATATTGGTGTCTCCCCACCCCCGACGGGAAATGAATTTTCAAAAATAAGGTGTGCTGTAGGTTTTGAAGAGTACTCCTCCCGCTCCAATCTCACGATGTGGTTGGGGAAAAGGGATGCACAATGTGATGCTGGCATTTTAGATTTCTTGAGAGCCTTCGACGCAGTCCTTCGTAAGAAACTGATGCGCTAATATAGATATTATTTGTTTATGGGAAGGCAATGAACTAAATTAGGGACATCTTATTTGACTTGGAACAAAAAGTAGTTGTCGATGGGTTGAGTTAAAAAGATACTACCAAATAATAATAAGTGGGTATTTATACACAAGACTGGTGTCTTAACACCTCCTGCCATACACACTTGCGACGGGTTCCTAGGTATTATGTGTATGGATAACATTGAATAAACAGTTGTGTGTGCTGGTACGAATTGCTGATTTACAATTCCCTGAATGGATAAAAATTATACGAGCATAACTTTTCCGGTGAGAGTCACCAATTAGGCTTTTATTGGCGTTGGTTACGAGTCGGAGGGGTTCGTATGTTGGGGATATCCACGCAGAGCTTTGCTGTGTTCTTTGAGGATCGAAGTTAAGTAGCCAAGTGTCATTCATCCATCCGCAGTGACAAACCTTTAATAGAATCCCTCGCATTGCTGTAACATCAACTTTTCTGAGAACAAACCCAAAAGTCCTATTGTTTAGTTATCAGCTGTCTGGAACTCACTGCGCATAAACCTGTATCTTGTACAATATAATTCTCTTACCAACGTTTCAGTGGCACCCAGTGACATTTTCAGGACATATGATAGTGCTCTTGACGTTATTTGATGACCTTTTCTAACATTGACAGCAGCGGTACTCATGATTACTTCCGTGAAAGCATTGACTTTGTTCACGTTCCTTCCAAATTGTCTTCCATCTTTAAACATTTGAAACCCTCATTTTGTTTGTGCTGTCGGGATGAAGATTCTTTTAGATTAGAAAATTGGCGGCTGGCGATATTTTCATGCGAAAGTAAAATTACAATACAGCGTAATGCTCGTCTCGTGTTATTTCCAGTGTTACCGTAGGTGTATTGAACAAGTTATTGCTATTGGTGCCTCAGATACAATACTGTAGTTCGATCCAAGAACCTTGTACAAATTATACATGAGACTTTAACCTAACAGTACATCATAAAATGCATTTCCAATTAAGGGAAAAATTGCCAAAGAAATTTATAATCACCCTTGATTGAACCGTACTCAATTGAATTTTCAACTCTTCGCTCATTGCTCTGCTAAGTCAGATTCAATTTAATGACGGTCATTAGTTTCAGGGGGTGTTCGGTCCACCTATCAGGTCATAGGGAGTTCCGTGACTTCTGCTCTACCTCCCGCTTTAAGTTTTCTATTTCCCTTTACCGACTGAGGAAATCGAAATAATCCTTGATTTGAATGATATGATCGTACTGCAATCAGTACATTAGGGATTAATTTTGTAAATGGGTTAATTTTAGCTTTTACTCCACTTACCACGCTTGTTAGGTAATAATCTAACAAGTAATAGCGTAATTGATTGATGATGCACTTCTGCTTATTTTTAATTTAAAATTTAAAGTCATTCATGCGCACATGAGCGTTTGTGTTTGCCGTCGAATGAAACTCAAATATTATAGGTTTTATAAATCAAAGAGCAAACTTGCACGATTCTGTGTGCAAACACGAATTAACAAATAAAGGTGCTTCATAGTGGTATCGTTCAGCTGTGAATAAAATGAGGTATTTTAACAAGAGTTTCGATTATTTTGTTATTGATTTCGACTTTATATATTTTTACTTTGTTAAAATAAATCCTGAGGTATCTTCACGTGTCATCCATTGACTTTGTACAGATATTTTTAAATATTTATTTTTAAATTGAATATGTTGATTAATATTTATATATATTTTTTATTTTTTTATTATTTAATTTTTTTTATTTATATTTTTATATTTGTCTCATTTCCTATACGTTAACGCAATAAAAACTTAACAAGTTTATGTATTATGTTGAACATCTGTCACTTGCTAAAAGGTGGAGGTTCGATGCCCACCTCTAGCATGGCATTTATGTTTGTCTGCGGAGTTCTGCTAGTAGAATATATGTCATTGTAAAGAGTACCTAGGTTGTTGATCCAAGCGATGCAAATTATACTGATTGTATAACTACTAGTCTATCCGTTTAAATCAGGAAAGAAATCTTATTATTTTTCCCCGAGGTAGTTCGTTATTGAATGTTCTTATTACCAATATTTTTTTATTTGATGAATTTATCCTTCAATATGCTAGTAAATTATACCGTGGAACAGGATAGGAATGTTGAACGGGATGAAGGAAGTACACAGGGATGAAGAGGTACCTGATGTAGATTAGGTTGCTGGATTGTGTTTTGTTTGGAGTCACAAAATATTTATTTGGTAGTTATGTCCATCTAAAAACCCACCTTAACCGGTAGATTACCGTATAAATATATATAATTATGGAAATTGATTGAATGAAATACTTCGAATCCGTTCAGTTGTGCTATTTTTATTAATTATTTTGGGTAAGTTATTGAAAATATGAGTTTTGGCCTGGTAAACATGAAATTTTGGCGAATTTCGAAGTCGAGAATAAATAGTACCTATGCTTGGTTGCTGTCTGAGGTTTTAATCAAGGCTAGTGAATTTTCGGGTGCCAAGTATTTATGGGTAACCAGGTTTGATTTGTTGGGAGTTGTTCCTCTGAATCAGGGGGCTGAAGCATTTAATGTGAGGTGGTAAATTACTGGAAACGCATGTGTATGCTTCCTCATAGCTCATAGTTAACGCCCCTGGCCATCGGTGGGGGCGTTACTGGCTCACGTCCTCCAGACACCGCCGAGGCCGTTGGAGGCGCTCGCTGATTATTCGAGGCACTCACTACTCCAAACCCCCAAGCTTTTGCATGCATATTACGACAGTGGGGTCTTTTTACATTCAATTTCATTGGTCTGTAAACTTTCTGTTTGCATTAACTTAATAGCAAAAGAAAATGATATAACGAAGGTGTATTCTGTAACTAAGTTTTACTTCCTAAATCATGCTTTTTATAAAATGAGAAATACAAGAATGTAAAACTTGAGTGATGCTTAGTTTTATCTTCTAAGTTTTGTGACTGGTATGTAACATTGTTTTTCTCTTCTTTTTCTCTAGGTAAGTGGACAGACACTAATTTGGCTGGCATAACCGGAACGGTTTCCACCGTCACTGTTCATCATCAACCGCACCTGCGAGTGAAGTTGTACTCAAGAGGCGATATGCGCATCGCGCATCAAAGTTTACCATTTATCTCCTCCGACAATAACCCTGGATGAATATTTAGTTGCGCGTTTGTTTTTCTGACTCTTCGTGATCGCTGCTTAAATAAATCGACAGATTTTTTCGAAAAAAATAGAGGCTCGTGGTCTCTACTCTGCGGAACCGTTTGCAGAGCGTGCGACAATGAGGTAAAAACCCTCGCCGCAGGGCCTATGCCCATTTCTGATCTCTTCAAGTAAACGTGAGGTTGGCGTTCTTTACAGTGGGGCTATTGAAGCGTGAGTCTGTTTAGACGGTTGTCTTCGAGGAACCTTAGTTTATTTATGCCGGCAACATGTTTCCGGGCTTGTCTTCTTTTCTCGCAGTTCCAGCGCGTATATTTTTAGAATTTCTGTGGAATTGCCTTTCGCGGTACCCACACAAACACGTGTCCGTCCTTCCCTTGCTCCCCACCCCCTGCACTAACACCACGCTCCACCGAGGCGGAGAACGAAGATTTGCTTTGGTCACGTGATCCCACATTAAGCATTTTTGGTCATACTTGTGTGTTTGGAGCACTCCCAAGCGCTGAATGCCTCACCAGAACAATCGCAA
Source organism: Hetaerina titia (assembly GCA_037158775.1). Taxonomy (NCBI): domain Eukaryota; kingdom Metazoa; phylum Arthropoda; class Insecta; order Odonata; family Calopterygidae; genus Hetaerina; species Hetaerina titia. The sequence continues at coordinate 103,118,042 of CM073772.1, read as the reverse complement.
AGTCTGGCTTACTTTTGCTATGTTGGTGCTTTTTCTTTCCATCTTTGATTCACTATTGGCTGAACGCAACTCTTTGACTCATCCCAGTGTTCTTTCATTTCTTCTGGCTTTCTAATTTGTTTAAGCTGTGAATAACATTCTATCCTCGCATTCTTAATTTATATTATTTACTTTCCACCTTTCCTTCCATTAAACATAGCATGAAATTGTTACTATAAATATGTGCAAGCCGGCTTCCTGTTTCCCGTTTTTGCAGAGTTCCAGTGATACGTACTTCTTCTTGCTCTGTTTAAGGCTGTCCAAGTTGTTTTGTTTATCCACCCAACACTTTTCCCCAGCATGGCATAATTCTCATCTTCTTCATGTTAGTAGTGAACGAGCGGTGAGCAAAGAGTCGTAATAGACGGAGTATCATCGGACATAGTAAGCATCTCATCGGGTGTCCCGGAAAGAAGTGCTATTGGTCCGCTATTGCTCCTTTTATAGATTAATGACATTAAGTCTCAGGTTTCCGGTAAACTTTGCCTATTTGCTTGCAATGCAGTGATATGTAGGGAAATATCCAGTAATGGGGATTGGGTATCATTATCTAAATACCGAAATGCGATCCAAATTGGTGCGAGACATGGGAGCTAGAATTATATTTGAACAAATATATTTCGATAAATTTTTGGAGCTAGAGTATTTCCACCCGAAAATACTTACATCATACAGGGAACCAACATAAAAAAAGGTAAAATCGCTCAAATACTTTGGTTTAATCGGTGTAACGATAACTAAGGATATGTCCTGGGGAAAAAACATTCATGAAATTTGCGGAATAGCAATTTAAATGTTAGGATTCATTGGAGGGATATTTGGGAAATGTGTTGAGAAGGTTAAGGAGCTTTGTTATTTCAAGTAGGCCCCACGTAGAGTATGCTGCGGATGTACGCTATCCTCACAAGGTAGGTTAAATTTTGGAAATAGGTCGAGTGTTACATAGAGCGGCAGAGGCAGGTTACTTATATGAGGACTTTGAAGATATATTACAGGCCTCGAGTTAATTTGGTAGATCAGATCACGTGCGTAAAGTCAGTGAGTATAGCGGAATGATTTAAAATCCATTTTTTCCTCGTACCGTTATCGATCAAAATAGACGTGACCGCAGCGGCGAAGGAGATAATTAAGAATTGTATATATTAATATACGAGATTTTGTCAATGTATTGCATGCTATTTTTTAAGTCTACCTATGTTGTAGATACTCTTTCCGCATGATTTTAATCGACGTGTCCTGTTATTGAATAATCTTGAATGTAAGTGCCTTATCTCGTGTCATTAACTTTCATCCAGAGCATATAAAACTAATATTTGTGTATAGATGTCATGATTGGGATTGTGCAGGCATGGCTGGTGACCTAGCATCTCCCGCCACACTCACTTGCGGCGGATTACGGGATATTATGTAGATGAATAGTCTTCGTATCTCATCCATCTGAAGATCTACTCCTGCCTTTGTAAAGTTCTCTACAAACCTCTTCCTACCATCGTCGATGATGTAGTATTGGGGTGTTGTCGTTCGGTTTTCTCCTTGAAAACAGTTTTTACTCTAGCAAGACTCTTGACAAGACAAGCCCGTCCTGCCCAACTTCCTGGATTTCCTCTTGTCCGCAACGATTGGCGGCCCCGGGGTAGGTTAGCCATTGCCTCCGCCGCGACTTTTCATGACCTTCGATTGCCTAATGTGGATAGTAATTGATGATGAGAGACGTGGTAATCGTCATTTTAGCTTGAATGCAGATCCCTTCCCTCCAACCTCGGACGAAAACTACGTGTTGCGATCAGCCGCTGTTGCTGTTGCCTGCCCCTACTCCGTTAACTCTCCAGAAGATATCTAAATATGTATCATCAGAATTACTCGCTTTAGAACTTAGTTTACGTTTTACCAGTAAGAACGAGATCAATGTCTGTACAGACTCTACGTGGTTTGTCGCTGTCATTAGTGCTGTCTAATGCAGCTGCTTAATAATTCTTGTATTGTCATGAGTTATTCTACGCTAACCTCAAAGTCAGGGTCTGATAATGGGACGTGGCTATTCAGTCTCTCCCATGTTGCGATACCCACACCCAAATTCACTTTTCAATGGTTGGCCTTAAATTTTTTTCAACTGTTTTCTCCTAATAAATGCGCACAAAATGTATTTCAGCGACTGGTGACGGAACGAGTATCGTAATACTGATAAAAGGGTGACGCAAGTTAATTTTAACTTATTGAAATGAAATTATTGACTCTGTAATTCCACACACTTTATTTAAAAACACGTACCAGGTTTCGACGTTGAACGTCATCATCAGGCCGACCTGACGTTCAACGTCGAAACCTGGGTCGTGTTTTTAAATAAAGTGTGTGGGATTACAAAGTCAATAATTTCATTTCAATATGCTTTGCAAATTCCATAAAGTTACACCGGAGACAACAAAATTCAATTAATTTTCACTCTTAAAACCCCGACCATGGTTTCAACAGTTCGTCGTTATAATTTCTTTGTTGCGATAGAATGTGTCGACTCCATGGCCAGTGAGTGGGAAAATTTACTATTGCTGAAATTTTTCTGTAGGAGTAAAATATTTTTTATAAGTGACGCGTGAGACGCTGTCCATAATGGTGCCGTGTGCATGGTCGTGCTTTTGGAGAAATTGTACCGAAGAGTCGTCCGTATGATTATTCTGCAAATTAGGTTCCCATTTATTAAGCCCCGATATTCGTGAGAAACAAGAGCGATAGGGTTTGAATGAATAAATAGTTTGCGTTGGCGGTTAATCTTAAAATGTGGAAAAAAACATTTCTTTGTCTTAGCTTTTTAACGACCGCGCCACTTGTTCCCAAAACCGTCTTGTTAAATACAGAAATTTTTTCCTGCGACTCTGTTAAGGATGCTGCCTGGTTCTTGTGATCAAGTATTGTCTCTTCGTCAAATCTTCCCTAACTCGGGGACCACAGGTGTGACCCAGGTCCAGTAGTCGTTATATTGGTCCGTTTCGTTTTCCGTCAATTCTGCGTCAGCTCAATCTTAGCTATTATTGCTTAACGCCTTGGCACTTAACCCATGGTCTCGTCCATCAATTGTAATTTTAGATTCGTGTGCAACTGGAACCACCTCTTTTAATGGACGAGTGAGGTGATGTCTCATACGCGTCACACTTCATGGTACAAGTCAATATGAGTAATTGCTCTTTGGCGGGTATGGTTTTTCTGAAAAATGGCCTCTAGCATGCCATTATCAATTTTTAAGTTTTGAAAGGTCATTATTTCCCCCGCGTCCTATGCCTCTTCGTATCTGCCGAAATTGCGTTCCAGAGGCGAAATCGGTGCAGGGACATACGTGCTGCAGTCCATCGGACGGATTTATAACTTTCGACTCATGGTGCGTGTCGAGGACCAAATCAGCCCTGCGACCTTGGTCCTTAAGGAGCCTTGATAACTAAATTGCAACGTTGCTGATTCGATAGATAAATCTATTATACTCTTATAAACATTTTCAGAGTAAGCGACGTATAGCGTTTGCGGCATTGTACACAATGCTCAACGATAAGCACTGAACTTCCCATACCAAATTCCTCGAGAGCCTGTTTGGTTCCTTTTGGTCAATTGCGAATATTGTCTGCCAATCACGGTGCTTTTCGATAGCGGGTTCGTGGCCGTGTCATTCTAATCGTAGCATATTAGCCTTCTTCGAGGTAGAAATTACATCGCTTCGCAATTCCCGTGTGCTCCTATCCCGCACATCCTAACGTATTTGTTAGAATCTCTTTCGCAGGAACATAATTTTTTCCACCCTGGCAAGTTGCATGTTTCGCTTCCATTTCCACTTCGCCCTTTCCGACGCACTGCAATTTCATCGACTTGCGCGTTGCGTACAGCCGTGTGGGCACTGTGTCCTTTGGTTACTCCAATGAGTATCGTTTTCGATTAATGGAGTTAAAATTTGGTGATTGTAGTTGACTGCGTCGCAATTGCCACGGACACAGTTGAAACAATAGGCCCGGAGAGGGTACCAGCTAGCGTGCGGCTTGGCTACGTATTAGGATGAATCGTAATTCCATTGTGGGTTTGGCATGGCATTTTTATATTTGATTCGATTGTTTTTGCATCCAGGCCATCAACGTTTCTGCGTTACATCTCTCTAATACTAACGATAACCACAAGGCTTGTTTTTATACTGCTATAAACGCGGTCAAAGTTTGGATTATTCGAATGTATCACCATCGTGCAGTTCAATGAATGGCGATTTTTTATTCTGGGCGAAATTTTTTCCTTCTGAGTCACGCTTGTCTGTATTACGTAGTTGGCAAAAAACCTTTATTTGGATGACAGTGTCCTTTTGGGGACATTTAATGTGCTTGCTGTGTTGGGGTCTCTAGAGTATCATGATTTCACTTATTAGAGCGGTGTATTGATTCATTTGTTAGTTCAGCTCTTATGCTTCGCTTCTATATATGCCTGAAATGTTCGGGTCTTAGATATATTTAAACTGTTTATGCAGTTTCAGGATAGAAGCCTTTAATAAAACCTAAATTGAAATTCATTCAAGCAATATGGCTGCGTTCCGGTTTACGTTTATTCGAACTCAAGTCAATGGACTTGTTTTATGAAGTTGGCACTTAACAAATTTTATATTTCATTTTTCGCTGTAAAATCCCAAAATTTGAACGTGGTTAACGATATTAGTGACTTACTTGGTAGTTTACCGGTAGGTATTGGATGGACACAGACTGAACACCGTTACATCTCATAACTTAGTCTAACTAGACACAGGCTTACAGCCCGAACTGCGTTAAATGTTTTCTATTCCGCGTATTTTCTACCCTCCCACATTCACTCCTACCTTCTAACAAGCATATCCTTTTCCTCATACCTGGCACACCGTACGTCCTCATCTCGTATTACTGTCTTGAACATTCCATCCCCAATTAAAATTATCTGCATCCAACTCTCCTTTCTCTTTCGGATTTCTCCCAACAACCCTCTTCTCCTGCCTCTCCATTTCTAGTAATTATTTGTTTGTTTTTCTTTCCGTTCATTTTACCCTTTCCTTCCTTCTCGGCACCCTTATCTCAAAAGCCGCTAATTTGCGCCTATTATCTAGCTTTAACGTCCCAAGTTTCTGCACTGTACAAAGCTACTCTAGAAGTGAAATCTTTAGCCCTTTTTAACATCCCTGTTATAATTTATTTAATACTCGTGAAAGGGCATAATTCTTCTTCTTATGTCACTACTACATTAGCCTATCATGGTCCAAAAACCTCTCCAGATCCCAAGATGCTTGAACTGTTCCAACTGCTCAAATTTTTGCCCCCCCCCCCTTGTAGCGATTAAATAACCTTTCTTTTTCTCGAAAACTTCATAACCCTCGTTTTGTTAACGTCTGTTCCCATATTATTCCTTTCATTGATTTTCTAATGCTGTCAGCAATGATTTTAACCCCTTGGCGTGACTGGTGCTTGACCACTTTACTAATTTACAAATTAAGTTTTCAAGGAAAAGAGGTATTTTATGTCAAGCTCTGTGGTTGAAAACATTGAAAGAGAATCATGGCAGTTCATTAAGAAAATATTGGTTTTTCTCGTTTTGCCATTTCTTGGTCATTAATAGTCCTGAGATATTTATGAAATCGTCGAGTGTACACAATAAATTCGGCGGTAAGGGATTGTAAACTGGTAATCAGCCAATCGTAATTGACACTACAGACAACCTTCAGTTAAGATTGATTTTCCATAGTTTCATAGTCCACAGTTAGTACATATTCGCAATTTTTCTTTTCTTAAATTTAACTGCCAGTAAAATAACCTGGAAACCAGTTAACTGAGGCTTTACGATGGGTTATAATACCGGCCCTATTATAACTTAATTCTTCGATTGGGTCTTTTCCCATTCTCAGTCCAGACAGAAATGATAGACCAAAGTCGCAAACACTCGTTAGTTGCAATCGTTGGGTTGCCGCGATTCCCGAGTCGTTAGTTCTCTTAATCGAGCGGAAACATATTCGCGGGGAACTTTTTAGTTGATTCTACGTTTTGGGCATGCTACCAGCGCCACTTTTGAGTTCTCGGCGGGTCGATAATCAGGTACAATGAATGTGGAAGCACACACACACACAGGATGGCTAGTTTATGGGAGTTCTGGAAGAAACGGGGAAGATTCCTAAACTTGAAGACTGATGCGAGAATGTTAAAAATAAAGTTTGACTATAAAGGTACCTTATCTCTATGGCTTAAAATCATATGTGTAGAACATGTATGCGTGTAATGTATGAAAATTGAAATTTAGCGCGGTTTTTGGTTTGTAACGATACCGCTCAAAGAATAGACCGGTATCTCCGTTACTCGTTTGACTTCGGGGGTTTGATGTGCCATGGTTTGCAACAATGTAATTTTTTTGTGATCTGGAAAGGATTTTATGAGACCAAAATAGAGTATTCTTCCATTTTCCTTGTCCTTTCTCTCTATCTTCTCTTCCTTATCCAGTCCTTCCATTCGTTTCTCGGCTTGTACGAGCCGAGTACGGCTCGTATAAATAACTGCCTATTCTTGTTCGCGTCTATATGGTCTATTGTAAATGAACGGAGTTCCGCGTTAGCCCTAATAGTAAGACCTTTTCTCATCTTCATGATTTTCCATTTGCCCATTTTCCTAGTCGTTTGCTCCTCTTATTCAAGCTCTTCCCATGCACATATCTTCTATTTATCGGAAAAGTTTTCCAAACTGTTTGCATATCCATAACTCTTTCTGAGGATATGCATTGGTAGTCTTCGCGGGACGGTCATTTTCGTGTGTGATATATTATCTCCACTTGTAAAACCCGTTCCTTTATTCGGGAGAGTTTTTTTGCATTCGAAGAACTTTCGCCACAGTCTATTTCGTGATAGCACTGTCACTAGCAGCATCTCGGATAGCATGGTTGATCCTCTACTGCTAGAAGAAAACACAATTCTTTTACCAGAATGTAGATTTGAAAAAAATATGAAATTCCGGGCCATTAGAGTTGATGCAAAATTTCGATACTGCGACTTCGCACTCGCTGGAACCTGCCTCCCGATACCAAATCACAAATAAATGGAAAACATGTTTTCATATCAACGCACGAAAATGGGAAGAAACGGTTTTGGGGATGTTCAGTAGCCTGCCTGTCGACGAGCTCGTTTCCTTCGTATGCGGCAAGATTCTACAAATTTGTATTTGTATTATATAGTACCCCGTAAGCCACCGCTAGCATGTGTGCCAGGTAGTGAGTACACACCGGACTAATTTTGACCAGAATAATTTTTCCCTGTAGCGATGTCGGACAATGCTATTCTGATCCGGTATCGTTCGTGAAAAAAGTTACCTCTTACATCTATATGCAGTACACTTAATCTCTCTATTTTTATTAGCATGATCTCCCCTACCGTAGTACGATAGTGATAATAATACATTTTCATCATCACTGCTAAAGAGACTCCCAATTTATGGAAGAGATTTTTATATGTATTTAGCTTTCACTCCGTGAGTGATTCCCAACCTAGCTACTCTAATATTTTGGATACGCTACTAAGTTTATCATAACGATTTTCAAATCTAGCTCCTCTACACTACACGCGATCCAATACGGCAATCAATCCAATTTCACGAGGATCCCATATACTAGCAGCATAGTCAAAATGAGGCCTAACCAATAACATTGCTTTTTAACCACGTCTTCTCATTTACCCAATACTCTTCTAATAAACATATTTTTCTGGAATTCGAAATTTCAAACCCGTCTCGCATGTGTTTGATGTTTCCAGTGTTGTTGGTTATAATCTCTTAAGTTAGCGTGACTGATGCGAAGAATTGCTAACTCGTGCCATGAATAATACACACGATAAACTCTTTGAATTCCACGGTTCCATGCCTGAAGGCGTTAAGAATTTGTTTCCAGTAAGTCTCGGGTGTTCATTTTAAAATTTTAGGAATCGCTCACGAGATTGTGCCTTGTTTCGTTTGTCACTTTCACTCACGGCCCGGCATTGTGCCGACCCATCATCACCCCCCCCCCCCATATTCTCACCCCCCAACGCTCACTCCTGTCTCCCACATGACCATCTGCCGCGCGAGCGGAAGCCGCGGTTTTGCCTCGCAATTACGATCACCTGCCGATGACACTTCTATTTTTGCAGCATTGAGAAACTGACGCGAATCCTTCTGTTGCCCTCGCATGCTCGAAGATTTCGTTTCCACCATATCGAAAGGTGGTCATATTTTCAACTAATTGGGCGCACAAATGGGCACTTTCGCCGCCGTTGTTCCCGACGTTCACTTCCTTCGTGGGGGCCCGGAACCTTCTCCCACCCCATTGAACAAGGGCATTGGCCGGGCCGGAGTAGCACACTCTCGACCCTCGTCGCTTGCCGCCCCTTTCGGCCAACTCTTTGGACCATGGCCGCCTCGATAATAGGTATCGGTGTGTAGGCGGTCATACCCGGACCCCAGCCTCCATCCCCGTGCGCCCAGGTGGCGGCAGGCGGCCTGGCGTTGCTGCCAGCGCTCGGCGGGCGACTCCTCCGCGCGAGGGTTCATGGGACGCCAATGGGGCTTATCTCTGTTCGCCAGTCAACAATAGGCAAATTCCTAAAAGTTGGAGAGTTACGGAAAGCGACTTAAAATTATTTTTTTGGGAATTGCTGGCTATAATTCGTTGAAATATTTCAGGAATTATTCAAGGTATTACAAAAAATAACAAACGGTAAGCGTAGAGGTTTTTAAAATCTCGAATGGAGCACAATGGGGGTGGGTGGGGGCTGAATAGGGGCGGGGGCAGGGTTTTCTGTCGGTGTAGTTATTATATTTGGCTCACTTGAAATCTTAATCCATATGGTGCTTATAGGATAAAGATTACTGTTCGTTGATGCAGAGCGAACAGATTTTATCTTTGTTTAGGTTATTAGAAGGGAAGAGTTGTTACAATTTTACCTCGCAGTTGTTAGTTCCTCGGAGGTATTTAATGACTTATTTGCCATAATGAATGAGGAAGTAGTGACTCTGCGAATTGACTCGCCTGCCCACATCCCCATCATAATTAAAAGGATTTTGATGGAGCTAATATTTTGAATGAAACAAATTTTCACTTTCCACGGAATATCCATCGTCACGCTCGCTTGTTATATTCGCAACGATATCACATGTTGAGGTGAACTACGCTCGTGAGCCTTTCCCCCACCCCTCCGATGGCGCCGCAAGCCAACGCTAACCGTTCATTGACCACGGTGGGCGCCCCCGTCTCGCTTTCATTAGTCCCTGCCGCAACCCCCCCTCGCCCGCGGATTCGCCTGCCCCGCGTCGTTCTCTCACGCGGGGGCGAAACCCACCCTCCCCACCTCTCTCTTCATTTGGCCTTCGCCCAGGGGCTGGAGGGAGAGGTGGTGCGGGCCGCTATATCGTATGTAGTTACGGGCCCTGGGGGGGGGGGGGGGGTGGCGGTTCGACCGGTGGCGAATACTCGCCGACCGCAGACTGCACGCCGCTGTCCGCGGCAAGAATTCCGCGGAGTGCTTTCTCAGCCAGAGAGAGAGGGCGAACGGAACCAGTTCTGTGTGGTTTGGGAGTGTCGAGTAACAACGCTTTGCATATATGGATTAACCATTACTGTTCATGTTCCGAGGTCTCCGACGAATCCTATTATTTTGGTGGTTCATGGGTCTTCGCCGAGACTTGATGATGCTAAGGTGGCTTTCGAGTGCGGCTTTTGTGTGTGGGCCATTTCAGGAAATATTCTCTTTATTGGTTTCTGTCGTGAGTGAATTGCGGGAGCAAGATGTTAATTATTATTCGTTAAGCTCTGCTTCGTTCACTTGGAACCATTTCCACTGTGTGTGTCGCAGTGGTTGCACGGCGGTACGATATGGTCGACTATACTGTTAACAAAATGTCGCCCACCATTCAGTCGACGGATGTCGCATTCGCCGTCGACTGAATGGTGAGGCGGGTGACCCAGCGATGAAGCGAAAGTAATCGGTCCTATTCATTAGGATGAGTTGGTTACGAGTTGTATGGGAGCTTTCCTGGTGTCGCCGCCGACATCTTCAAGGGAGAAGTAATTGTTGCCGCTTATTTACAATTACTTCGATCCTGATGACGCGAGGGAAACGTTGGGTAAATGGCTATTCCACACGCAAATAGTCTGAGCGACACATACCGAATGAAAATAATGTCACTTGAGTGTCGTATTATTTTTTATTCGGAATTTATTTCCCCGATGTCTCGAGCATGATGTATGTTGGGAGTTAGTGGAAGTTAAATTATGCTCTTGTTTAGGCACCATATGCCAATCCTAATCGTTGAAAATAATAGGAATCAACCCGAAGGTCGGATTGATATGTGATGGTAAAATTCACCTAATTCTAAGCCCGAAAACCTGTGAAATTTCCCTGTGCCAGTTATGCTTTCCCGGGAAGATCTTGTACCCGAAAAATAAAACACAGTTTGGCCGTAGCTGAGGATGTCCAGAGAAACATACCCAGAAGTCGAACCCGGACGCTCCGTTCAGTAGTCCAACGCTGTACCCGTGGACTACCACTTCCCCTCTAATCGTTTAGATAGGTTGATTTTTTTTGGGAGGTAATGCTGTTATTAGGTAGGCTCCACCCATCTTCTGAACAGCAGATTAATGGATTAGCCATGTCTAAGGTTTTTTCTTTATATATGTATTCGAGTTGCTCCCGGATTTCCGTTTTACCCAGCTGTGATCTCCTGGATGCCACACCATTGTGGGAATTAGCTCACCTGTCTCGAATGCGTCATTTGCGAGCGCCGTCGGATTTAGTACTAGATGGACTTAACATTCGCCTGTAAAAACCACCTATCAGATTGGTGTAGTGGTGCTTTTGAAGAATGAATGTAATTGTCATGTAAACATGGGAGTTAAGGAAAATAGAAGCGTCTTGACTAGACTCGGCTTTTGCTCAATTCAGTAATAGAAAAAAATTCACTTTCGGGGACGGTTATAGAAAGTATTACTTTGATCTTTGCTTGCATCCTCCTGGTTAGTCGAAAATGGCGACGTTCGTGGTTAATAGCTTAAGAACCAAGCTGAGTCAAGGGAAACATTGCCTGGGGATTCTGAAGAACTTGATATAAACCGATGTGTGAGAATCCGTCTCTCCAGTATTCCATTTCTTAGCGCTAGGTTGCTGTCATTAGTTCGCTTGTGAAATTTATTATTGTACCCTATTATAAGGTGTGATTGAAAACGCGATAGAAATGTGACAGAAGGATCAGGCTGCTATCGGAAATTATTATTATAATTTATTTTTTGCCAAATACATCCGATGAGAATCAATATTAATAAAGCAAAGGTTATGCGATTTTCCAGAAAGAGAAAGGCTAAGCTAAACATTAAAATAGGAGGGGAAAAATAGAGCAGGTAGACAGTTCACCCATCTCGGAAGTGTTTTGGACCAATACGGTCAAAGTAACAGGGAAGTAAGGAGAAGAATTGCGCTAGACAAGGAGGCTTTCTCAAGGAGGAGGGAGTTGATGACGGGGACTTTGAATAGGGAGGTTAAGAAAAGACTCGTAAAAACATTGATATGGAGCGTACCTATGTACGACGGGGAAACGTGATCGCTGAAGCAGGAGGATAGACGTAGATTGGAGGCTTTTGAAATGTGTGTGTGGAGAAGGATGGAGAAGGTGAAATGGACCGGAAGGAAAACAAATGAGGAAGTACTAGGGATGGTGGGTGAGGAGAGAGGTTTGTTGAGAGATATTCTATGGAGGCAGTAAAAATGAATGAAAGGCGTATTGAGTGGCAGTGGAATGTTGAAGAAGGTAATAGAGGGGAGAATGTTAGGCAAACGAGGAAAGGGCAGGAACAGGATAGGGATGTTGGACGGGATGAAGGGAGGAAAGAAGTACACATAGATAAAGAGGGACCTGTTGTAGACTAGGTTACTGGATTGTGTTTTGTTTGGAGTCACAAAATATTTATTTGGTAGTTGTATCCATCCAAAACCCACTTTAACCGGTAGATTACTTAATAATTATTATACATCCGTAAATAAACAGGTACATACTTTAAGGGGAAGCTTCATGTAACTCCTAAAAACTTGTCATTGGGTTGGCTTAAAAAATCCATATATTACAAAACATAACGAGTAACGATAATATTACAGAACATTATTTACAAATAAAGGCATCGTTAGAATTTACAGGAAAACTTACTAAATTATCATAACAATGAAATTTTTTAAAAATTTAGTTTCCGTCAAATATTTCAAAAATCATCATTATCCTCCCCGGGTATGATTTAATTCCCCTGCTCCTTAATCTGTTCCTAACCATGATATATGTAGTTCCAACTAATATCTTACTGAAACCCCGGACATTTGCAATTCTTACCTACCTCTTTTGAGATGTCTGAACCGTTCGTTATAATTAACCCCTGCCTCCTGCGGAACTCTACTGCTTTCTCCCTTCGGAAACTCCCTCATGTATCGTACGTGCACATATAAAATCATTATTATAGATGGTAGTCGACTGATTAAGGTAGATTTTGAATGGACACGGGCTACGAAACGGTAAAAAGATACATTTCCTTGCCGACAACCTGCCATCCAAAGCAAGATGAAAACCCTCTTCAATTCAGCATACATCCTTCCAACATACCCACGCCCTTTTATTGAATATTTCCTCAAAATCTCTCTACCTCCGCCTCTCACCATGCGCCCGCCGCGCGGGGAGAGGGAGGGGGGATGGCAGGAGAGGCCTCCATGGGCTTCGAAAATATGTTGGCGGCGGCCGGGGGAAATCGCGGTGTAAAGGAACGCGACACACAAGAATGTATCGTAAACTCCGGCCTTGGCTGCAAGAGGTCGTTTACTCTTTTCTCGGGGATGCCTGTAGGTCAGCCTCCCCTCCCCCCACCCTTGCCATCTCCTCCCCGCTTCGCCCTGCCTCCCTTCAAGAAGTAGGTTTCGGTCGGCGGTTGAATCCGGTGCTGCCGCTTTCACCTCCGCCCTGCCCTCCACTTCCTCAACCTCCCTCCCTCCTCCGAGTGCGCTCTCAGACGAAAGCTCTCTCCCCCACACCCTCCGCTCCGTCCCCTCGGGGGAGGGGGGTTAGGCGCGAATATCCCCCCGCAAAAGTGACGAAGGAGCGCACCCATATCCCGCTTCCCTCTCATCATTCCTTTCCTTCGCTCTCCTTTCCCGCAAGTGATGGCTCCCGGGGGACCGACAGCGCACCCTCCCCTCCCCCGAATCCACTCTCCCCGGCCCCTTCTTACATCTCGAATTCGTCTCCACTGGCTGGCGCGTGCTCCCCGGGGGCGACGCGGGGTTCGTCTCCGAGTACGCGCCTCGTCTCTCCTCTCAATGGGGGGGGAGGCGATGGAGTGCAATGCGAGTCCTCCTCGTCGAGTCCCCCGTCCTTCTCCACTCATCTCTGTCTGACGCTTAAAAAAGAAAGGATGAAAGACGAAGCTGGCTCTAGAGGTGCGTCTCATCTCTCCTAGACAAATATTGTGCCGAAGAAGTGATTCTCTCTCTCTCTTCACCGAAGAGGAACAGGACTCCGCTCCCTTTCCTCAAGAGAGAGAGCAGCCAAACATTTAAAATCATTCATTGAACTAGTCTAGTCTCCACATTTGCATCAATATTTACGTTGTTTCTGGTATGTTGCCTGCCATACGTAGGGGTTGGGTACCATAGGGACTAGGTGGAAGGAGGGACTATCTACTCTCAATCTCGCCCCAATGAATTCAGCATGTAGTTTCTATCGACGAGTTACGCCAGCGTATCGAGATTTATTCTACCTACTTACTGCTCCTCTCAAATCAGAGTGAAATAAATAGTTATATTCCATACCACTATTAGAATCCTCCTCCCTCCCTCCCTCCAGCGCTATGTTTCAGAGACTTCTATTCTTCGCTGGTCCATATTTCAAATGTTCCATGTCTCTGATCTGTAGAGAATGAAACATGGCGCTCTAAATCGGAGACGTAGAGCGGTGGAAAAATAGAAGAATAGGTTAATTTAAAAACGTTGTGCTGGAGAAGAATGATGTTGCATCCAATCTGCGATTATCTTGTGACTTCAACGATCTTGACAAAACATTATAACAGCGTAAAATTTAGAACACCCTCAATTTTGTTTACTCCTTCGAATATAAACCGCTACATTGTACATAATGTACACTTAAAGGAGTGTGTAGTAAACACGGAAATAGGCAACCGGGATGAACCGCGATTATACCTGGAGTCAGTCGGTATTTCGCAAGCTAAATATGAATCTCATAAAATATTTTTGATTTCTGCCTGTTAAGGTCAATGTGTTCTGTTAATTCTGCATTTCTCCAAATGCATGCATTTAAAACTCCTCTCAAAGGTTTCAATTTATGTTAAATTCATTCCGTCAAGGGGCCTGCGTGCCCCTCGCGTCTTCTGCAAAAAGAAAAATGTTACGCCTTAATAAGTTTTACGAAATTTGTAATTTTCGGTGTTGGACTCTTTAGTCAACGTGGGGAAAGCGTACATGCGTCGGTTTGGTGGTAGCTTTTTGTTTCATAGATCTTTTAAGGAATAATAAACGGAGTTGGAAACTTATTCATTGAGCACAACTGGGGTTTTCCAACGTTTCAGGAAAGAGGGTGCCCCAGAATCTCCTGTGAGTGCGTTTTATAATGATAAGATTGGGTGTAATCCCAGAAACCTCGAAATATCCTCGAAAACCGTAAAAAACGGAAGTGAACTCTCCGAAAAATTCCGTAAACGGTCTTCAAATGGGGTTATAGACCATTCCTTTGGGAGATAAAATGAGTTGAACTGTCTGACTGCGTATTTGCGGCTAAAATTCTCCTCACATCGCCTTAGTTTGAATTCGCGCAGGTAATAAAAAATGCAATCGTCATTGTTAAGTGTTATTTTTTATGTCGCTGTACTTTCATTGTTTTACGCATTTATAACATTAAAAAGCGAAATGTTCAATAATTTAGTACCGGCTCTCTCATTTTATTTAAACGTAGTTTGAAAGTAATTCCATCGATAACGACATCACCTCCGTACAGCTGCTTCCTCTGGCTTCACAAAGGACGATGAATCTTGCAAAAATATTTTGTTAAAGTGAATAATGAGAGATTACTGGAAGGTGTGCAAGAATCCAACGTTCTTCGATGAAACATGATAGTCTTTTGTGGGGTACTTGGATTTATAGTGATTTTCGTTGCTCGTGGCGAGAAAGACGATTGAAAACGTAGCAATCGGAAACTCATTGAATTTTCGGAATGCGAGACTGTAAAATGTGTGTCAATTACCTCTGGTAATGAGAAACTGCTCGTGTAGAAGTCATCGTTTCCGTAAGTCGGACCTGTTTGCCCTCCATTTCCATTTCTCCGTCCATTTATTTCTTCCAGTGGAGAATAAAGTACCTATCTCTCTGCCCCTAAGTCAGTACTTATCTCGTACCGACTACATAATCGTAATTGAACGGCATAGTCTCATGAATTTTGCATCCAATTTTTGCAATAGGAGAGCAAGTTACTGGTTGCCCTGTTCATCTTGTTGGAAGTTTGACTGGAGTTGTCCAGTCGATTTTTGAATTAATTTGCATACCCTACAAGCCGCCACTAATTTTTAATTAGGACTTAATTAATAAATAGTAACTTGAATACTTATCAGTGATATACTCTAAAAGGTTGTTGAGTACTTGATGGAGAACACCTTGAGAAAACTTGAGGGACTCCCTACGTGCAGCACGTTGAACATAGCCAAGTACAGAAGGATGGTTTCTGTCGGAAATTTAAGACCGTGGAAATGGGAGTCTTTATTAACATGCTACATAGTCTTCTAGATTTGCTATTTTACTTTAATCGATTCGTTTGTAGAACAAAATGTCATTTCTAAGACATGGTCTTTTTTTGTCGGCCTGGGGGAATGTATTGTAATTTCGCTGACGTATTTGGGTTACGGAATTTCCTTTAGTCGTGTGGGTAATACGACTTTCGAACTACTATCAGAACCGTGTATGTTGCTGTGTGAGTATTTCACGCCCCTCTCTCATAAATATTACGTTTGCTGAATGTGGAATGACTTAACATATCTGACTCGATTTTTAAAATACTCGCTGCCGTTATTTTATTTTTTTTTAACGCAGACGTCATCACGGGCGGTATTAGAATCGAATTCACAAGTGCTGCACTGATTTCAACCGGTGAGAAGTGTTCGTCCTTCATAAAAGTCCTCTTCAGCATGTGGAAGTCGAGATTCTCATTCGGAGTAATGATAATGTCCAAAATTTGCTTCGAGAAACATCTTGAGTATATCTGTCATTGGAGCCGAACCCTGGGATTTTTTAAGTTGCATTATTTTTACGTCCATACAGCATTGAGGTCCTTGTGTCAAACATTTAAATTGATTACAATTTGCTTCATTTCAGCTATTGGCATTTTTGCTCTTAAAGAGTTGTTTTCTGAAAATGTAATAATATGCTTATACCTTTTCTGGATTCTTCAATCATTTTAATTTTTAGGAGAGTAGGGCTACAGTGTAGTCTCCTTCGTCTATCGTTTGAATTGATCGTTAAAACCGTTTTTGTTTCACAGGACGATAGGTACAGGTTTTGTTTGTTAACATTTGGTACCTCTTGGAATCAGCACAGACATCTTCTTCCTTATTGGGGTATTTGCTAGAATTGTGACCACCTGTGCAGCTGCAGTAGACAGGTTCCTCAGGCCTGCATGTTTTATCTGTGTGTCCCAAGATAGTTAAATCTATGGGACTGAGTATTTCCAACTTCATGCGGCCCACGAATTCAGTCGGGAGAGTGCGATCTATCCAATTAATCCAAGATATCCACTCGGACAGACCCCTGGGTTTTCAATCTCTGTTTCGTTCTGGACCCGAGAGCTCACCACTCGCGGGGAATGCTCTCCCCGGCCATCGCCAAGGGCCGTCACCGGTAACACCTTGATCCTCGAGCGACTCCGAAGGAGGAAGCGTGCTTAGAAGGGAAAAGGTCCACCATACTTACGCACCTCCGCTGATGGTGTGGCCAACTCAGGGAAGTCCTGTGGTAAATGAGACCAACAAATTGATGATGCTACTCGTAGCCGAGACCCCGCCAGGAACGACACAGAACACCTGGAGACGCTGAACCCCAATAAATCATTTTATAATTTCACATACTTCCTTCCTCCCTCCATTCCGTCCACGAACTTCTTAATCTTTTCGCCCACTCCGTGCCTCGCTTCCCTAGCGCCCTCCCCCCTACTTGTCTCCAACGTCCGAACGCCAATCAAAACACATATTTTCCTTGCCTTCGAATTCCTCCAAAATAGGTACTTTTTCTCTTCCCCAACCACGCCTACTACTCCGTGGTTTTCTATCTGCACCTTGTATATTTTCCATTCTTCTACATGTACATCTCAAAAGCCTCCAATATATTCTTTCACGTATCTTCTTTATCCATTACTTTAATTGAAAGATAAAACTCCGCTTCATTTGTGTATTTACTAATTTTTTTTATTTACAGATTTACCCTACGCCCCTATCATCTGTTCTCTCATCTTCGTTGAGGTTACTTTTACTGACACAATCATTCTTCTCTTTTCGTTAATACTTTCACCTTATTCGTCCTAAACATCTCCTAGACAAGTGAATTAATTGTTGTACTCACTCTAGCACAAACATATTTATATCAAAAATGTACAGTGTATTGTACATTCACCTTCACATATACGTTGCACCTGTATATTCAGATTGTAGGGACGAGGTAGAGCGTTGGACTACTAACTGGAGAGCTGGGTTCAATTTCCGGGTACGCCGCGCTGTGTAACCTCAGCTCCACCCAAGCTGTGATATTTTTCGGGTACCAGATCTTCCTGGGAAACCATAGCCGGCACAGGGAATGGGTCTGAACCCCCTACCTACCTGTTTTGTGAATTTCACACGCCGTTGAGCTTTATATTGGGTGAATCCTCTCTCGTCTATCAAACCATACGACGACCTCAATTCATCAGAGTGATCTAAGTATTTCAGATTCCGCAGAAATAGTCTGAAAAAAAACATGTCGTAAAAGGGAATCAAAACTGGGGCCCTTGGATGAATCGGACTACCCAACGGCCAAAGTAGACGTGCATTCAGATTATGCGTTCCGATAACATTTCACTTTGGTGGAGGTTGCCACTGGTGTTCACAGCGACGTATTATTTTTTATCGTATTTGCGTTGGTCACTTGGTTTCGTAGGTTTGTTTCAAATGCGCAGTCGACAACGTGGGACTATGAGTTAGCTGTTTTAGTTAACAATGTAATCTTCGGATTGTAAATTTAGAAAACCGTCCATTTGATCATGTAAAGTGAGATGCTTTATAAGTATAGTAAGTAGAAATGGAATGTAGCAATTTTGAGAGTGCCAAAGAAACTGTTGCATTGCAATACGGGATAGCGGATGACTCCGTTAAAAGTCACTGTAGCATCTACTTCCGAAGTTTCTTTGATTTTGTGTAAACGGGGAATTGGTCGTATTGAGGAGAAATCTGACCGAAAAAATTGACTGCGAAAAGAAAGGGAGATCTTCGTGAAAATATAATACTCCTCGTGCCGCCTCGGATAATTTTCCGCCAGAAAATAATCAACAGGCTAAAATTTTTCAGCAGACCATACATTTGGCGGTTCTATATTTCCAATTTTTTTGAGCCCGCAATAACTCAAAAAGAAAGAAGGAATGTCTTCTGCGGGAACTAATTCATCCGGAGGCAAACGAATAAAAATTATTCCCTCGCCCGGTGGAATTGGGAACCCAAAGCCAATCTATCAATTACGAAGAATTTATGTGTCGAGGTATCTCCGTGGAAGCATCACCAGCGTGAAAAATACGCATGCATTTCGTGATATTTTTCGCGATATGATACACAGTTTTACGGCTTCGTCCAAACCGACGGCAAAGAGCTTCGCCGCTCGCGTCGACGGGCTCTGTCCCCTCCTCCTCTTCCCCCTTCGCGAACCCTCGAATGAATGCGGTCGTGATTTATAGCTCCACGAACATTTTACACGTGGAAATCATTCCGAGAGCATGTTGGACTGAGATACGCGACGGGTTTCCCCGCTCTCCCCCTTCAGCCACTCCGCGTGCCTGGACTCGAGGTGGTCAAATGCGTGTATTTGAGGGGGACGAAATATCCGAGGAACTACATTTTCCGAGTGACTTTCTTATGATTTCGCCGGATAACTGCTATGCGATATTCATTTTCCATATCATGCGGCACGTACCTATCCAGTTCTTTGTGGACAACGTATGTATATCGGTACCTTAATACTCTCAACAAAGGCATGGGCGACGTGAAAGAATCGTTTACATGGTGTTGATATAATAGTCATGCCGCATAGCTCTATGCCGCTTGCAATAAGAATTTCAGAACACATCTATATCATATAAAGAGAAAGTGCCATTATCGAGTGCGAAGTTTTTTGAGTCTCATCTCCTCCTCCTTCGAATTTCTTTTCTGCTCCTATCGTCCCTATCATTAGCTGTTCCGTCGATTACGTTCAGTTCCATGACTCCACGGAGATTGTGGAATGGTCTCTTGGATTTCTCTTCGTGCTGTTGATACGATGTGGACATTTAATTTGAGTGCTATTAAATACCCTCGACGGCACTCGTCGCTATTCGCGTCTCCCTGAAATGCGCGCGCGCTCGGTCTGAAGGGGCGGCAGGCGTCTCTGTCGCGCGCTCAACTGACGCTTGAACAAGTGTTGAAACATGGCGTTTCGCTGCGCCATGCGTGACTCGCACGCGAGGCACTTACGCCATGCCCTTGTGAAAACGAGTGCACACGTTTCTCTGCAACTAAACCCACCGCCACCCTTTACCTTCTCCCCTCTCCCTCTCTCTCTGGCGCGGTGTTCTCTTTTGAGGTCTTAAATTTCGGCACCTGGGCTCTCAACACGTCACGGAGTGACTTCCGTTTATTTTGTTAATCTAACAAGGTAAATGTATGCCGTCACGATATCCATCACTTAGACCTGGACCAGTGGTTTCCTTTCGGTCGCCTTGCCCGGGCGGGGGTGGACACTTACAGGAACGTAACCCTCCCTCCCCCAGAAATGGCCGGTCCCCACCCCTCACGGTGTGAGAGAGATTTCTTGCTTTCCTTTTCCCTCTACCCATTTTTATCGCCTCCTTCGATCCCTTCTCGGCCCCCCTCACTCTGTCCACGCTGGACCATATCCCCTTCAATTCAGTTATTGCAGACTCCGATGTCGCCACGGCGATACCCAGTGCGATTCATGTCTCTAAGGTGGTATTAAGTGCTATGTTGGGGAATTGATGGATGTTCAGGAATTCGGAAGGAGAAATCTCGATATGGGGTTGAATTGGGCGTAAACTCCCAGGTACAGGTACTTGCGGGGGTAGACTCAGAACTTTTCGGTTTTTGTCGACTCATATACTAAAGGTAAATCCTGTATGCGCCTTAGGAAATATCTACGACTTAGACCAGCGGTATGAACGATGAAATGGCTCATTCTTCGAGAATTTAAGTTATTTTTTATAATAAATAATGTATTCAATGGTCGTAACTAACAGTTTCCCTACAACCTCATGTTGTCGACGTTTACTCGTCGGAGTCGAGCGAGTTGGCCGACATCAATAGATGGTCTCTGCTTCACATCCAAGTATCGAACTTGGTCGTAATGTCTACAGTGAACTTCAGCGTGAGAGAGATCTGGCGTGTACATGTATGTGGTGTACATTGGCGGAAATGGACCTTCTAAGTGGTCTCATTTTGTATGACAACTGTGATCGTGCGCGATCGTCACTTTCTGCCATTGATTTGGGAGAGTACTCGCGAGCGCCCCAAATAAACTCTTGGGGAAACCATTTGAATTCCTCCTCGATCGGGGATTGTCCTTCATGTGCCAGCTGGATTATCAAATCTCTCAGTACATTCATGTGGTCCACAGCGGTTTTTCGATAATAACTATTCGACATTTGTTCCTTAAACGCTTTTTCGAACGAGGCAATGGCTTGACAAATTGTATTAAAGCAGATAATTTGAACGTAAATATTTGTTAACATTTATTTGGAGCCAAAATGTGCTTCAAAGTTATTTACGAGATCGAGAAGGTGCCGACAGAGAGAGCGTTACTTTCTAATCCTAGTTGCATTGGTTAACCATCTTCCAGCTAACCCAGTCATTACGTTCTCGATCGCCACAGACCTGCTTGCATTTGCTTGGAAAACTTTTCAAATTGTGAGTTGTCGTATGTTGATTGAGAAATAATCATTCGTTTTCTTGGTTCATTAGCAAACTTTCGCCAGCATCCGCTTGGCCTTGGCGAAATCTACTGACGTCAGCGGGGCTTGTCTCTTGGTACTTGCTCAACCACCAAATCACGCTTTGCATCGCTAGACTTTAATTCGACATCAGGAAATATTCTCTTTCGTGTTTTTTTTCGTGAGTGAGTTTCGGGAGTAAAATGTTAATTAGTATTCGTTGAGCTCTGCTTCGTTCACTTGGGACCATTTCCATTATGTGTGTTGCAGTGGAGGGCACGGCGGTACGATACGGTCGACTATACTGTTAACAAAATGTCGCCCACCATTCAGTCGACGGATGTCGCACTGGCCGTCGCGTGGTGATGCGGTGACCCAGCGATGGAGCGAAAGTAATCGGTCGTATTCATTAGGATGAGTTGGTAAGAGTCGTAGCCGTGAGCTCAGTTGTAATTAACCTTCATTGGTTCTAAGACTACCGACTGGATATTTATTCGTGAGTCAAAGAAAAGTATGTTGCATGATTTCCGCTTTGGTGATGTATGTACATAATATTGCATTTATTGAATAGCTGACGTAGTTCAGTAAAGTCTTAACTTTGGTCAATTACTAGGAACAGTCAAATGAAAACCAAACCCCCACCATAACTCACAGTCTGTTAAAAACTATCAGCTTCCTTCTTCCGTATCGATGCTTCCATCGCCGTGTTAGGAGAACTTCATAGTGACAACTCACAGGCGCACGAAGACGTTGGGTTATCCTTGTTGATGCGCGGACTGGTTGTTGTACTGGGTGTTCGGTCGTCATTTGACTGCCCTTCATGAGCCAGACCAAGGTTTTTTCATCTGGTGCGTCCCAAGGTATGATTTCGTTTTTTATGGAAACGCTTACCGCGACTTTCTTCATTGACGTGTGCAATGCGATTTTATCAAAATTACTTTTCAGAAGCTCGTATTGGCGAAACTAGCTACTGCGTATCATGTTATGATGCCGTGTTTATCTGCTCCTTAGCCCTTGGGACCAAGCGTCAGGAAATCGTCTGTCAAAGGGTGACATTCCCTTCGCTGAGATGATCCCGTGAGCTCGCCGAATAAGCATGCCGCTTGCGCTCTTCCCCGTCCCCTTCTCTCGCCGTCGACTCTGGCATGCGCGCCCCGCGCGGAAAGGTTCCCCTTGACGCTTCTCCCGTGGAGCGGCCCTCTCTTCCCTTTGGCACGCACCCCGCACCGCGGTACGCCGGCCCCCTCTTCCTTGGTTTCCCGTCACCCCGGCGAGGGCGCTCTCTCCCCGTCTCATTAAGAACTAATATTTATTTATCATTCCTCTTCTTCCGCCTCTCCTCCCTTCGCCCCTCTTCCTCCAAGAACCCCGTACTGTTCGCCGAACGCACCAGTCGCATGGATCAATCAAGGCTTGCACGTTGTTGGGAACATTTTGTTTGTTCCACATATTCACCGCTGTGTCGGTGCTTAATCCGCGAGGACGATTGTGTGCCCAATCGATACCTTAAGCTCACCGTTACGAATGGGAAGCCATAGAAGTTCGAGGATGAATGAATTCTGAAAATTAAATTAGTGAAAAGGACAGGAAAAAACGTCCGGGTAGTGAGTGTTAAAAACGGTCGGTATAGCGACAGTCGCCCAATTGTCTCGGGAACCTTGTCTCTGAATTTGCTCGATGCTCCTCCTTAAGCCTTCGTCTACGTAAGCAGGATAACGCGCAATCCGCCGCTAGGGCGTGTGGCGGGAGGTGTTAGGTGACCACCCGTAAAAGAGAATAAAACAACATGCAAAACCAACAAATTCAAATTCTTACTATTATGATTCCTGATTTTCCGTGGAAAGAACGTGTATTTGTATTTATCCGTACTGGAAAATATCTCCCTTATCTTTGCGGTCTGGTCTACCTAAATAGTGTGAGGCCATAATAATTCTTTTAGTGTCTGTAGTTTCTTAAACTTGCTTGTTCTGAGCCTTTCTACAAGTCTGCTTGTTCTTTTCGCATCTCAAGTGGCTCCCCTACCTTATTCCCCCGAAAGACCTGTCACACTCGTCTCCTGACTGTAACAATATTTGAAAAATCTGGCGGATTTTCTCTGGATTTTATGTAATTCTTTTTGCCAAACTCACAAGGGTCCCAAATACCTCCGGCATATTCAAAATGAGTCCTAACTAGAGAGAAATAACACCTCTTTTTTACCTTCTCATTATATTTCCCCACCACCGATACAATGAGGCCGAGCTTCTTTAAAGCGGATCGGCATATTGTCCTCATACGATGTATCCTCGTATGTGCTTCTCATGAAAGGGGTGGTGTTAGAGGTACCTCCAAGTACTTAACTTTCCGTATTTAGCACTGAACCCTGTCCATTCCATTCATCCATTCCATCGAAGCGAGGAAAGCAGACCGAACGGAGAATATGGTGACTTCGTCGCTATGGGGAATGCGTCTCCGCCGGAGCCCTCTTCTCCGCCGGTGCGTCAGGCACGTGCCGGAGGACTTCTCTTCTACGTCCGTCGAGACACTTGGTGGAGGTCGTCTGATCCCTTGACTATAATCGCCTCAGTGGTAAGCCCATCTCCTCGCGCTCTAACAAACCGCCTGCCTCCCCTTCGCCGTCCCGTGATCCACCCTGAAGCCCCTCTTCCGCGACGACGACATCACGCTCTCCTCCGCCCATTGTCGTTCGTTCCCCCTTTGACCCCGACGCTACGCTGTCAGTGTCCTACGCACATAATTTTCCCGGGCGGACCCGCATGCCTTCCTTGCATATCTTACTATTTTGACCCCCTCCATAATTGGCTTTTCCTACGCATCTCGCTTTGATTGGCGAAACAGCTCGCCGCTCGCAGGGTCCGCGGGGTGAGGTGATTGGCGAGTGGGGTCCTCCTCCCACCAGTGCGTCCTTTCGACCTCTCTTTTTTCCTTCGCATCTGTCTTTCCCCCCCTTTCCCTTCCGCCCTTCCTAGGGGTCTCTTGATGCTATCTTATGTCGCCTCCCCTCCCTTTCCTCCTGCCGGCCACAACACTTCCATCCTTGCACCCCTCTTCTCCCTCTCTCGCGACCTTTAACCCTTGACTGTTCACTTTCGCAATCGGTTCGCCTTCCGTCTTTTTGAAGGGAAGGCATTTTTGAGGCCGTTATATTTTCGGAAAATTATGGGCCAAAGTGGACTGTTGTGGAGGCGACGGGTGGGTGTATGAAAGTGCGTGCCCACTTTTCCCTCCGGATTTTTCCAGGTGGTTTAGTGGTTGGTGACCTTCTCCGCTCTCTCCAAACTTCTCCGGTTACTGGAAATTCATCCGCGGCTGTCCGTTCTTTTCTTGGGGGACTACGTATGCGTGTGGTTGGAGTGCCAAGGGCGAGGTTTGGTTGAATCCCTTCAACTAAACGAGTTTAGAAACCATTCTTACCACGTCTATGTCGTCGTCATCACGTCAAAATCTCAAAGGCCGTTGTTAAAGGTAAAGGATTCCGTTCCACGTCGGCTTCAGATCAGGTCAGCCATCGAAGTTAGCGTTTGTATTAGCGGGAATGCATATTGTTCACCGTCTTGTCCATTGAGCCAGCGATTGAAGAATTGTACGTGTACCTTCCATGTTGGTTTTGTCGCATGCTTGAAGTTGATCTGAACGTCTAGTATCAGGCGTACGATTCTAAAGACAAAATAAAAAAAATGGATATTTCCCAAAAACTCCTGACCTTGAAAATGGCTTACTCCGAATCGTCAAGGTCATGTGGTTATTGATGCTTGTGGACTCATTTGCTGAAAAATGGTTCGTATATAATGAACCCAAATTATCATTCGTCCCTGAGATTCGATTTCTGTTGTTGATAATAGCCTGGATTAGATTCACGCGTAAATGTAGCTCGAGTCAGCTATGTGATTTCGTGTGCGGATTCTAAGCGTAGTTTGATAGCACCTGCACCTCACCGGGGTCTCCATCCGTGACCCGCCTTTCCGAAGGAATCCCCTCCCCGACGCGGAGGAGTCACCGAGGCGAATGCTCTATTAGCGTGTCTAGTACTCATAGGGTTTCCTGGAAACTTTGACCCATCATTCGTGATAAATTACGTAACTGTCTAGCAATTAGGTGTAGCACGATTCTGTTTCGGTTGAACTGCGGGAGAACAGTCGTTGTTTAGTATGCTGGAAGTTATTGGCACCTAAGAGTATGGCCAAATTAAGTTTTGCTACTCGTTTTACAAATTAATGAGCTTAAAAACTGTGTATTCATGTCATATCATATCACGAATTGATCGTAAATGGGTGTGACATGAATATTTTTCATCATTCGCCATTGATATATGAATAAGGCGACACCCTAAATCGTGCAAGATAACCTTAATATACTGAAGCCTTAGTGACCAGAGGAGGTGACTCATAGGCGATGGTAGGAGGATGTTGTGCGACACTTCGACATGTCGAGTGGGTGTTTACTTTGACGTTGATCAGTCGATCCTGACTCAGATGTGTCGTTGGCATGTAGTGGTCGATGTCAATGGCGATACTAACGTCCAGGTTGAAATAGATGCGATCATCGACGATCCTAGATATATTAGATAGAGTCAAATTTCATGTTGCGAAACGCTTAATGAATGCGAGAAACATTCAAACGGCTCCGAATGTTTTGGAGGTGAGCGATACGTAATTACGGATTAAGGGAGTCCGGGTGTACCGAAAATTGACTCCTGGTATCTGCCGATCATGTGAAAGAGTATGTTCCAAAAATATGGTATGGATTAGGTTTTAAAAAGTGCTCTCTCTCTCCCCACCACCCCTCACATGCCGGTTTGATTTCACCGAGTGGGAGTCATTTCCAAATGATTTCCGACACGGACACTATTCCCGGTTGTTCGTAATGAAATTCTCTCGTGACGGGTACAACTGGTCGATTTAACAGTCGAGATTTGGGACAGGGTGATGGAAGTGTCGACGCGAGGCTGGATGTCGAATTCGGCATTGTCGACTTTTGCTACACCGACGTATACGTGTACATGGTCTTTGAAATGTTTGTCATCAGCACATCGAGCGGAGGTCGACATTGAACTGATATCGTGTCGTGACATCAAAATACCAATGTCGATCATCACCGAATGTACCTTTGACATAGTCTCCCGCCGCGGTGGTATAGCGTGACCTCCGACACCGAAACTGATCGACGAGGAGTAGGCTTCCTGAAAGATCCGAGACCTTCAATTATTTCGCCCCTAATTCAACCCCCTTCCTCCCCGTTCCGTCTACCAATTGGTCGGAGAAACACCAGTCCAGCCCCTTCGGACATTTCTTAATCTTAGCACACGTCTCGTTACACAAGAAAGATGGGAGGGAGAGCAAGGAAGAAACAGGACTTGTCGAGGGAGGTTTTTTCGCTTCCCTCCCACCCTTCATCCCATTTCCCCTCGCTTCTCTGGGTGCCTCCCGATAAGCGCCCTCCCCCTCCACCGCCCCAGATCCCCCTCTTCTCGGATATATTTTTTCTCCAGGACCCTTCTTGGGAACACTATCCTGCTTCTTATCTGGGATTCCTTTCCCGACCGCTTCGCCAAATTAAGAGGAATGGTCCATTGGCTGCCCTCCCCCTCGCCAACCTCCCTTTTCCTTCCCCATGGCGGATGGAAATGGAAAGGGTGGGGTCGAAGGGGTGTAGAGTGGAAGACCGATGCGGGGGTGAGTGGGTTTTGGAAAGGAGAGGCGAATTGGGCTTTGGAGCGGTGTACGTTGGGGGATGGATTAAGGGGTGGCGGGTGGGTGTGGTCGGTATTCGGGGGGGAGGGTGCGTGTGCCCAACGAGGGGATGGTTTGCCGGTGTGCTTGCGCAGAGGGTCACGGCAGAAAGGTGTCCGTCTTACCAAGGCTGGCTACTTAAATCCTCCAGACGGTGCGTACGTGGATCAGTTGTATAGTTCTGTATGAAGTACAAAGTGATTATTCATTTATTGTCTCAATAATTCAGAGCAGTTCATAAACGGGGACGGAAGCTATTTTTCTCTGGAAAAGCAATTTAAAAATCAAGTTATCGAGCCGCCCATTTATTCTTCATTCTCGAAATTATTTTAATTATTAAAAATGTAGGAAATTTAGGACAATATTTGGCAGTTGCTTATGATTTATTTAGATCTTTGTAGTAATCCATGCCACTCTCAGCCAGTCATGCCCTCAAGTATATGTTAATACATACGAGTACATACAATACGAGAAGTGGTGCAGCAGAGGAAGAGATATCTGGTGAGAATCGGATTGGCCACTAGTCAATGATAATCTCCTGCTGACGAATGTGGTCTCGATGCTTTCGAGAATTAAAGCCGAGTGGCACGAATCTTTTGCTGTTGGAATTCGATGGCGATTAGTCGCCAGCTGCTTGATTCGATCCTGCGTGGTTCGCCACCTGATTAAATGTTAGGCTGCGTAAAACGAGTAAATGTTCGTTCGCCTCCATTTAGTTCCGATTCTCTTCCGCGGTCGACTTGGTGGTTTCGGCTCTCGCACTTAATTGACCTATTTGTCAATTTTTATTCCATTTACTTCTCTCCTCCGAGATTCTTCTCTACGGGTACAATCCTTTCATTTAATTCATGCTGTTAATGTCTTTCATTCACCGTCCGCCGAATTCTCGTTTCCTACGTTTCCAAAATCTTCACGCCTTTTGAATGTGATCAACTTTCTTGTTTATCGTGAAAAAAATGCGCTCACCCTTTGTTTTATTTATCGCCTATGAAATGGGATTTACTATTATTTGTAGTCACCTGATTAAGGCAGGACTTGGAGATGGTGTGTAAAATAAAAATCGTGAATCTGTTCGAAGTTGGGTTTCGCGCGGATGATGATACACAATTCCACGACTCGGTGTTCATTTAACGGTCTCTCCGCCGCTACTCCTGCGTCCCCCGTTCGCCTCTCTCCTCTTCCTCTCTCCCGCTGGTACCCCTCTCAATGCCGCCACCATCACCCCCAGACTTCCTCTATTCCCCTCCCTTCCCTCATTCTCACCCTCTTTGGGTGTTCATTAATCCCGCCTGCCCCCGTCTGGGGGCCCCTCGCCTGAATCCTCCATGAAGCCCTCCGTCTTCACAGCCTGCCCTTTCCAGCCACTCCCCCCTCGCTTCGTCCGATCTCTGTCTTGATTGAGAGGCTAATTTTTTTTTTAGCTCTCTGAGTATCCTTTTAGAGCCTCCCATGGGTGGCGGTGGAAGTGTCGCCTCTGCCGGAGGCTGTAGCAATCGGTCGCCAGCTTCTTTTTAAAAAGGTAAAAAAAAGAAGGGCTTCGTGGTTTCGGTCAACGTCTTCCGTCGTTTGACAATTTTTTTCCATCCTTTGAATTGGAAGGGCAATGCTGGGTTTTGGGTGATCTTGAGAGCGAATGATCAACACCGTACGTATTTCACCATTAACCTTTTCAACTAAAATTAGAAGCATAGTATTTATTGGTTGGTATGAGATATGGGAAAGGAAATATCAGCGTTTATTACAGTTAATTACGTGTGTCAAAGTTCGCCATTATTTAAAATGAGAAACATATCTTGTGGAAGTCGTTTTTTCGGCCCCCACCTGTTGGAAATTTGAAAATTAAAAAAATTGATATCGCCAGAAAACGTGATAATTCAGTGGGTAGGGCTGCCAGATACGGCTATTGGCTGGAGGGACTAGGTTCAAATCCGGTTGCCGTCCCTTGACAGTATTGCGTGATTTTTCTGGTACCGAATCTTCGTGGGAAATAAAACCACAAAATCAGGTGTCATGTGCCTTCATAAAAGTGTATAAATCCTGCCTGTTCTCGTTGAGAGTGAAGTTGCTCCCATCCTAATTCCTCCTTACTTACCCATATGACATATGCATGATGACCATGGCCCATCGGCCTCGTCAGCCTTGCTTCCGTTGTGATAAATGATGGGATGATCGCCGAGGGCGGTTGAAGGTGTTGCGCCGCATTCGAGGTACCCCCTCCATCCCTCCCTCTCGCGCCCCCTCACCCTCTCCTTGCGCGGCCCCCATTACCCCGCGGCATCCTCTGTGTGAGAGGAGAAAGCGCCCCGCTCTCCTCGTGGGGGTGAGGTCGAGTGTCCGGTCCACTGGCCCGAAGATCTCAAATATCATCTGTGGTTTATTATACACCAATGGAAAACGGACCAACGAAACTTGCAAAATGTGTGGGAGATATTTTGGGTTAACCATAAACGTTCGGTTTTTTATCTCTTGTCAAAAAAAGTATTTTTCCCTAAAGAATGGAAATATTCCAGGAGAATAATTTATCTGGCTACTAGTACTTGCATTTAGTGTTTGAAAGTTGCGAAAGCAGTCTTGACCGCACGCGTGAAGGTCCTGGCACAAAAAGGGGTGGGATTTGTTTAGAAAGTTTAGATTGGCGACGCTCTACGGATATCATTCATTTTGCTAGCGACGATGTTTTCGTGTAGGATAGTTCAAGTCAAAATGAGGTTCCATTTTCGACCCTAAGAAGTTACTCTTCCTTAATTAGTGTGAATTAAGCCGGGGTGAACCATACGGCAGTGAACACACGTGCGTCATTATATCTTCTGTGATGCTCCAGGAATGAATTTGCCAATTCGAATTGAACTTGAAAAAGTGCTTAGTGATGATTTTTTGGAATTAGAGCAATTCCGTTCCGGACGCCTACTGCGGAAATACCGGAAGAGAAAGTGTAGACTAGATTAAATAATTAGGCGCTACCCTCACGACCTCTCGTGGGTGAGACATACAGTGTATATGTTGACAAGCTGACAAAACTTAGGTTTTATTAAAAATTATGGAGGAATTGTGTTGGAAATGTTAAAGAGAAATGCTATATTTCGCTGGTTAGGTCTCATTTAGAATATACTGCTAGTATGTAGCCTCCTCACGAAGTTGGATCAATTGCCGAATTAGATCACATGGAGTTCAGAGGAGCTAGATTAGTGAAAATTATTATAAACTTAGTAAGGTATCCAAAATATTGTAAGAGCTAGTTTGGGAATCACTCTCGGAGGGAAGTTTAAATTACTGATTAAATCTCTTACATAAATTGGAAGGATGTCTCTTTAGCAATGATGACGAACATGTATTACGAGTATTACCCCCATCGTTCTACGGTAGGAGAGATCATGCCAACTAAGGTGTCGTAATTCCCACGAACAATGAGGGATCAGAATAACGTTGTCCAACCGAGCTACAGGGAAAAAGTATTATGGGCCAAAAGTAGTCTGGTGTGTAATCACCTCCTGCCTCGCAACCTAGCGGCGGCTTGCAGAGTAAATAAATAAATTTTTAAAAACATAATTTCCTAAAGTGCCCACATTATGCATTTCCGCACACCTCATTTTCTCGGCCTCGTTGACCTTTTCAGCGTTTTAAAATGATTACCTTTCAAGCTCCTTTTTATTCATGGAAACAAAAAGAGGGCAGTCCATCGGGGCTGTAGGGCGGCTGTGCCAGTTTTCAAGGGATCACGCGAGATGGTCACACGTGCAATCTTCTTCCGATCTTCGGACACCTTGGCTAAATATTCTCTATGAATGCGATGCACTGTTGTTTCTCTTTGGACATTCTGACACTCTGGCGTCGATCGGAATTGATCATGTCTCTCACTTTCTCTACATTATTTTTCACACTGTGTTTTTGGCGGTCGTCCAGGGCATTCCTCATCGTCCACCTCCTCTCTAACAACATCTTGTGCCAGCGGAAATACCATTCCATGGGACCGATTCATCCTTCATCTCCCGAAACCGATTTTCCGAGGTTTACACAAAATTTAGTCTCGTATCGTTGCTCCGTGGAACGAAGAATTGTGAATCTGTGGCGCGGCTCTAGAACAGGGGTAGAATTTAGTAGAGATGCGCGTACTGCAGCGGCCCACAGACAACTGACGCGGGCCGAGTTGCTTTCCTAAGACCTCCCAGCATCAGTTCCGCCACAAATCGTGCCACTCTAACTATCCGCGTCTGCGGGAAATAATCGTTCATTTTATTTTTTATAGGGGGACCCTGTATTAAGCATTGAATGAGCACCACCATTAATGTCTCCATTGGCCCTAAATGGATACTATTTGATAATTTAACTTAAATTAAGTATTTAACTAAACACGTGCTAATTTAGTTCTTCACTCGTTATAATGAAATTAATGAAATTCGCCTAATAGAAAGGAAAATTTGAACTCCTTTCGGGATTTTTTAGACTTCAGTATATTAAATAATATTTCCTTAAGCCGTAAAGGGGGTTAAAACCCTTCCAGGCATAAGAAAATATGACTTAATATAGTCAATTCGCTAAATATTTTGAGACAATAAAAGTAGCTTACGACACCTAAATTGCGTATCGGTGCAAGAGTGGGATCGTTTCCGGAGACAGTAACGGTTGAGAGTGGGTGTTTGTGTGGTGTATCGGTAAATAAAAGTTAAGGACGGGGAAATACATCCCCTCTCCTTCCCCCATGTGTATTTGCACTTCCCCCATCCGTCCTCTCAGCTGCTTCTCCCGCGTTTGCTTTCGATTGCTCGATGGCACTCCAGCCAATCTCACCCCTCCCCCACGGAAATGCCTCTCGTGGAAATATGCCAGGAGCAAATGAATTTCGACGAAATCAGTTACGATGACTGCGCAGGGGACCGCATGAATGTAAATTTTGGAGAAAATACGATTAAAAGTTGTCAACCCCGAGATGAAGCTGCGAACGTTGTCCTCGCGTGAAAATCACTAAACTCGGGTAAAGGGGTGAAGTTGTCCTGAGGCGTCCCTGGGAATCGATCCCGGGTCATTCAGTTAGTAGCCCAGTGCTATAACCACTGGTCCAACACGTCCCCGTATGATATTTAAGCGCGAATAATGAAACACTTAAAGAAGCAGAACGATTCGTTGAGTTATTCTGTGATATAAATACTTACACGTGATATTTGGAAGGTGTAAACAGAACATTTTTGGATTTCCATCCTAAGTGAATGTACAAAAACTTGAAAAAGAAATGTCTAATGTCGCTGCTTCCTTTTGGTTCGGCATCTATCTTTGGGAAGCATTACTTACTCTTGTTTCATTACGATAAAGAAACAGTATTACTCGTAAGAGTCGAGGTAGAATCAGGATTGGCAGTTTCAAATACGAGTTGCCCATGAATTTCAATTGGTTTGTGATTTTTTTGCCAGTCAAAAACTATTTACAGATGGCACTTTAACACTAGCCGGATTTACTGTTGTCGCACAAATTTGAACAGTTCGCTGTGAGCAAAGTAGAAGAAGCACAGTATCCACACCACCACAGCCGAATGCGTACTGAGTGTAGGGACGTTAAGACACCAGACCACGGTAGGCCCAAACGTAAGTTATTTTCTGGACAGATTTCGTATATTACTATGCTGAGAAAAAATAATACCATCAGGGCAGGTTCAGGGTCCACAGTCAACGTTTTCATTTTATTATTTTGTATTTTATGACCGTACTTTGTGTCAGTACAGTGAAGTACTGATTTATGTGTCAGTACAGCAAGCATTGAAGAAAACCTAAAAATTGCGCAAATTTTATGCATCGTTCCTTGTGCAAATACATTGGGGCCGAGAGTAAGAAGACGTTCGGAACACGAGACATCACATTCCGTTCATCAGTTATAGTGTTAACGGAGAATATTTTCTATTACGTAATCCCAAAACTGATGCTTTTTTGTGGAGATGTGATCGTTGCACCGCAATTGCGTCTACTCGGAACCCAGTCGATCGACCCTCCCCCGCTTCGAGACGACGGAAAGAGTCAGCGGTTGGCCTTTTTTTAGCGTTTTAACCCCGCCCCCCTTCTTCATGCCTCTCCCCGTTGGGAGTGGGGAAGGGGTGAAAGCGCCAAACACTCTCCTCGCAGGTGCACCGCACGCCCAAGAGGACCGTCTTCAGGGCGCTCCTTTCCACGGCTGCCCCTCTCCTCCCTACGTGCGTGAACGTATTTACGTATCCGTGGGTTTATGGCCGCGGCTTTGTTTCCACCCGATTTGCATATTTCCTCAGCGTTTTGTTGTGGGACTTGGGGGCGGTCCACCCGCATGGGGAGTCTCATGGTGCGAAAAAGACCCAAAGAGCTCTCTCCCTCCAATCAGTGTCTGACCTCCCTACCTCTGTGCTGCCCCCTTGCATTTATACACGTTGCCGCCTCCCTCTCTCTCTCTCTCTCTCCCACGCGAGCAATTAATCGCTCCTCACCCCACAAATGTTGGTACGGTTTACCCTCTTCCATTTCACCATCCTCGCCACCATTTGGTTCTCGACGGGTGATGGGAAGCATTTTCCGGGATTGTGGTTTCATCCGGGGCACCTTTCATTTGACTCGGAAAGTGTTTCCTTTCCTCGCTGTACATGCCCGGTATTGTATTAGTCAGGTTCCGAAAGGGTCGTGAGTTTACCATTCACTGCCCGGCGGCGTACGAGCGTCCTCACGAAAGCCTATCAATCCCAATCGTGTCACGAAAGAAACCCTTTAATATCCCTCCCGGAAAGCCCAAATGCTATAAAGACTTCCTCTTGACTCTTTCAAACTTAATCAAATTGGATACAGCGCTGCTCTTTTTTGCGGATCGTGTTTTACTCACGTACTCATTTCGTTATTTTAATGTTGATTTAATTTACCTCATCAGTGTTATTTAGACCAAGCAAAGTCTGTGACGGAAATAGTTTTTCGGGTGCATCCGGCCGAGCATCCGCGAATCAGGTTGATAATATACTATAGGTGTGGTATTTCAAACCCTACTCCTGTATTTTATGATAATTTGAACTTAATTTCTTTTAATTTTAGCTGAGTAGTGAAGCCTTGCCTCGCTTATTTTTTATTTAAGCTGTATGGATTTATTTGTGGCAATTTAGATTTTACGTGTGATGGGAAATGAGTGCGAAATAAGTCTGAGATAATGTAGTGACCGAATGGGGCGATTTGTAAAGTAGCCGTGAGGGAAGTAGTCGAGGTGACGACTCATGCTGCCGAAGTGGTGTTGCTTGGCTGTAGATGTGCCTGCTGGCCATGGCAGTGGAGTTGGCGGTAGAGTGAGTGCTGTGGCGGAGTCCCGCTGCTCTCCTCTTACTCTCACTGAGGGCTTTGGAGCCGGGTGCAGGTCGCTCCCGAGCCTCGCTCCCCGAGGTGCCTTCGGCCTCCTCTCCTCCCGACAAGCAACCTTTGATTGTCGCACTTCGACCGCGATTGTCCTTTTGTACCCTGTTCGCTCTGTTTGCTGCACTTGTTTCATCCCAATCCCCTCCCGACACTTCCCTGGACTCCTCCCCCATTTGCCCTCCCGCCACCCCCCACCATCACCACTCCACACGTATGTTTTATTCATGCTCGACATCTCCTTCAATTTTCACCATCGCATGGAGAGTGGAATATTCATGGAATAGCTTTTGGCACCCACCCACCCTCTCTCTCTCTGACTTCGCCCTCGTCGCCCCCCCCCCATGCTCTCTCTCTCTGCGCACCCATTTCTATGCCGCCGCCACCTCCCCCTCCGCCACTTTCGACCAATGATCACATGATTTATATTTCGCTGCGGCCTAGGCGCGAGTAATAACGGCGCCGTTTGGCCATTTACGCCCCCTTCGTCACTCTGTCCCCTTCCTCCCGCCTCCTTGTCACTCTGCCCCCTTCCACGCACCTCGTTCCGCACGGCACACTCACACTTTCCGATCTCCGTTGATCAAAGTTATTTCCCCCCGTCCCTCCCTCCTCCTCGCACGCAACACAGATCGTCAATGGTTTTTTTTATTTCGTTCATTTGTTTTATGTTTTGAGGCTCGAAATGTTTCATTTATTTTTGTTCCCGTAAAATATATTCCATTTTTGCTGAGTTATTGCGATTTTTCGTTGTGCCGTGTGCGGTCTGCCAGTGTAGCCATTTATTTTAGTTTTTTTTGGTTTCGCAATGCGCCCGGCGAATTTACCCTGCGATGCAATCAAAGGCATTCGTCGCAAAAATTTGGCATAGCGAGCCAGCCCGCTCGTGGTTTTCGTCGGTGGTGGTTGTTCGGAAGCGGGGAGGGGGAAAGGGGTGGAATGGCGTTGGTTCCTCGCTTGCTTGCTGGGGTCTCGGGGTGGGCGTTGAGGTATTGACCCGGAGCTGGGGGAAGGGTTGTCCAGGGTTTCTGCGGCGAGTGCCAGGGGAAAGGGCGGGGATGGGGCGGAGTGCGTTGCGTTACCGGTGTAGTCCACCGACTTCTGCCCCTCGTAAAGCAGTCGCGGCGGTGGGGGTCGCTAATGCTTTCGTTCCTGTTTTGGAGAGGAGGAGGGGCCACGGGGCCGACTGCTCGTGTCTCCGGACCCCTGGAGCGACCCCGCGGGTCGGGTCCGGTCAACTCCACTCCCTTCCACCTTTTAGCCACGAGGGCTCTACTCCCGCATCTGCAGCATATCTCTTCCGCTTGGGGGAGCTCTTTGGCGCCGATGCATTTCGCGGTTTTGGACAGTTTTAGTGGTGACAAAAAGAGAGTGTGAGAGAAATAGTGATCTGATTATTCTTGGGGGCATATGTGTCACTCAGCGGGTCGCGGTGGTCTAGTGGGTAGAGCGTTGGACTACTGACCGGAGGGTCCCGGGTTCGATTCCCGGGCAAGGCACTCTGGGCACCTCCAGGGCAGCTCCACCCAAGCTAGTTGATTTTTCGGGTACCAGATCTTCCTGGGAAACCATAACCGGTGAGGAAGAAAAGAAACCGGCGCACAGGGAAAGGAAGTGGCCCCCCTACCCTGATGTGTGAATATTAACACGCCGTCGGGGAGGGGGTGAGCTCTATGGGTGAGAGGATACATGGGTGAGCTCTACCATCACCTACTAAATCGACCTTCGGGTTGATTACTGTGTTTATGGTTTTTATGTGTCACTCAGTTTCAGCCTTAACGTGTAATGGCACTTAAATCTGAAATTAAATTTACAATACATTGTAGTTTCGCTTGGATTTTCAATCAAGTTATTGGGTTAATATTGAAAATTGTTAAACTTCAAACAGGAAATTTGGTAGTAAAATATGTACGTCAAGAAAAATGTTACGATAAAATCGATACAAATACCAGCGTAATTCTTCCTTGGGCCATAAGTTGTTTGACATGGATGGAACGAGAGAGTTCTTACACGCGCGGGCGACTTGGTTAAATATGCTAACAGTTTTTGTTGCCTTCCAAAATGAAACAGGAGAAATTATGTGTTTAAAAACTATGACACTATTTGTTTCCAATTGTCTATTTGAGATAAAAACGGTTGAAGGGAATTAATGCAGAAAACAATGTATGGCCAAAATTGACCGTGATTAAATATCGTGATAACAAAGTTACACATTCAAAATGAAAAATGTTTGATAAAATAATGTCACAATAAGTGACATATTGATGTAAATCACGTAGATTACTAACGTAGCGCACGTTTGAAATTCCAACCTGAACAGATCCCAACGGAAAACTGGTAGCAGAAATGTTTTAAAACTTCTGAAATGGTAGTTCATGGATATAACAAAGCGGTGTGAATTTATAGTTATCAGGACTTGTAGGGATATCACCATAATTTTTCATAAATGAAACCCGGATGAAAATGATTTAATTATTTAAAATATTTCGGGAATTAATCACTGAAATATTGGAAGCTAAGTTTAGTGTTCATTGTTCCAATACGTAATACTTCTTGTCGGGGTCGAGTTTTATTAGAGTTATTAGATAGAATTCATGCCAGTAATTAGGTTTATACAACTGAGAATTTAAATAAATGTTTATTTTGGACTGGAAAGGGTAAGTATAGAACTGTCTTAGAAGAGGAATGGCGTACATACGTATGGTTGGGCTCTCGTTTGGCAAACTATTGTTCTAATCAGGAGTTCTATTTGGCCTTCCCAGTGTGCCCCAACCACGGAGAACGAGCGCCGTTGTAGACCCTAGCCTTGGTGCCCGCTGCTGCTCTGGCGGGATTCCCTTTTGAATTTGCGGTCACAATGATTACATGGCGTTGTTCGCCGTTTCTGAAGATTAAAATTTGGTTCTCCTTGCCGTAGAACGTTCGCGCTTTCACGGTTCCGTTCAGTCGGAATTTATCGTGGCGTCGCAAATGAGCATTGAGTATTCACGAATCCGAGCGATGAGTTCATGAGCCACGTGGATCGACCACTTGTCATTCAAGCCTAAAACCGCGGGGGGGGGGTTGCAGAGTTGCATCCTCTGAAACCCAACTGCCCTTTTTTCCTCCCTCTGCCCTTTACTCAGCCACCTTTCGACTTTCTTCTTCGTCCCCATCCTCCACGCCTCACTAACCCCCCCCCCCCACAGGACCCGGGGTCCTCCTTCCCCCTGGTGGTGATTTTGCGGCGCCGTCGCCTTGCGGGGCACCAGGCTCGGCGAACGTGTGTTGTTACATTAAGCACCGCGTGCATCGTCCACTTACCTATAAGCACGCGAGATGTGTGGCTCGCCAATTATTCAATCCCTCGCGTACGAGCACGAAGGGCGGGGGAGGCGGGGTTCAGGTTGTCCGCACGCGCCTCCCCGTCCCATTTGGTAATTCACCTCGATTTAAACCCGTACATTTGCATTATGGCGGTGGGTGCGTGGGAGAAATATCGAATCCGTTGTACCACATACTACATTGCCTCCCCACCCCCTATCTGCATTCCTCGTGCGCCCACCCTCCTTCCTCTTCATTCGGGCGGGGGCAGGTGGGGGCCGCTGTACTAAACATTGCGGCCCCATCCTCTTCGGCGGCATCCCTCTCTAGGTGTGGGATACCTGGCCCCCAAGCCGGTTCGTCTCCTCCGGGCAACGTGTCGAAGTGATGCGGGAGGTGGCCCGACGGTGGGAACCTGCGTGCCTTTCCTCTCACCTCCCCCCCCCCCCCCCAAACCCCCGGCGTGGAGACCTGTCTGCAACTTCACTCTGTCTCTCATAATTGTTCATGGCCGAGGAAACGGGGTGGTGGAGCAGGCTCGAGTGTGTTAGAAGCCAAATTTTTTATTGTTTCTCCGAAATCGTCCCAGCGACCTTTGCGATGATGCTTCTGACGATGAGAAATTTGGCAAAAGTAAGAGAGGGAGAAGAGTCACCTTCACCGACAGATTCAAGATCCTCCTTCGCGCTACACGCAACAATAACAAAATGGAACCAAAGCAAGACAACCTTTTCCATTTGTAAAGTAGAATTTAATGATTTATAGAAATACGGCTTCCGGATTATCATGTGGCTTTCCATGCATATCTAAACTCACTTGGCTAATATCTTTCTCATGCGGTTCCTTTATGGATTGCTTCATTTTCTCGTAAGCCCTTCTGATCCTATTTTTTCCCTTTTTAATTCTGTTGGCGTATACGAATTCTCCTTTGCTTAAATGTTAAAGTACCTTTCTGTATTGTATTGCATCGTTAACGTTAAAGTACCCATCTCGCCCTATGTACATTGCTCGTGTTTATGTCCTGTTCTTTTCATGGCGTTTTTCAATATGTCAGTTTTTTGTCTTAGTTTATTATTTAACTTTTAGCACTTCATTCTCCCTAGTTCTTTCTTTTGGCCACAGTAAAATGTTTTTATAGAGTTCCGTTTTGTGCCTCTTGAACACAGCGTGATGTTTGATGAGGATTACGCTGTAATACAAATCCTTATCTGCTCCCGGGAAATAGAGCTACCGATCACACTGTTCCTAGATGTATGCCTTCCCTTCACATAATCCAACCCACATCTCCCTGTATACTCGGGTGTTATTTATTGAAAACTTCTGTTTACGCGTGACTCTCAAAGACAAGTTATTTTTACATGAACGCTTTGTTTTCCTCGATGGAGACTGCATAATGAGAGAAACAGCAGAGAGAAGTAAGAGCCGACGGAAGGCCCATTATGATCCACATTCCTCGCCTCTTCTTCTTTTATTTTTCTTCGCTCTGCCGCAAAATTCCTCTTCACCAATTCTGGAAAAGCATCTGGGACTTCCAAACAAGAATCTCCTCCTCCTCTGACAACGACGAAGCGAAACGAGGTCACTTTCCCCCTCCCAAACCGCACGGTTGCACTAGGACAACGAAAGTGCAGGGTTATTCAATAAATGATTTTTGCGTTTTCACTGAAAAGAAGAAGGCACCCCGGGGGCGATCGGTAGAAATGTGGCGCCGGGGAGCTTCCCCTAAAGGGGGGGCTACCACGATACGCATTCATTTGGGGTGCCTCTGGCCTCCTTTGCCTGCGGCGGCCCGGCACACTTTCAGTCGGTTCATTCTGGGAAGAGGGGGCAGCGATCCCCACTCGCGCACCAACCTATCACCCCTCCTCCCGCGCTGCCGAAACATTCCTCCTCTTCTTGCCCGCGAGTATTCCCACATCGTTGCATCCAATGGCCCTCTAGTTGCCAAGGAACTCGCCGATCGCGAATCAGCCTCGAGCTTGGACGAGACGGTCACGAAGGTTCCTTCCTTATTAGTGGCCCAGAGACGGAAGGAAGAGGATTAGACCCCGACAGCCATGGCCTCAGAAATATGAGTTTCCAAATTTGATTCCCATTCTTATTAGAAAACGTTAATGCACCCTTTAAAAAAAATTGAACCCAACTGAAAATTGGATCGGCACCTGAATAAGATGATACTATCACCTATATTATACAAAAATTGAAAGTTAAAAAAAATGCTATCTCTGATACTTCACCTAAACTGTGGTCTGCAGAAATTTTAAAGTATCCATCATGTGGATAATATTGTTAGCCCGATCTTTGAAAATAAGGTATTGAAGGAAATAAATATTTATTTCTACAAAAAAATATACTGTAACAGAAAATACTTTTATCAAGGTGATATTTCTTTAGCATACGAAAAATAACGCACAAATGTGGAGAGATTCCGATGCAAGTTTCGCGCATCGCGTTCAGGAGAGAATCACTGTTGAGTTATATTACCCTTCGTACGGGAATACATACGTAATGTTCTATCATGGTCAATAGCATTTCTCATGAAACGGTTTCGCCTTTGCTTTCAAATTTTGCGAAGGTGTTTTTTTATTTTGAATTTTGCTAAATCCAATTTAGAGTGATGGAGAATATAATGCAATATAAAACTTACAAACAAAGCCCAATATGGAACACATAGGTGGCATGAAATTTTCCGTTAATATACCATGAGAAGGACGGGAGTGTTGTGCATGAGTGATCATTTATTTAATGTTATCTCAAATTTTGTATGAAAACATTGTCGATCTATCCTTGATTAACTTATTTACAGTAGAATCCATCAACAAGATCGTGCACATAAACAAAAAAATAATCAATGAGAAAAGTAACCTCCTGACTGAATTCATTCCCATTCATACCTATACTATATGTAGTTACTGTAGGTTTAATCCCAGAGAGAGGTTCGTTGCAAATGTTACTGTGGCAGCGTAAAATAGTAACGTTATAATATGTATGCCTCCCTATTTTTTTCTTGTGCGTAGTCCTAATTTCTATTTTTGTTAGAATTTCCCTGCTGAATAATTTCATGTCCGTTTTT
Source organism: Hetaerina titia (assembly GCA_037158775.1). NCBI lineage: Eukaryota > Metazoa > Arthropoda > Insecta > Odonata > Calopterygidae > Hetaerina > Hetaerina titia. The sequence goes on along the minus strand of CM073772.1, from coordinate 103,077,337 downwards.
TCATAAAATTACTTGGCTTGTTTAACACCATGTGTGTGTCGCTACTTCCTTTTAATAGCGGGAGTCTGCAATATTTCAATAGGGGAGGGGAATGCGTTTATTTCCTTCCCCTGTTATTTCCAAAGAACTTCCGTCGGGGACCGAGTACTTGGTCACATCCCGACATGTGCATATGCATGCAGCGCTGTACGAGCCATTTCGGCCACCGATGCATCCGACGCCATGCTGCGGAGTTTGGTCGTTCACATCGACCGACCGACGCGATTGCACCGCGTGACCTCCGCTGGCCGCCTCCGCGCTGGAAGAAACCAATGGCAGAAGCAAGACCACCACCTCTTCGCCGTTTCTTGGCGAAGAAAGCTCGGCAGGAGACGGAATAAATGAATAGCTAACATTGCTGAGTCGAAGGAAAGCATAGAAGACGCCAACCGTTGGGTGGAAAACATTCATGAGACACTCTCCTTTGGAGATGACCAATGTTCCGGAGAGGGCGGAGGCCCTCCTCCGACGGAGCCCTCCCTGAGGGGGGAGGAGCCCCTGAGGAAGCTTTGCGTCTCTTCTCTGCATGCCTCCAGGTGGCGCCATCCAGAGGCAGGGCACTGTAGAGCAATGTGGGTTAGAAGAGAAAGGCGGTGGTGAGTCTCTTGCCTGTCTTCGTTCGATTAGAAGTAATGTGAGGTGAAGAGTATAATGATCGAGGTTTCTTAATGATGACAGATTCGTGCGGGGATTCATGTATTTCCACGATCCTCATTGATCGCGTCTGGGGAAACTCGTTGAGGTCACCACTCGCCCATCGCCGTGCACGGGAAGAATACAGAAGAGTCAAGGTGCGCAATATCAGTCGCAAAAAAAATGAAATCGTAATTGCATCTCACGCAGATTGGAGTAGGAGAAGATCAAGAAATTTTGTCACGAAATCCGTTTTCTACTGACATTTCCCCGGTTACTAACGAGCATTCTGGCGAAGAAATTCCTGTAGAGGTTCTGAAGAAAGCTGCACATCACAGAAGAGCGCCTGAGTAATTTTAAAAAGGTGCAAATACTAGGGTTGTCCAGAAAGTAACCTCCGTTTGCATGTAGCGTGATAAGTAGTCGAGGGAGCCGATTGGTCAATGTAAATACCCACCCAGTAGGTCAGTACGCATCGAACTGCAGTGGTTGGAAGGTCGCGCCGCTTGTCTTTGTTTACAGTAGCATGTCAAAATGAACAATACAATTGAAATTCCCGCCAAATGTGAAGTCCGTTCAGTGATAAGGTTTTATTGATAGTAAAAATATCGAAAACAGTAGAAATGAGTTTTGAGATGAAAATAATAAATGTTCTGTGTATGTTCCAGGATACTTTGTATAGCATAACGGGTGTTACTTTCTTGGCAGCCCTAGTCAAGGAAGTCAACGGCGATAGTATCGAGAGCAGTTGGGTGGCGCCGATATTTTGTGCTAAGACGTAGAAGTCGTATGTACATGCCGCGACGTCATACCCTGTGACCACAAACTAAAAAGGATATTTTAATTTTGGATTCATTAAAATCTCGAGAAGCGGGGAGAAAATAACATTTTATTTTTCAGAGAAATTAACCACCAGAGTTCCTCTGAAATAGATTTGAAAAATTTTACAAATGAATAGTATGGAAAATAATTTATACTTCAAGATACGTATACTGGGGCACAGAAAAGTAGATAGATACTCACCATTCATAAAAATTAATCCTGGAAATGAATGTTTGAAGGTGATTATTTTTAAAAATGTTATCCTCAGCTTTCGTACTGACATCGTGTGACACCAGTGTACCAACATCCGCTTTTGTCGGAAAATAGGTGATTTCACCAAATTCATTCACGAGGGACTATCACGAGCCGAAGGCGAGCAAGCGCCCGATGCCGGCGACCACTCGTGCGGCTTCCCGGGGATTCTTTTCCTGGCACCGCTCACACGACGCACCCCGATAGATGCGAGAGGTGATGATGAGGCGACGCGACTCGTCCATTGGCGGGCGGGGATGAGGGGAGGGAGGTGTTGGGAATCCGGGTCCACGGCCACCCGGAGGGGGCGGCACGAGAGACAAGGGAAAAGCGCGGAGATGTGCCCATGGAAGGACCGTGGGCGAGCGTGCGAATGAGTGGGGAAACGGGGCCAAGACGTATGAGAGGGGATGGGCGGGGGGGATGGGGGGGAGGGTGCAGACCATGGGGTGTGGTCATCCGCCACCGGGAGGGGAGCAGCGAAACGTTCACTGAGGGGAAGCTGGCGACGCAGAGGCCGCCGTTTCGTGCGGGAGGATCGTTCCGGCGCCTTTCACGTCGGTACTGAAATTGGCGATGAAAACATGGAACCCAAATCATGGCTCAAATCGAACACGCCTGTGGACATAATTTTGTTAATCTGCGCACGAGGTTAGCTTATTCCTGGAAGGAATTTATAGCTCTGGAGCTGCGCCAGGGGGGGTCCATTCCCCCTCCCCCGTAGCTCGAGTCCATAACGAGTGGGCAGATCGCGGTGCGTTAATCGCGGGTGCAAGGTCGTCGATTGATTTAGTTGCGGAACATGAAGGAAAAATGACGCATGGGTGAACTGCCTGCGGTGAAAGCCGAGGGAGGCCTGCACCGAAGTCTCTAGTTCTCACTGTATGTAATGAGGAGGTAGTCCTTGAAGCACCAGTGTCCATGAAAACATTGGTTTGACTATGTTATAAATGTATGTGGAGTAGATAAGTAGTATGTGCCATGTGTGAACATCGAGATGTGTATGAAACTCGTCAGAATTGGGATTGAAAAGCGCCAAACCAGCTTCCGAATCGACATCACTATTGCGTTTATTCTCCACTGCGCGCAGACGCGATTCGCTGAAAGTTTTTCGCACCTAATTTTTCGTGCGTAATTGGAAACACTACTGCCTTGTGATGTGCATGTGGCCTCGAATATTTCGCGAATTTTGATTCGTGGTTCACTCAAAATAATATCGTGGATTTTGTCAATCATTTCTTAAGAAGTCACTTCCAACAACGAACGTTCATCGTGTGAATGTACGGTCACGTTTAAACTCATATACCCAATACACGGGAACAAATGTGCCATGAACTTCATCCAGCTCGGCTTTGATCTCTTTCGGCGTTAAGCCTATTAAATAGAATTGTTAAATCACCACACACTCAGTTTTCTAATCAAACAAAAGCTTGTTGCTTCAATCGACTAAATGTATGAAAATGAAAGCACGCAATGGATATTACTAAAACTTAAACAGTAGTCAAAACGCAAGCAGGATATTTTCATTTATTTTGTCAGATATCTTCCTGAAAAGAGAAAGAAATTATAAAAGGGATACCATATGAAGACATTTAATATGCATATCATTTGTTGTTGACTTTTACTACAATGTTCGGAGCCTTTCGTTGTTAAGTTTTCCCCCCATTATGCTAACACTGCCTCATGGCTTGACCTTGACGTGCGGCCCAGAAAATATAATCCGGCGTCCCCCTTCTCAGTGCGCTTCGCCCGGGAAACCTTCATGTATGTACATCTACCCAACAGTACCCCGTAAGCCTCCCCAAGGGCGTGCGGGAGGGTGTTAGGACACCAACCTGAATCAGAATGCAACCACATGGAAAACAAACAAAAGCATGCCAATTCTCTCTCCACAGACGTATAGACTCGAGCAAAACCTATTTTAACATGCACACATGCAAATAGATACACTAGCCTCTAATACATGTATGCGCAGGCACATACACCTACGAGTGTACCAAAGGTGTAAGCAGCGTATAATTTTGTCCTCGCTGTTATTTACGAGAGAATGCACGTACTATTTCTATTATGATTTCGATTTCTTACCATTATGATTCTTGTTTGCCCGTGGAAAGAAAATTTTATTTATTTTCATATCGATGATTGAGTGATTGCGCACCCGACTAATTTTTACCCGAATATTTTTAACAGTAACGCAGTCAGACAACGTTATTCTGATCCCTTATCGTTCGTGGAAAGAATGACATCCTTAATATTTCTCTACTCTACACTTAATTTCTAATTCTTTTGACGTGGTCCCGCCTGCCGCTCTACGATGGGGCTAATAATACATTTTCAACATCACTGCTGAAGAGACATCCTTCCATTTTATACAAGAGATTTAATCTTCGCTGCGTGAGTGATTCCCAACCTAGCTCCTCTGATATTTTTGATACGCTACTCAGTTTGTCATGACAACGTTTTACAAATTCAGCTCTTGTACGCTGCACGCGATCCAATTCGGCAATCAATCCAATTTCGTGAGGATGCTATTGACCGGCAGCGTGCTTTAAATGAGGCCTAACCAGCGAAAGACAACATTTCTCTTCGATTTTTTTATCACGACTACCCAGTATTCTTCTAATTAATCCTAATTTTTTGTTAGCTTGTCCACGTATGCCCCGAATAATTCTCTTTGTATCACAGTCGAAATCGTATTTTTTTCAGAACCTTGCTACAGGTCTAAATCGCGCTTGTTCTCTTCGCGTCTCGAGCGGCTCCCAGCCTATTCTTCTAAAAGACCTGTCACTCTCGTCTTCTTATGATGAAAGGAAATATGAAAAATATTATGGAATGTACGAGATGTCTGGAATTATGGGAATGAACTATCGGTATTATACCTTGTTAATGGATTCTGCTCTAAACTTTAGTATTATTAGTGGGTAATTGTACTCATGGTCGTGCGAAATGAAATATAGCATTTTTCTAGTTTGTGTTTTCTATGGTACTTGTGAGGACATTGCTTGTCTCGTATAAAGTGGGAACATACTTCTCACGTGCATCGTCCAAATTTACCTTATTTATTTATCGACTTAATTGGGCGAGATTGAGACTAATAGTCCCTTCTACCACATAACCCTTAGACATGACATTGAAGAAGACAATTAATTACATACACCCAAGGCCTAGGTCTCCACCTAGGCGGGAATCGAACCGGCGACCTTTGGGTCGGCAGGTGAGGACGATACTTCGTCATACCTTAACATTGTTATTATGTTATTATTACCATTATTACCTTATGGCATTACTTAAGGGAAGATATACCTTAAGGTATATATTACCACCACACCAATAGGTATTAGTGTTGTTCTGGATTCGTTATTCACTCTACAAATCAATTTTACTCTCGCAATGTTTGGCAGAAAATTAGTTTTATACGATTTATTTATTTTTACTCGTATTTATAATAAATTCAAAATTACGATTTTTTCATTGAGTGGCAGACATCACATCAAGCATATGTGAACGACGGAAGTTAAATTTATAAGGACAATTTGACTTTAGTTAACCTTTAATGATGTACTGCACTTATCGTCGAGTGACCGCATCTTTACAGTTCGAGTAGCTTATAATAACGAGTTATAAATACCCATACATTAACACTTTTCTCTATCTATTGCTAATAGTCATTGTTCTCCTTTTCTTCTTTTTCCAGGTGAGTAGTACACTCCATCTTCGAGGTCAATGCTGATCATTTGAGGCGGTAATTCTCTGCACCTGTGAGTAGTATTACACCGCACCCGACTTTGATTTACGCCCGTAGGTGTCTCCTTTTCAGCGTACGAAACTCCCATGTACGTTCTGATCTTTTTGAGTCCAACGAAGAACCAATGCTCGGAAACAGCTTTGTCTCGTTATTCTTCAAATAAACCAAAACAAACGTTGATGGCCTTTATTCTTACGAAGGAAACATCAGGTTCTCTGGTGCACCATTAACTCCATTGCTTCGGCAAACCAAGCGATTTGTTGGATGGACAGGAAGTTGATTGGAGGTTATAGCGAGCGTCAGTATTTTCGCTAACAATTTTTTCCGCTAGAGTTGAGTTTTATAAAATGTACCTGATCCTGCGTCAGTGTTTTGGAGTATCACCTAGTGGCAACAGCGCTCCAATGGAAGCATTTCTACTGTTGCTCAGAAATGGAGTAAGCAGTTGAAGAGAGCGGCCGCAACTATCCTTCGAGTTGTTGGTGGTCGTGCACGTCCGAGGGTGTTTTGCTGCCATCGCAGATGTGTCATCCGTCCTAGACGCGAAACATGGCCTAACCCTACTATGTTTGTTGTACTAATCCTCCACTCCCTCCCCCTCTTCGGTTACCTCTCCCCTTTCCTGGCATCCTGTGCTCTGACCACCTCCTCCGGCAAGCGCCACGGTGTGCGGCAATTATCGACCTCGTTTTATGTTCCTGGTTTTTGGGTCCCTCTGAGGGAGAAATTCCAGGCCCGCGCGCGGCCTTGCCTCCCGCCGTTAGAGTACATAAGAAGGAAGCAATCCTTGTTAAAACTACCATTCCATCTTCCCTATTGATATCTACTTCGATTTTTTGTCGTTGCGAAAAAATGGACCACAATTGCGGCAGCTTGACTAGAGTTTTACAAATAGTCCTTGCTCTTTTTACTTGGGTAGGCTAGTGGTTCACCTTCTACTTGTTGCGATCGGCTTTTAAATCGGGTAAAACACTCGCAAATAATTTGATTGTGCAGTTTGTGTGTGATAATCACATCAATCTTTTGTCCTCGTAAAGTACTTGTGTTGGTGGAAATGTCGATTCCCACTTATTTTAGGCATGTAAATTTGATAACAGTGTTTAGTCTTCATTTTGCCGGAGGCGTGGATGAGAAATACGACATGGTACATATGTTATAGATTCTACGGATATGAAGCGCACTGCACGTAATAAATCACATTTAAAATTGATGGTACTTTATTCTTGAATAAATGAAGCGACATGAAGTGTGGGGCGAGTGATCCCTGGCTACATGCTTGACTTGATTATAGAGAAAATATAGTATAAGCATAGTATAAATTTATGATAACTCTAATTTGTGATGTACAGAACTTTTCTCGAGGGATAACAACCGGAGTTAAGTTGTTTGTATTATTCAAGAGGAGAATGTTGCGAACAAAATTCCATGTAGCCTCATTTGTTTGATTGGAATTTAGCACTTTTATCGAAAATTATATTAAAATACATAACCATTGCTCTTTTTTCAAATAATTTCATTTTTCTCGAACCTCCCCCGGAATTTACACGATAATGAATTTGGTCCATAGTCGAGTACAGCCGGTGGAATGTTTGTCAGTTTGGACACAACCAAATTACACCTTAGTTCTTTCTCGCCGTTGTAGCGCCAGTGTGGATTCGTATTTATTTTTACGTCCTGAAAATTTTTAATCAAATTTTTTTACACGAACACTTTCGTTAAAGATTTTCCTCGAAATCTGTCTAGTCCCCTTTTGTATTAAAATGTTGATTTTGCAATTCATACCGGTTGATTTTCCTTAAGGCCTTCGAAGGCACTTTCGAACGATAATTTATTAGTACGTACAAAAATGACAAATAAAGCATTGCAGAAATTAATATTGTCACTGATGATGGCATGATTCATCATGTGACAATATTCATATCATTTTTCGTGGAACGGATGGCCACGAAGATGAGTCGAGGGACGGCAAGGAAGATTAGGATTAAGTTTGGGAATTACCGCGGCTGGCCCTAGCCGGGGCCCCAGAAGGAGGCGGCGGATAGGGGGAGCCATGGTAAAGACAGAGATAAATGAGAAGGTAAATTATTTCTGGAAATGAATGATTGAATGATGCATATGAATGATCGATGTACAGTGTTAAAAAATGTTCAATGCCAACCGATCGATAGCCCTGAGGGCCCACTCGGTCGCCATCTCCAAGGCGCGGATTTCGATAGAATGTCAATGGGCGGTTAGAGAGGGGAATGGAAACGGTGCCTATGTCGACTTTCTCCAATTGCTCGTCCCGATGATGCTACAATGTAGCGTATCTAGCCGGGATTAAAACTATATTCTGTGGTAACAAAAATATTTTTGTTCCTTCTTTTCTATTAAATTTCTTGTGATTTGGGCGTGAGTGAGAATGGGTGTGATACATATCCTGGAATAAAAAGTGGGGCATATTGTGGGGATGTTGTATGGGGTTTTTAATTCGGATTTCAATATTAGTTGCTGAGCGAAAATTTTGGCAAGTGTTACATCTCTGTGTTTCACAGTTCCGGGAGACTGGTGGGAGGGCGGTGGCGTGTTGCATCGAGAGAAAAGGTTGGGATTAAGTATGTTACCGAGGTTTGGAGGATGTTCAGAGCAAGGAATGTCTTTTCCAAAACGGCTTTTTTTGATTTTTTAAAAGTTGCTTGGTTTTTGGTCAATATGGGAGAGAGTTCCTTTGGTTAACGAGTTTCACTTTTGGATGCCAAAGTGAAATTTATTGTGGAGATACAGGTTATTGTTAGTCGAAGTGGTCGGTGGTGTACTTTCTGGGTTGAGAGAATGTGTGTAGTTGATGATGGCTGAGTGATAGTTCACTCATTCACTTACGCCACCCATTTTTATTTCCAAAATGTATTTGAATTTTTCACTCCGGTCATCACTGCTTGAGAGTACTCGTACATTAGCAGAGTAAAGAAAGCTTGGATTTTCTACTAAAACAATTATTACATTCTTAATACCAGAATTTTTTCAAGACTTTTCACCCTATATTACATGTACACTGCCATTAACGGAAACTAGTAGAATGCATAAGGGGAGCTAAACCTGTTTTTTATGTTTTTCAAAAAAGTGTTTCTTGAATCCTGAAAATCGCACTTTCAACGATTACCCAAACTACCCACCCTGAATGTTGGATCACGTCGTTCAATATTGTCTCCCAATCCCCGTTAGAGATTTAGATCTATGGAGACTTTTATTTGGTCATTCTGCTATAGGGGCAGCTTGTTGGTAAACTTCATAGCATTGGACGTTGCACTGGCCAATTTTCTCAATCCCACGGCACTCTCTCATGCACATCCCACAATATAATTTGCCAAATAAACTGCGAACTCTGTCCCTAGTACGTTGGGTCGTGCACCACACGCCGCAGCATCCCCATTAACAATCAATGTGCCTTATAAATACTTCTTCCGCATTAGCCTCTTTATCAGTTCCTAAACATGCCTCCCTACACAGTGTTTACTTTACTGATTGTTACTATGTATCATTTTTTGCCTCCAAAACCCTCTATCTGTCGTGAATTTGGCTCCTGGGAGCTTGCTTGGATCCAGGTCCGGACCTTGCCCGCTGATAGGTGGGGTTATCCTCTTTTTTCCTTCCCGTCGATATATATTATATAAATATATATATATATATGTATTTACTCGTATTTATTTATTAATTATTCTCTGGTATAGTCGAGGAAGGTATTAATAATCGCTAGGTTCCTAAGAAAGCTATTTATTTGCCGAAGATACAGTGGTTTATCGAGATATCCGTAATCCTGAGGACACAGCAGATGACCTTAATGCCATACAGAGCTGGTGCGACACTTGACAATAAGAATTAAATTTAAAAAGGTGCGTAGTGATGAATTTTTTGAAAGAGAGCAATCCCTCCCGAACGCGTACTGCATCGGGAACACCGAAATGGAAATTGTAGACTCGATTTAATACTTGGGCGGTACCCCTCACTCACGACCAATCCTGGGTGAAACTCGTACATGGAACATATGGACAAGCTAACAAAAATTAGGATTTATTAGAAGAGTACAGGATAAATCTGACGAACTACCGTAAATGCCGAAGGGGGACACTCTATGAAATTGTTGCATTGATTTCCCGACATTTTATGTGAGAGACACCCAAACGTTTACTCTCGGTGCTTGGCGATGAAGCTTGTGAATTTTCAGATTGTGGGGTACGTGAGGAATGCCCTTTGAACCTGATCCTCTAGACCCTAGCGGTTAGCTAGTGGAAACCGATGACCGGAGGGGTAACAGTGGGCTCGGGGCATTACCCGCTCACCTTCGACTTCAGCGGGTTCTTAACCATTCCCTTCCAAGGGCTGAGTTGCGAGGGTATCGCGGTTTTTCGGTTGAGGTTGTGGCCTACCTCAGCACTCCGAGAACGTTGTAACAAGTGGGGAATCAATATTAACGCTTTATTAAATGCGTACTCTCTGCTTCCTAATGCATTTCAGACATCTGGTTTACTAGAGCTCTTTTACATTTAGAAAAATCAGCGCTGAGTCGATATACGTTTTAAAATAATTCACGTGTATCCACCAAATTTAATAATAAGAATAATGAGTCCCGTTGCAGTTTTTCCTTACTCCGAGTGCTAAGGTTATTTTCGTTTACCTAACTGCCTACTTTTTCGACACCTCTTTAAGTATTCGGAAACAATGGTTGGCAAGGCTCTATTTCATTTTGTTTTTTGGTGGAATTTTTTGCGTATCCCGAAAAATCAGACTATGTCGACCATATATATCCATATGTATCCATCAGTCGTCTACACGAAATTGAAAAATAATGAGACCCAAGCTGTTTTTCAATACTCCGAATGCTAAGACTATTCTCGTGTACTAATATTTTTACTTTCTCAATACCTTTTTATGTATTCATAGTCAAGTTTGAAGACGATTCGTAGTTGCCATCGGCCTTTTCGGCCAACAACCGTCTGTCGTTTTTGCATTTCTTTCGCATTTTTGGAACGAGTGAAATGGTCGTAATTCCCCCTTTTTGCGTTTCTATTAGATATTCATAGTTTGCTTTGAGTGAGCCACCAGCATAGCGAGTCACTCTTCCTACTCCACCACTTACTTTCATTCGGCTCTTACTCCTTCGCCGCGCCGGCGAGAGTGATCGCCCCGTCCGTGTTGGCCAACACGGAACCATGACTCCTCGGCCGTTACTCTTGGAGTGGACTCCGTCGCCACAGAGTACCCGGATTTCCGAAGAATTTTCGAAACGTAAGGAGTACGATGCGTTTCCCCGTGATCCAACTTTCTTTCTTCCCCGAGCCGTGTTGTTCTTGGAATACATACACCTACAAGCGCACGCGGAATACGGTTAATTCCCTGACGATTCGAGGGGAGCCGTGCGGCGGAGAGTGCCCCGGAAATCCCCTTTCCTCCCCCGCGTCCCCTTCCCCCTCCGCTGTCTCTCTCCCCTTTGCCCCTCCGCCTCCCCACCAGGCCAGGAAGGCCAGAAGGTCGGTTGGGGGGGCGCAAAATGTATTCGTTCATTTGCCTCCCGTGCGCCTTTATCGCTTCAAACTTGATGGGTTTAATTGGGGAAGGGGGTTGATGTCGCCTCCCGTGCCTAGGGGGGGGGGGGGGCGTTAATTCGACCGTGGAGTGACTGGCGGCTCGCAGTCTCCTCACCCTTCCAGGAAATTGCCCTCTCTGCCCTGGTAATTAGCCGCCCTTGCCTTTCTCTGCTGCGCCCCCGTGGTCGAAGATAGTGAGGTCGGCGGACTCCCTAAACCCCTTAAGCCGCTGACCGCCGCAGGTTTAAGTCTTGCGCTCTGCCATCGCACGATTTTTGTTTTACGAAGAGTTATTAGTCCACGAGAAATTACCGTCGCGATAGCGTGAAGTTTAGAAGGATGCTCGGGAATTTTTCCTAATTCCACATTTTGCAACGCGAATAACCGTCTCCAGGATACCGTTCGCTTGGATGCGAAAATTCGTTCACCGAAAATGGTTTTACCCCTTAATATGAATTTTGTATTCAAAGGCTCAGGATTGCGTTCGGGCAAATTGCAAAGAGAGAGAGAGAGAGAGAGAGAGAGAGAGAGAGAGGGAGGCATATATATTCAGGTTTTGGTATCCATTCTAGGAAAGCGTTTGCGCCGTCTGATTGAGAATAATTAGTAAATACGAGAGCTGGACGTAGGGCTTCTAACCGTCACCCGCTGCAATTTACTGCAAGTGCCACATAAAAAAATACGAATGAATAATGTTCGCTTGCCGTGGGATTGCATTTCCTCATGCCGTTTTCGTCAACGCTTTGCAGTGCTTCTGTGTATCGTTTTGCTTATTTTCTATGGTAGGCGTCCATTTGATATGGCCATTGTTATACTGTAGTTAGACAACGATGTGTGGTTAGAACAGCGGCATTTCAAAGCATCGCCTTATGCTAACGCTCAGATAAAAATATTGAGAAAATTTATCCCGCCTTTGCTGTACGACGAAGGTGTGGCGCATGAATTAAACTGTGTTAATTTGGAAATAGACTGGAGTAATTGTTATTAAGCAAAGCGATATTTTCCATGCGTTCATACGCTTTTTTTCTTTGGCTTTTCGCTGACAAATTGAATTATGACTCCCCATCTGCAGCCAGACAATAATTGTACCATGCAGCACCAATTCATTACATTAACACATCATGTTCGAGTCTAATGCAAAGAGCGTGCAATATTTCTCATATTTTGCCAATTTACTGTTGTACTTCTGTTGTGAAATGCACCAGCAATAAGATGCGAGAGAGTGAGTTAGCATAGTGCTACGCTACGCAATACGAATGTCCCAAATGTCATTTGTAACCCAAAATGGAAACACATAAGTAATGCATGCATTAATAGATGTCATTTTGGCATTGATTAAGTATGGTGTGATAATTAACAATTTTGATTTCCACTGTTAAGTATTGCCCTCGAAACTTAATCATAAGAGAATATACTTCTAGTGTCTACAAGGCATAGTGTCAAAAACGCAATAGAGCTGTCAGTGAAACTTCTTGAAACTTCACTCCCCCTTAATGCATAACTTATTTCATATGATGTGACCAATCTATTCGCATATGTACCGTAAACCGAAACATTAAACCTATTGACTAATCATTGTAGGGATAAATATGTTAACCTCGTATTAATTGAAGAAATTACTTCACTAACTAAACTATGCTTTATCCAGAATTACTTCCTTTTCAATCAAAACTTTTACAGCCATAAAGAAGAGCTTGCAATGGGGTCATTTCTATCACCTTTTCTGGCTGAAATATTTATGAATTACGTCGAGGGAAAGTTACTAACGTAAAAAAACGGCCTTGTGAAAATTGTATTTTACTGGTACAGATATGTTGACGACATCCTCTGCTACTGGATCAATACGACAAGGCAGATTGTAGCTTTTGTAAGTTACGTTAACCCCATTCAGGAGAGGATAATATTCAATACTATAGTGGAAAACACAATTGTTAATTATCATTTCTCTCCATTATGGTAGGTTTCCACAAAGTTGAGCCTGAAACCATACGGTAAATATGGTGTGTAGGATTCAATTCGTTCTGGTCATTTGGTGATGCACCGGTGGTACGGGGCCGACCTTCGCCGTGGTGTGCTCGAATCTTCGAGTGGGTGGGCGTCTCGCGCCTGGGTCCACCCTCCACACCTTCGGGAGGGCGGCGACGCGACGGCTTGCTGATCCCACACCCCCGCCCCTTTTCCTGTTGCGCGCTCTCCTTGATCGGTTTTCGCCTCCTCCGGACTCGGGGCCGCGACCTGCCGCAGTCGCCCACTCTGTTTTCCCGATAATTATCGGAGGAAAAGGGGCCTTAACCATTGTTGTTGTTGTTGCTAATGGTGTGGGGGTTTGATGGATTTCGGTCCTCACCCGGCATCCTGTCTGAGTGATGGGCCTTCGAATGGCTCTTCAAATCGGCTCTCAGCGGTCGCGCCTGCGAGTTCATTTCGCCCTAATGTCTTCGCTTGTTTCACTCTTTCGCCGCAAAGCGAAGGTCTGCAGAGTCTAGTGTTGGAAAAAAATACCGATTTTCTTGGTTTTCTGAATACTGTGGAGGTTACCCTTCCGTATCTTTGTTTTCCAACAAGCGGTAGAATGATGGAGTAGTAGTTACATCAATTATTTGATTAATATGTATTGGAAACAAATTAGGCTGCATATCTGAAATGCTTTTAATTGTTTACATATTGTAATATAGGATTTCAAGAGTCGATTGAATGTAAAAAGATCATTTCTTCGAGTTATTTGCAAAAAGGTATGCAGTTACCCTTAAATCCCTTTGTCGGATTGATTTTATGCTCAATGCTGACGTAAAAAAATGTGCAATGATAGAGCCATTAAGATTTTGTTTTCATCCATAGTCGTAGATTACACTTTGAGGATGTAAGCATTGATACTTGTTAGCTTCTCACTGAATAATAAACTAAGTATTTTAGGAAAAATGCTATTTTTTTATTCAATGATAATGAATTTTCACAAATTAGAGGCTCAAACCATCGAATACTTATTACCTTCTATTTAAATGGATATAAAAAATTGCTTCACCATTGTTATTTCTTATAACTTAATAGTGTATAATTATTAGTAAACATTCTGTACTAATAATTTTCCTATGAGTGATGTTAATTTTAATAGGATAAGAGCAAATGCCTTCTTGAAGTATTCCTTTAACATTTAAAGCAGTTAAAAGACGAAATGATTATTTAGCACCTGCTACTTTCCTTCCTTAAATCCGGAACTGTTGATCGGTCAAATAATATCTCATTTTATGTATATTGCCGCTATTGAACATGTATTACACCCTTTACTGGATTAATATAACTAGTGCATAGCTTGCTGGATGAGATTACTCATATCGTGCTCATTTCTGAATTGAAATTGGCGCAGCAATTGGGACACAGTCGTAGGTTTTATTTTTTGCGGATGAATATTAATTTTTATTTCGTGTTTCAAGTGTTTCTGTCAAGTTAACGGATGAAAGGTGTATCTCTTCTTGTCTACGCGGTGAATTCCGAAGATCAAATACCCAGAGCACCTAAACCTCAAAGCGGTTCTTATGTTTCCCAAGGCCTTCGTGGCACCCTTTCCCCATGATTTTTTTTAGATCGCATCGTATCACATGACTTGTTCGCCTAGTTAATAAATTTCTAGAAAGTGTGCGAATCGATTTGCTGCCAATTATTTTTTTTCGTCATCATCATAGCTTCCCCTCTGACCCTTCACACGTTTCATGGCTTTGATTATCCATCATTTTAATTTAACCGTATTCAAATTTGCAAGAAGTACAGGGTACGGCAACATAACTTCCTCTTTTAAAGAGGTTTTGCTATTGAAAAAAGGAAGTTATGTTGCCACGCCCTGTAGTTTTAGATGGTTTTTGATTCTTAAATCCCTTGGATCGTTGCCTTTTTTGCTGTGATTCTGTCATCCTTTGTGGTTTTGACTGTAGCCGGGGAGATATTTGGACCAGTTTTACTTCAACGGTTTTGATGGCGTCCTTCACCATCGTACGCATGCAGTCCGACTATAAATTATTTCACATTTTTGAAAAATAAAAAAGTCTTATTCAAAGGAGAGTTAGCGCAGATAAAAGGTTTTGTTGACAACATTTTTGTTTGTGGAACTCCATGTTTCAGTCCGTATATACTAGTCTCGTCTCGTATATTCTCGCACCGTCAGATTGTTTGTGATGATTAGGTGATTTTTTCGATGTTATCAACATTAATTAATACCATAGCTATTTTTAGTTGATAAGAGTAAATTGAAATTGGTCGTTAGTAGTAATTATAGGTATTTATTTATAGTAATCTTCTGAGCGAGTACATTCAATTTTACTGGTGACTAAATTTTTATTTTGGCGTTTCTAACCGGCGACGGCTTTCTTCCCACGACGTCCTCCGTCGTATCTTCTAGGTTGGGGGTTGGAACTATTGAATGCGGTGAGAATCTCTCATTCAGAAATATAATAACTCCGGCGCCCTACTGGAATGGGACTTGACCCCCTGCCCTTCGCAAACGTGTGACGCACGTGATGACGATCCCAGTTTCGGCTCCGTGTCGCTGGGTTAGAATTTTGCATATCCGTTTCCATATTTGGGTGAAAGAAAATTTGTGTGTGTTATTTGGGTGGGGGCCGCCCACATCTAATTTGGCGTGGCCCCTCCGCGCGTAAGTGGACCACTTCCTATGCTTCAGCGTCCCCTCCATTTACAACTCCCCCTACCCACCGAGATGCCTCGGTCGCCGGCCCGGCCCGCTCCACGCGATCCGAACGCCAACGTCCGAGTTTCCTTCGCGCGCGAAATATAGACGATTTTTTTTGCCCATCCTTTTTCTTCCCTTCCCCCCCACATCGCCGCCCTCCGGGGGGAAAGGAGAAATCACGAGCAATTTTTTGGGCGTCGGTCAAACCCCCGAGGGGTTCGATCGTTCTTATCTTAACTGCTTTCCCACGGAAGGCGTAGGGTGGAGGTCGCGGTTTTTAGAGCCGCGTGGTCGACGCCTCCATTGGAGAGTCTCGCGGGAAGGGATATCGGGGAAGGGGGAGGGCGTCAATGCTGGCTGACCCACTCCGGTGCCCGAAATTTGCCGAATAACCAGAAGTCCCACATACTCTCGACCCATAGGTCGGGCGGAAGGAGTTCCTGTGTGATTTTTTTCCTCTCTCTTTTGCGGAGCGGAGGCGGTCCGGCGGATTTACCCCGGCGATTTCCCGCTTAATTTGTTTCGTTTTTTTCTCGGGGATGACCTTGACGACTGGGTCAATCGCCGCGGATGATGCTACTACGACTGCCTTGTTTTCACTGGAGAGATATCATATCAATCGATTCGAAGGTCTCTCTCTCTCTGTGGTGAATAATTTGGTCCGCGTCGGGCGACTTTTATTTTAAAGGTTTATTCCCAGTTTATCGTTTAATCGGGTGTCAAGATATTATTAATCTTTATTTAAATCCATTAGTGGATTCCGTCTCTATTCTCATTTTCGTTGATCGAAGAGCATAGCTGCGTTATGTTTTTGATCGATAATCATTGGAAGTGATTTTGGTAATTCGATCGAATTGATGATTTACTCGATATTCATCCTTGAGACGAGTCTTTTTTTTTTTGTGCGGCCGTTCTTTCCTTCGGCAAAACGTTTCTCTTGACATGTTGGGTTACCTACTCTTCCGTATTTTGACCACGAGAGTCTCGGCGCCTTAATTAAAAAATACGAGATGATGAACCTAGTGGTCAAACCGTCATAGCAACATTTGCAGGTAGATACTTATTTTTTTTGATATTTCAGGTTTCATTTTCAAAATCGCGAATTTCATTGCAATATCTAGTTCATAAGTTCAGCCTGCCCAGAAATGTTTAAATTTCACACGTAATGGAACAAAATTGAACGCCGTTATTCATTCCATAGAGTTTTTGTTCATCTTTGGACAAAAAGATACATGTATTCTCACTCTTCGCATCTCCCCAGTAATTTGATTGGTGGAAGTAAAATTTAATTTTCCTTGTTGTCTCTTAAGGTACAACATTAAGGCAGTTGTTAGGGTCTCATTTAGGAGTTTCACCTCCGATGACCGCTGCTGTTGTCATCGTTAATGGCGCGTTGCGGTCAAACTAATGACCGTAAAGAAGGATTAAATCCTTGTGATCAGCTCCGGTGGAAAATTAGAAGAAACCTCTTCCTTCCTAGCTGGTAATAGCGGTGCTTACATTCCTCCATGACGAGCCTCGCTTCCGAATACCAAGTTTTCTTATTGAGGATCGCAAGGTGGCTGCGACGGTGCAATTAAAGCCAGTCATGGTTACTCAGAAACTGATTTTCTTATCTCGTATTCCAATTTAAATTCGTTTAGAATAATTGCTGGCACTTGGAGAATAATCATTGGTTGATATATTTGAAAGTACCCCTGTTCACTTTTCGTGTCGAAAATCTCGCCGCGCCCAATGATAAAGTCACTCATTACGAAATCGGAATGAGTTCATTGTTCCATTGTAGCTAATTCGAGGGAGACGGTATAACTCTGTGAGTACAAGTATGTAACTACCCCAGTTTAATACAAGTATGTAAGTACTTGTATTTAACTGGAGAAATGCAGTAAATGCGAGGAATAAAAGATGGCATGTGTAGCATTGAAGATATTTTCTAATTTCCTTTGAGAGTATGTTGCAAAGGGATTTTTATTATACCAGTTAATTTGGGTTTTTAATAGAATTCAACTTAATGGAAACGGTTTCCTCGCAACAAGTCGATGACGAATGTGCGACCTTGAGTGGTCAGCGATGTTTGCGGTGCGGAGAGATTGGAGAGGTGAGGGCATGAATTAAACGGAACGGAGGCGGATCGTGACGAAGATACCTGGAAAAGAGGGCGAAAGAGGCTAGTTGGGTGAATAAGATTAAGACTAATGTTGTTTTTCCATAATCTAACATGAAAACCATGTTATTGAATCGTAATAGTTTCAATTACTCTCGTGCCTTATCTGTCGCAGACTTTAATTTTAAGGTACAACACGTTTTACTGACTATCGGTATCATCAGGTACCTCAAGTCGAAACGCGTTGTACCTTAAAATCTGTGGAAAATTACAAACTAATTTAATATAGACATCAAACAATTCCACGCAGGGAAGCCTGAAAGTGTAAAGTATATTAATTTCCATGCTTTACATTCTTATAAAGTTAATGCATTTACACGTATAATTATGCTGATTATAATTGGGGGAGTTCATCGAAAACAGTGATTGCTGTAATTGCTGTAATTAGAACCTATTTTTGAGTCGAAAAGAATCAAAAGTGTACGCTTTTATGCAAAAGTGTGATTATTTGTGAATTTAATGCAAGCGACATTTTATAATTGTCTAATTTATAACGAAAGCAAATATTTAGGGATATTAGGCCGATGCGTAATCCCAGTTTAATTATTCTGGTAATCTAGTTCGAGAATAGGCTTTCGTGCGGTTATTTACGTCGATCGCTAAGAATGGAAAATCCGCGAGCACTCCGCTTGGAATTGGAAGTGTGTCGTGGATGGTAATCGATGCGTCACTCAGGGCGGCCCTCTTCCCTCGACAGCTCTTTGCCGCCTTGGCAAGGGACAAGCGGAGGTGTCAGGGGTGTCATCCCCCACCCCCTTCGGCGGCGACACACTTCTCCCCCCCCCTTTCGTGGGCTCTCGTTCCAAAGGGTGGAGTGCCCCAGGCGTGTGATCTACGTCGCCCTGCCCCCCCCCCCCGCCACTCTCCCCGCATCCCTGCTGTCTCGTGCCCGGGAAGAGCGAGACTTCCCACGAGGACGCGAACCCGGATCTCGCGAGTGTTGGACCAATGACTTCACCTCGCCGTCGGCGGCTAGTGTGCACCACCCGTGACCTCAAGTGTGGGCGTCTCCATCTTGCGATGGCGTTGGGCACGTTGTGGTGTGCTGGCAGAGTGATCTTTGATGTGAAGAATGACTGTAGAATCTCTTCTCTCTTGGTTATAGGCCCCACGGTAGCAATGTAGTTTCGAGTGCGCGATTAGACTTACCGCATTGACGACATCCATCGTTGAAAATCACGTTTCATTCAGATTTCTTATCGATCCTAGGCAGAGAGGTTTTTCAGTCCTTTGCGCAAATGCGATTGGTGAACTATTTGTGACAATGCCTCGCATCGCTTTCTTTGCCCGGGAGAGACCTTGTTCCGGGAGGACGGAGTTAGGCGGGCTTTGCTGACGAGGGAAACTGCGGAAGAATTAATGGAGGAGTAAGTGGTTGACTGTGTGCTTTCCTCTGAGCCCGAGAGAATTTCTGGTTCCGGCCGGTGACTTGGAATCGTGGGGACGAGGCGGTGGGTGGCGCTAGTTGCTCTTAGATTGTGTGAAGGGCAGGGGGGGAGCCGTTGTTTCCCGTTTTTTCGTCGGGACTTACCCTTTCGTCTAGCAATCTTCGGAGTGATGAATGGACGTTCCCCTGTACCATCAATTGAAATCTCCTCTGCTTGTGTTCCTATCGAAATCTAGTGACCCCTTTTGGTTCGGAGAGTGATTACTACCAGAGAGTAGAGATGACTACCAATTCTCCTGACTGCTCTCATTATATGGTTAGCACATGTAGATGCCAAAGGTTTCAAAATTGATCTATTCAACAACTTACCAGAAGAGAAATGCCAATTCATGTCCTCCTTGCTTTCAACTTAAGGCATATCCAGGAAGCTTGTGTTTCTTCGGCTCTAGCCGATGAAAAGAATGCCTTCTTTTACTTTTTCGTAAAAAAATTATTTTTAGGTTTCGGTCCATCTCCTATTATCCGCCTTTCAATGTAGGAAGGATATTCCGAGTTTCATCAGAAATTGATTGATTTTATCACCCTAGCCCATTTATTATTTTCGAATCAACTGCTTCTTCCTTGGTTCTGTGGTTTATGTTTCCGACTAGATTTCTTCGTATCCGGCTTTAGAAATTCGTTTAGGAATGGACGGTTGTCTGCCAATGATGTATCATTAGAAGTTGGCGCTGCGTTGTCGCGATCGACTTTGCTACCGTCGTTCACTCGAAGCTCTCGCTTAGTGAGCGTCTGGCGAACAAATTAACTGCCTTGCCTGCGATTCGCGTCGACTTTCCCACTTGACTCGGTCCGGATTTTGCCAATAGTCTTACCCCGGTCATCTTTCGGGGTATCACCCCAACCACCTTCCCTCTGTCTGTAATTGCTTTCCCTCCTATTTCAAGGAAGTGGGCATTTTTCTCGTGTCTTTTCGCTCAGTGCGCCGGGTGAAGAAGGGTTTATCGCAGTGGGACGGCTTCCTCCGCCGCTGAGGCTATCGTTTCGGACCGGGAAAGTGTATTTATTATTGGACGGCGTGGAATGTTCAAGAACCGAACGGCCGAACCGGATTTGTCGTCACATCCTGCAGTTTTAAACTATAACTTAACTATAACTGGGTGTAACTTCTAATGTTAATTTTTCAACGCAGGTTTAAGTTTCCATGGGTTCCATAAACAATAAAATGCGGCGTAAACCATGACGTTTTCAAGGCGCCAAGAAAGTTAAATGAGAAAGAAGAAATAATGTGATAACCGCGGAAGTTGGGAAAGATTCTTGAATGTGCTCTTTTTTTTAGAATATTTCCGGTCCACATTTGTATTCATATAATACACCGTATGACTCTAAAGTGCGTATAAGGGCCGGGAGTGTTAGGAATCCAGCATTTAATTCTTAAATATGAACATACGAATAAATGTGGGTGTCTGTACGAGTAAATAATATGCCTATGATGCCGTTTGTATGGTCCGTTGTATAACTTTCATTTTTTTATACTGGATCTTTTATATAATATTTGTTTGCGACTGTATAATTAAATTGGGTTAGATAAGTCTTTGATTGGGGTAAGATTAGTGTATATTTTGAAAACAACTCGAAATTTTGTAGTTATTTGATGAGGTTCGAATTTGGGAAACACTCATCCGTCAGTTAAACAATTGGAATGGCCACTCGGGCTCGGAAGTAACTTTTACGCATTTTGTCTTAAAGCGAAAGTTTCAACAGCTTGATGAATAACTTAGCGTCTTGCATTGTTTGCATGGTTTTGGAAAGTCGGGTATACTATTTATATTTTCTGTTAACTGCTTTTATTTGATTTTGACGTTGGGCAATTTGCATTGCCTTGAGGAATATCTTCTTATCTTATATATAACTATCCGAGTTTGCAAATGACGTCGCCAAAGGTGTGTCCTCTTGAATTTTCGAAAGTCGGAAGAGTAGGTCTCGCGTTGAAGGGAGTTTGACGGCCTTGAGGTGTTCCACTTGCCTGAGAATGTAAATGTCTGTCTCCTTCTTTTCGCCGACCCAATACATCTCGCGTCTACTGCTCGCGATTGCTACTGGTGACTTGCAAGCAGCGATCTCTTTTGCATTCGCGTCTACGTTTCCAGGGCATTCTCCGCATGTTGTTATTCTGTTTCATGCATTTGGGTCTCCTTCCGTAACGCTCTCATGAGAGTTGTGTCAAGTTATGCGGACAGCGTTGTTTTTTTAATCATTCAGCTCGGCCTGCCTAAGTCAGGGCCATCTCCGAATGCCGCATGTTCTTATTTCTTACGCCGAGAAAAGTTCCTTCAGGATCCGCGACACACTCCGAGAACTTCCACTGGGCAGCCATATGGCAGGGATTTCTTATTATGAAAACAGTCTGCATTGTTGAATTACGGGAGATTAAGATGTGTGGTAATGGGAATGAATGCATACAACAAGTTTTTTCGATCACAGCTGTTGAGGTGATTAGGTGACACTTTGACGTTGGCAAATAATATGATGCTGCTCTTTACCCTGGATATTTATGGTGACCCTCTCCCTCTTGGTGGTAGAGCAGTTATGAACTACTCAGATACAGATCGGTATTCACAATGCTGACCCTCTCTTGCATGTCTGGCCGATATCCGTCTTAAAACAGCTGAAGATGATTTCCAATTATATTTCGTATAAAAGCGACCTTGAAATATATCTTCCTGCTCCGTTTCATGAACTGGGCGTGAGTGCGTTTGTGATTGCGGGCCGGGATAAGGAATGCACGTCTCCTGCGGCAAGGCTGAGTGCAGTAATGGTATTAGATTAGTCGCAATTTCAGCGTGGATGAGACCGCTTACTGCAGTGAGTGTTATTTTCGAAAATTATCGCTGTGATCAACTGGTTAACGTATGAATTTGAGTCGATTCACAAACGAAAACTAAACGCCGTGCAGTAGATGTTAAGGCGTCAAGTTTTGGGGCGCATTTACGTTACCTCAGGTCTTAGAATCTTATCCAGGATTCTAACACCGAAGAATCCTTGGGATAAAGGATACCCATGTCCCTCCGCCCCCTTCCCCACCCACCCCGAGCGCTCTCCTAATGCGACATCTTTCGTTCACTTCCTCTCCCGTTCATGATAATTAGGCGAGGGCTTTAATTTCATCACAGGAGGGCATAAAAGCCTTGCCTTCGACGACGTCCTTATGGCCACGTGGTTGATGAAGGTTTTAAGTCGAAACGCGGCTCGTTAACTTTCATGGATGCCGCAATTTAATTCTCTCCCGTCTAATCGGGAAGCGGCGGAGAGGGAGTTGGGGGGCGGCACCTGCTTAGACCCCTCTCCTCCCCCCATTGTTCCGCCGAGGGGACACCTGTGAAACGTGCGGTGCTCACAAAGGCTTCACTTTCTCGTGAATATTGCGACACCAGAGGAGAATCCCTGGGAAGAGCTTCCTTTGGCCCCGGGGCACCTTTCCCCGAATCTACATATTGTCCGAGCACCGAAAGAAAGTTATGCATCAATGGTCCCGTGCGTTATTTCGTGGCGCTCTGAAATCCTGCTGCTGCATTGTTTTTTTGTATTTAGCGGAGAAATCCTTTTTGAAATCCTTTTTGAAATTTGATTTCGGTATTTAGCGTTGTCACGCGGAGAAACATGCTTGTCGTATGAAACATTCCCTCCAATCCTTTATCAACATTCATTGGCTATTAGTGGAAGTTCATAGGCATAATTAATCTTTCACGTTTAATAATTCACTCTGCCACGCTTTTGAGTTGAAGATGAGAAGTGGGCGACTCCACCAACCAGGCAAAAATGACTTACAACTAGGGCTGAAGATTTATAACACCATACGTATGTAGTTTATCATTTTCGGGAACCACGATTTCATTCAGTATTGCCCAGGTAGGTGATCGTCTTTGATGTCAAGGAAACCGGGCTACCCGGAGGTAAGCTCGGACCGTGGGGTCGGCCCCTGGGAGCGGGACGCATTCCGGGGGCGTCGAAGGCTCCGGGTTCGGTCCTTGGTGCGAAACCGGTTCCGCTCTGTCAGGGGGCCCAATGGAGGAGATACGAAATTCATATCTGGAAAGGGTTCTGTCCGCGCACCGTAAGAGACACTGGGCCGCTTCTTCGCCTCGTTTCCCTTGTCTTAATTTTTAATGGAATACAGTAGCTTGGTTTTATTGGTGGCAGACTCGACCATCACAGCAATGGGGATCTTCATTGCCTCGATAGTGAAAGTCTTAGCTTCCTCAATAATGGATCACAACAATGGAGCATCATTGCAAACGCAACAGTGTAGGAAAATTACACTTGTACACTTCATTATTAGGAATATAATTTTTGAAAAACTCGCTGAAGTTTTTTTTCTCCCATGATCGAATTCCTTCATTTACTCTCGCTATTCTGGAGATAAAATGAAGGTATTCCCGATTACGCCGTTTTCGATAAAAGGTCTTAAATTATTTTGAAAAACATTGTTTATTTCTCCGATTGAGACGGCACAGAACGTATTTGTACTATTTTTCTTCGGTTTACTGTTTCATATTGGAGCTATTTGTTCATGTTATTCGCCAAGCACGCTTTGCTATTCTAGAGATAAGTTCAGTGATTCATTAAAATGGCCAACGAGGAAGGAGGTTTTCTATTTAATGCTAAGAAATGTTATTCTGGACGAGTCTCGAAGCATGGTTCAATCGCAGTTAATTCTGTAATTTCTTTGTTGAACGTTTCATTCTATCATGAGTGTGATCATAGGTTTTTCTTCCCTTAAAAGTTTAGCTTTTTAACAGTCCCTGATCCTAGACATGGGGTGATGAGAATTATTGTAGCCAGCATGTTCTCAGTTATTAAAGATACTATGTCAAGCTAATATCGTGACATGATCAACAACTCTATGTTGCGTTGGCGTCATCAAAAGCGTGATGCATATTTAGTCATTAAATTTTACCATTCATTTTAAGTTCTTTTGTATCTGATAGAATCAGTACTCTCAGATCGAATCAGCTGCCTATGATTAAAGATGATCTATATTCTGCCATTTACTGTTACCCTCCAAGTTTCTGCTTCGAAGATTTATTAAATGAATTTTAACTCTCTCATCTTTCGTGACGAGGGTATGATTTCTTAATATGTGAAATAGTTGTTTTATAGAAATATCTTTTTTTTTTAAGAATTTTATATATGAAATAGAAATCATGAAATTGCTCATTTCCGAAGGATTTTTTCTTTTAGAATTTAGCTTGACGACAGAATGGGCTGTAATTTGTTTATTGACCATCTCCCGTTGCCGTTTCTCAATCCACTGACATTCTTTGGCCCGAATTTCACCGTATCTTTCGTTCCCTTCCCGATCGCCCATTCGTCCTGCTCTACGACATTCCCGAAGGCCCTGCG
The DNA here is from genome assembly GCA_037158775.1 of Hetaerina titia. Lineage (NCBI taxonomy): Eukaryota > Metazoa > Arthropoda > Insecta > Odonata > Calopterygidae > Hetaerina > Hetaerina titia. The sequence goes on along the minus strand of CM073772.1, from coordinate 103,052,653 downwards.
CGTCCGCCCTTCCGTCTTCCCCTCGAATTTGCTATGCGAGCGACGACTTTTTTGTCGGGTGGGCATTTTCAGCCACTGCCAGTGAAAACGGTTGGGTGACGCTCAGTAGGGCCAATTCTTCCCTTTACGTCCCCCCTCTCACACACAATCGGCCCACCGTCAAGGGGCGCGAGAAAGTGAAATTTCCCATTTCTCTCCCTCTCTCTCTCGGAGGGGGGGGAGTGTGGCTGTTGTCGAGAGTTTTTGTGAAGCGGCCAACACTTAAAGAGGAGGGAAGGAGTGGCGGTCTCTCCGCACCGCGGGGTGGTAGGCAGATAGATGGAGAGATAATGGCCCCGTCATTTGCCTAGCCTCCGAAATTCCTTCCTCTCGTTTGGAGGGGTAGAGAATACTGCGCCGGCGAGCTTTCTTTTCTCACCTCTCATGGGGTACTCGGAGTCGTCTTCGGTCACTTTCTTTCCTTTGTTGTGGGCCTGGTAGCCTCGTGCCGGGAAGCTGTAATTTCGGCGGTCGTCCCCGGCCCTCCTCTCCCCACGCGGAGGACGAGGAGCATGTGCTACACACGTGCTGCTGGCTCTCTGATGTTCCTCGTTCGCTGTGTCGTCCACAAGGGCATTATTTTGGACCGCGCTCGATCCCCACCTTCGATATATTTCCCCGTAGACGTTTGTTTACCCATTCGTATTAGCGCTCCGGAATTATCGTCATGTTTGCTCTTTGAGTTCCACCGCGGGGGCTCGGATTTCAAGTCTGCTCGTTTGGTTCAACCCGTTCACTTCGGCACTCCCCGCGATGGACGAGAGGGGAGGATTAGAGAAACACCTCGATTGCTTGCTTATCGTCTATTGCTTAGGTTTTGGCAATCGGGTGGAGGGGAATGTTTGGGTATTCCTTAGAAGATGCTCGGATGTTGAGGCCGACGCGGTATTTCGGAGTGATACCAGAAACTGCTTTTCCATTAGAAAAAAGTTCCACATTTTTGCCATTCGAATGTATTCTCAACTATATAGTATAAATTACGTAGGGAAAGTATTGATTAAAATCGTTAAATTATTTATGTCTGAATAATATTCTCCGCTAGAATTCTATTTGTAATTGATATCCACTGTATCGGTGCTATTCGAAGGGATTGGCTAGGGACAAATGTCCTTCAAAAATCCTTCGGGAAAATATCAACTACTATGTGGTGCTGCTGTGCGCTCCACGCATTGATTTTCCGCATCCATATACCGAAGTTGGTACTTTAGTTTACAGTATTTATTCGTTAAATTGCCATTTGAATGTCGTTCATTCACTTACTGTTAGTGGTAAATCGAAGTCGCGCCTGTTCAGTTGGTCTAATTAGGTAGTATTGTCGGTTAAATTGCAACGGTTGATGTTCGGTGGACAGGTGGGGATAGTCAGTCTCCCCTCGACTCTTTAGTTGGCATGGCGCGAGTTGGGGGGCGGGTCACTTTTATTGCTGTGGTGTCGTGGCACTTTTTTCTGTCGCGGGGACACGCCCTCCTCGGCCGTCAACGCGAGCGCGAGTGTCGTAGTTGCCCAGCCCCAGGTTCCCCTTGGTACCCGCGCGCTCACACCAGCCTCGGTTCCCCCCCCTCCCGGGGCCTTGAACTTGTACGAGGGGTAGTTCTCTGCCCTCCGCGCACAGTCCCCGTGAGCTTTTTCAACTCCATGCCCTCGAGATATGGGCGGTAGTGCGAGGAGGGAGGGGACCCTTGAAGATGGGGGCTAATCGTGATAGGTGAGGAAGTTCTTAAAGAAGCGGCGGCATGGGGCCACCTAATTGACGCCCGCCGGGAAAGGGGGTGCGCTTGGCTGTTCGTGGGCCTTGCATCCTTGGGCGCGCTCCCCTCGGCCGGGGACACCGATCGGGAGTGAGACCTGCGCGTGAATGACAGTTTTTAATACAATTGCCTTCCAAATTTCTGAGTAACGGCAAGACTGCGAGTTAGGTATACCAGCAACTGTGAGAAAAACCTATTTGAAAAGTGGCATTGTATTGAACGAGCAAACCACCCTTAGGCATACGAACATTTAAGGATGTTTGTGTGTATATATATATATATATATGTATATATATATATATATATATATATATATATATATATATATATATATATATATATATATATATGTAGGGACGTAAGGAGAAGAATTGCGCTAGGCAAGGAGGCTTTCTCAAGGAGGAGGGAGTTGATGACGGGCACGTTGAGTAGGGATGTTAAGACAAGACTCGTAAAAACTCTAATATGGAGTTTAGCTATGTACGGCGCGGAAACGTGGTCACTGAAGCAGGAGGATAGACGTAGATTGGAGGCTTTTGAAATGTGGGTGTGGAGAAGAATGGAGAAGGTGAAATGGACCGAAAGGAAAACAAATGAGGAAGTACTGGAGATGGTGGGTGAGGAAAGGGGTTTGTTGAGAGAAATCTTATGGAGGCAGGAAAAATGGATGAAAGGCGTATTGAGCGGTAGTGGAATGTTGAAGAAGGTAATAGAGGGGAGAATGTTGGGCAAGCGAGGTAAGGGCAGGAACAGGATACGGATGTTGGATGGGATGAAGGGAGGAAAGAAATACACAGAGATGAAGAGGGACCTGATGTAGATTAGGTTGCTGGATTGGGTTTTGTTTGGAGTTACAAAATGTTTATTTGATATTTGTGTCCATCCAAAAACCTACCTTAACCGGTAGATTACCTAATAATAATATATATTATATCCCTTAAATAGGAAATTGGAAATATCCCTTAGGAAATTGCATAATAATTCCTGATGTCTGTGTCTCGTCACGCCGCGGCTCACGGAACGTATCGCACGTGGTGATCGTTTGAGCGATGCGAAATATGTTTATTTAGTATTCTGATTCACATCAGACCGCATATTGCTCTGCAGCCGAAAGGTTATGTGAAAAGTACCTCTTTGCAAAGCGGCTTGGAGGTGGGATGTGCCGGAAGATCCGCCGCCAATGCTCTTGCGTGGGTGAAGGATCGTAGTGAGTGTGGGCCGTTGCTTCTTTCCAACCGATCACGGACCGTGAGGGGTGGCGAAGATTGCCATACCCTGGGGGACCAATTTTTTAACACAAAATACTTTCATTCACTCAGGAGGATTGTTTATAGGGTATAGATTTCTCTCCCCTATTGTTCCCTCTGCTCTTTTCCGGTTTCCATCCGTCTAATTTCTCATTTAATGAGCATAAGTTTATTCTCCCGCCGTTCCTATTCTTAAGAGAATAATGAACCTTGCCGTTAAATCCCCCTGGTTTATGACCATGACTTTGAAGTGCGATTTCATCACTCTCGTTCTGTATTTCATTTTATAGTTTGTCTATACTTGGTGTCAGTCCATATACTTCCAACGAATCCATTTAGCTTTAGTGATAATCGATTTACATACTCGTACTTGTATACCGACAGGTAAATATGATTCCTATAAAGACAGCGAGGAATTGTTTTTTTTCTTTGAGGCAAACTACTCCTTATGGCGGAGCCGCCGTGAAAGATACGGGGAGTACCCCTTTTATTCCCGGGGGTGTAGAATCCCCCACTTATCCCCGCTCTCCCAGGGTCACTGTGGTAAGCCGTGTCGGTCAACGATGGAAGAGAGGGCGAGGCGCCGGGTAGCTCCCATCTCTCGCCTTGGACGCTGCCCCCTTCCGTCAGGGGGCGGGGGTGGGGGGCGGAAGGGTCCTATCATTATTATCGAGGGCCCTTCGAAGTAGCCGTTTGAAATGTATATTCTCCCGAATGTAGGAGAGTTGAGTGGTGTCGGAGCTATGGTGAAGAATGCGAGGCGTGTTAGTGCGCTGTACCAGTTCCCTAGCCTCCCTTTCCCTCGCCTCCCGAATTCCTCACTGAAGAGTGGTGTGGGGAAGGCGATTGGTGCACCCGGGGGTGAAAAAATGGAGAATTAATGCGTTCCGGGCGAGTTCCTTGACCCGCCTTCCCTCAGCGATCTGTTCCGTCTCTCAAGTCGAGGCCGAACGAATGACTTAACGAGGAAAGGGCAGTTACACTTGATTTGAAATTGTTTTCACATCTAGTTGTTTAGGATGCACAAACGACTGTAATATTTCTTTATCTGGATATGCTAATCTCATATCTGAACAAATAATTAAATATATACAATATATTGTATGCATACTTATTGAGGATTAGACTAACCCTATCGTTTCGGTACCCATTAAAGAGAACTCGTCATCGAATAAAATCTAAAAAATATGTAAATCAGAGATTAAAAAATATTCAGGTAATTATTGAAGATATTTAACAAGGGAAATGTTCGAGTATCAGTCGAGAATAAATATACGACAAGTTACTTGTTGCTGGAGGGCAGCTGTTTTAATTACTTATAAAGTTGCAGGATAAATGCTAATTGGCCCCGCCATTCCGCTAACAGATTAGATAGTGGAGGGTTGCGCGCTCAGCATTGAGTTGAAGGCGCAAGATGACCACCAAAAATTTCGTGGAAAAGAAATGTATTATTAAATAGTAATGATATAATTAAATGTAATTAATCCCTTCTATCTGCTCTTTATTGCTTTATATTTCCCTTTATATCTCCGTCGTTCTTGAAGGAGAAATAAAAATGTGTTGTTAAAATATGCCCTTATCTCAATGGAGGCTAGACAAAATAAGTGAGTAGTTGAGGAACTCGGCTTCATTCAGGGAACTACCCCTTGAAGTGGTGAACTGCGATATTTGTGTATTTCTTGGTCTAATACATCCCGCAAATCTATGATATTTATGGTCTTCATATTGCTCGAATATTTAATAAACCAAATGGTGGGGAGGGGAATAAACTCAATCGGAATAGGATTTTCGTTTCGGTCCAAAGTAACGGCGGGAAATGGTGTTTCGCTAGAGTAGACACCAACCGCTCTGGATTGTAGAAAATTTCACACCCGGGGGAACCATTGAACCTAGACATAGATTTGAACCAGGAATCCTCCTCCGTTTCCCCAGTGGCGATTCTTTCGCCAATCACGATCCCGAGGCGTCAGTGCAGAGTGCCAGAGGATTCACGGGTCGTTTAACAGGCGGAAGTAAAATCCCGGAAATCGAGAGATGAGGGTTCGGCCCGGACGTGTAAAGTTTTTCACGGGAAAATTCTCGCCTATGGTTTCGATCGTTTAGGATCCCTTGAGGAATGGTGCGCGCCATCTGCAGCCACACGCGAGCATTTCGTTCGCTGCTGCGAGAGTGAGTTGTTACCCTTTTCACCCCAGCGCCGGGAGGGTGGGGGGGATCGTCGTGTACGTGTCCCGGCTCCCACCGCTGCCGAGTGCACCCCCTGGGGGAACTCCACCTCCTTCTCCGCCCCCAAGGCCTTCCCCTGGCGTTCGCTTTCCAGGGAGTGTGTCCGGAAGACCCTAGCTTGAGTGGGATCTCTCCATCATCCTTCTACGCTCTCTTAGCATCATTCTATAATTAAAAAAAAAATATTAATTGTTTAATCTAATTTGTTGCAATTGGACTGTTTTTGTCCATTCGTTGTATTCATACTGTTCCTTCGGAAATGGCTGAGTTTTTTGCATTAACTAGTTTTTTTAATGGATTCTCTCTGGCCTCTTTGCAATTAAGAGGCGCTCTTAAGTTGGGTAGTAGCTTCCATATAGGAAGTTGTACGTGTGGTTGCCTCTGCCGTTGTTCTTGGCTCATATTTTCTTCTCATATGTCGTTATATCAACGCAAAGAAATCGGGTTCATGTCAAAACTGACGGGGTTGAGAACGTCTCTTTGATTTTGTACAATTTATTATTTATTTTAAAAGAGGAAAAATCCCCAGCTCCCAGGCAGGATTTTGTTCAGAGGCCCGGCACTTTTTTGAGGGCCGCACGGGGGCTCCTCCTCACCCACGCGATGGCATCCTTTCCTCTCAGCTGGGCCCTACTGGTGATACGGGTGTTTTACTCCAGGTGGATCCCGCTTTCAAACCACTTGGTGCTGTGGAACTTTGCCGTTTTCACCGACCTTCCTCCAACAGGATGCGGTTGCATTGCTAGTGGTTTACGTCATCTTTTTTTTAGCGCAGCTACTTCTAATTACGGATGGCCTTACGTGTTTATGCGTCGCATTGAAATGGTTCCCTTCAATCCGCCGCAACTTGTGTGCGTGCTGCGTGCGTGCAAGGGAGATTTAGATTATTTTAGTAATTGAAGATTCGTGAGTTTTTTGAAAAGTGGCGATATCAAATATTGTTCCTGGTTTTCCCAAGGCTAGAAAACTGCTTTAATTAAACTTTGATTGCATTTATTAACATACTTTTTCAATTCTGCGGTTTTTATTCGTCCATTAAAAATCCTGCGTTTACTAATGCAACCATTTATGTTGAAGAATGATGCTTATGTTTCAAATTGTTTATTTATCTCTCTCTGTTCTCTGGAGTAATCTCTCAATCAGGAATCATAATATTAAGAAATCGGAATCATAATAGAAATAGAGCAGATTTTCTAGTTACAAACGCGGACAAGATTAAACGCTGCGTAGATATCTCGTACATTCGTAGGTGCATTTTCTTGTATATGTCAGCTAGTATATGTATTTGCATTGTAGTAAAAATCGTTTTTGTATAAATATATGTTAGTTTGGGTATGAATTGGCATGTTTTTGTTTGCTTTGCATTTGGTTTTATTAAGTTTAACGCGTGGTGTCTTAACACACCCCCACCACGCACCCATACGGCGCCTTGCGAGGAATTGTGTTGATGTAGAAATACTTCTGATGTATTTCCTACGAGAATTTATGAAGTCTTTTGAAGGTTTGCCCAAACACTGATGCGTTGTATACAGGGTTACAGTAACTCTTTTGCTGTGGTGACAAAATAACCTAAAAATAACGAGGAAATATATTAATAGTGCACTAGGTTAACCTCTTGTGTGAAATATATTGCATCCACACTCATGGCATTATTCACCGTAAGTTTGTGGAGAGATGAGCGAGTGGTTTTATTTCGTCTGCATTTATTCACATTTTATTAATATCGTCACAAAAACCTATTCTTATTTGAGTGAGCCACTTGGATCCTGTGGAATTATATCGGATGCTTAGTTATCGCCGGACGATACGCGATAGCCCCAAGCTTTACTCTCCCTAGGATTGATTCCATTTTCTGATCTCGTCAAAGCGCACGTTCTGTCGGTTAGCGCAGTCGCCACGCTTCTAGCGGACGGTCCTCTCTCGAATTCCACGCTAATGAATCGGGCCGGGAGGGTGCGCCTTTGATCGCGGCAGTGGGTCAACGGCGTGGAATGTAAGCGAGTCCCCATGCGCCCCCTCGGGCATCCGCCTCGGTCTATGGTTGGCCCGCGATGATGCTGGTGCCGGTAGGTGACGACGATCCCACGTCTGTGTATTCCTCGGACTCTCTCCCTCTCGTCTGATCTCCTCTGCCGCTGCCCGTGTGGCCCCCTGGCTAGAAAGTGCATTCCTATCCCGATCCCCCTTGACTGGTCCTCGGAGGAGGGTGGGTGGAATACCCGCGGGCCTCGGTGTGCTTTGCGCCCCGTGCAGCCGGTCCTTCACGGATCATCAACGCACGTGCTGTCAGGTGCACGATTCCGTCGCACGGGCCGTAACTTACCCTGTCGGACATCGGTGAGACGGCTTTACTCTAGTTCTCCTCCTGTAGATCAAAGGAGAAGACACTTGAGAGAGGGGAGGGCATAGTGTCGACGCGAAATCCGGGAACCACGGTACTCGTCTATCTCTCTTTTCGCAGTATATTAAGTGAATTAATTAATTTAACAAAGCAGCCAAAAATGGTACAAAGGCTTTCATATTGGCTGACAGGCAATACCTATTATATAAAGGATAAAAGTAATGAACAGTAATGAAAAATTAACAAAAATAAATGTAAAAGAGCAGGAGAGCACGTATGCAAGCAGAGAGGGCTAAATGAATATCTTGCGTTGAAGGAAGGAGGTGAATGCGGTGAGTGAGGAAGAGAGGTCCAGGGAAGGATCCTGAATGGCTAGGGAATTAAATGGGAGTCGATGGAATAGGGAATGTTGGGAGATCAAAATACGGAATTTTCTTCATTTGGCCATGACGTGGATTGCGCGGAGGTTTTAATCTTAATCCCACAGTCGGAAATGTTCTCCATTCAATGGCACAACTAAAACGTAGTGTCGTTTAATCTTGACCTCCTAAATTTCAGATGGTTTGCCTGCACGCTTAATAGTTAGAGGTACATCACTTTGAAATGAAGGGTCAGGATAGAAGGGGATAGGCTGGAAGAACAGAGGTACGTAAGGCTTGAGTACATTGTCACAAATTTCTTTGTTTATCAATAACTTACACCCAGATGAGACAATAATTAAGTTCCTCCCCCAATCTGGAAGACAATACCATGGCAGTAGGGCTCTCAATGAGGCTCTGGGAATTCCATCTGTTAATTCAAACGGAAATTCCCACACTCTCCTTTGCCCATCCTCGGTGGTCTTCATTATCATGATAATGAACGCCTACGATCAGCCCTCCAATTCTACGAGTGATAATCAAAAGAGCTCGGAGTAATCAGGTCAAAACGTTCCTCGATAGTTGTCTCAAGACGTTCGCAACAATTCCTCTCCTGTATACAATTGAAAATTAAGTGCTAGTATATGATAGCGTCTGCATATGGAGAACAATGGCGTATTCCATAAATATGTATTGGGGGATAAATATATGGAAGGTATCATTGCGAAAATATTCTGTGTAGGTCGATCGTTTTTGGAGAATCGAACAATACATCTTCAAAACGAGTGCCTATTTCTTGGAGCTGGTGTTGGAGTGAGCAGGTATTTGGGTGGCAGGAAGCGTCTTTCCTATTCACAGGCTGCACCCTCGCCCCCCCCCCCGTACCCGGCAGCCGAGGCGTGAAGTCTGGCGTCTAGGTGGGGCGTGTGTCACCGGCCCACGGGGTGGCAAGGGGTGCGGGGGTAGATGGACTGAGGTGCGGAGAGAAGGTCCGGGACGCGAGGGGTGACCCGTAGCGTGACTCAGCTCACTTGGAACTGTTGAGGTGTTCTCACTTTCAGTAACAATTTTAGGAATATTTTAAGCCGTCACTACATTACTAGACACTATTCATAAAGTCGTCTTCTCGATAACTGGCAGTGCCTTAGAAGCGGTGATATGTTCTTGCTTATCATTTCTTAAAAAACTTAAGGCATCTAGCTACACACTCGGGTTGCTTGTTGACATACCTATTCGCCATACGTTTCTCGATTTCGATCAGAGATTTAGTTTAGAGAGCCAGTTTTATTTCAAATATGCTTTAAAATCCACCTCTCCATGCGTTGTCCCAGTAATTATAACTTCTTCCTTTTAAATGATGGATTAATGATCTCGACTCGACGATAACATCAATTTTAAAGTATGAGTGTAATTTAAATGCTATGGAAGCTATTCGGGAAAATTCCGCAGTGCTCGACTCTTATGCGTGTGGATGTTCGAGCCATTTAAGTTCTCGGCGAGGAAAAGGATTTCCGATTTCCTTGCCTCTTGAAACAGGTATTACTGACGCAATTGAACTAAAAAATTCGCGAATCATGTTGGAGGGATGGATGTCGTCTGGTCTTCGAACTTGATGCTTGAGCATTGTGCATAAGTACTGGTGTGCGCGCGCTCCGCTCTTTTGCACCCACGTCATAGCTGAAGTGCGCGCATTCAAGTCTCCCTTCCGGCAATCTCCCCTTTCCACCCCTTACCTGGCCTCTCCCTCGAGTTCCCTTCGTCCCTTCTTCCTTCTCGCCAAGAATGTCTCCTCCCGACATTATTAGCTCCCCAACATCCCTCACCTACCGCTCGACCTTTACCATTTCCCTTGTTTACATTTTGATGCGCCTACTTAGGTGGTGGCTCTAGGCTTTTTCATGCAATTCTCGTTTAGGGCGCTGTGTCTTGGGGAATGTTGATGGAGTGGATTTGCATCGGCGTTGCGCCTCTTCGGCTGACGACTTGGACGCACGAAAGCGCTCGATTGCATCTTCCACGTCCATCGGTGTTCGCGATTTGTGGTGACAATATGCAGAGGGGAGTGTGCTGCTGGTCGGGAAATATTGAGGACGTCTCCTCTCAAGCTACACTTCTTTCAAATGACGAATCGACTGAATGTTTATATTTTGCTAGTTTAATCGTCCAAGCATGATGACTGATATAAAGCCAGTTGATATCAGGGAACGACCGGAAATTATTTGGGGTAAAAACTGTATTGCATCAAGTGGATTGCCAAAATTATATATGCAGTGAAACTGGCCAGAAATATTTATTTTACTTCAAGATGAAATTTCATTTTGGTGTTCATTCATTCAATTTTGGAGATTTTATTTGCATTAAATAGATTAGAAATAAAATTTATGGAGTTAATCGTCGAATACAAAAAAAATGTTTCCACGAGTTAGCATTTAATTCAGATTCCAAAGCTAACAGGAGCTATGTGAATAATTTTTTGACGACCGATTATCGTTTGAAATAGTAACATTTTTATGTTTCCGTTATGTTTGTTTTCTGTTTGAATCATTAAATTAATGATCCACGTTTATTTGTGATTTGTCAGCATCCACTTCATAAAATTCTTTTGCTATCATGTTCACGCACAAAAATTCACATTCTATAATTCACACATTAACGCAATCACAGTGATGCATTTCAATTACCTTAACTCATCACAACAGCGTTATGAATGGTCTATTTCTCATTCTTGAAACACACTCAAAATTGCTCACTCGCACGTTCAAAGCCCCAAAGGAAGTGTGCATCAGGTTTAACCTGACTTCTAATCCACCGGCTGTAAAATGTAGAAGAATGTATAACCGGTACCTAATGGAATATGTTATGTATTGAGAAAAGATGCATAAACGTATGTGGCGTACTTCTGCGTATTTTTCGTTAGTAATCGCTTGCCTGTCTGTTTTCCTCACTAGTTTATGTTGAACATTTTGGGAGGCTCTCTACAGAAGTGGTGTTTGGCGCCATGTAACGTGGGCTGGTGATAGGGGAGGAGGATAATGTGACGGGAGACCGTTGTCAGCGTCGTCTCGATCCTCGCTCAGCCCTCCCGGTTTTAACCTCTTGTCCACGAGCACGTAATGCCCGGGATATTGCACCCTCCAACATCCAAATGGATCCCGGGCCATCACGCCAAAATATTGCCCCGATCGAGTTTACGTCGGAGCACGGAAATTCTGGACTGCAAAAGCATCCGAGCAGCGCTAATTCCCATCATGAACCTGTTATTCAACGCGTGTAATGAAGCCAATCGTGTCGTTTTTCTCCTGCTGCCCTCTCAAGATCGTTTCCCGCCCCCGGTGTTGGTCTCTCTCACGCCAAGGCTCTCTCCCCCCCTTTCGACTTCCCCCACTGCCGTCCGAGGAATGGATGTCGTGGATAGCTTTCTCCCATTTCTCCTGGTCTTCTCCCTCCTCCTCCACCACCCCTCCCCACCTGCTGCCTCATCTTCAGCCATTCCCCGCTGGAGATCTTCCCCTTTCCCCCTCCCCTTCCCCATGACGCTCTCCCCTTCGCCTTCATTTCCTTTCATCGTCCTCCATCCTCTTCGTCCCAATTGTCTCCACCTCATTCTCCTTCCCCTCCATCCCTCCCTCCCCACACAACCCCCATACCTCGCTGCCCCTCTCCCATCTTGCCCACTTTCTTTGCTCCACTTTCCCTCCTGCCATGGGATTGGGCGCTCCCAGTCCCGTGGGATGGGGAGGGCCACCGGCCGGCTTGCTTGTCTTCTCCATCCGCGACTGCAGCAGCACCACTAACCTCCTCTCTCCCTCTCCCCATCATCTCCCCTAAGATCCTCCTCGCCCGCCCACAGCCGCGCATCCTCGAAAGACATCCGCAGACCATACTCACTCTTCGTGGTGCTCCTCCTCCCTACCCCATTCCATGCGGGCCAGTGGGAGGCATTCGGGAGGGGGAAAGACGCTCCTTTCCCAACATCACTTCCTAACCCCTTTCCCGACATTCTCCCCCTCCCTCCCTCCTCCTCGAAATATCTTCATCCCACCACCCCTCCGACCCCCCGCCTCCCCCATCAACTTTCGGCTTTTTTTCATTCGTAGGTAGTTGTGTGGACCCCTCTTTCCGCTTCTCATCCCTCCCCTTCTCATCTTTGCCTCCCCTCTCCTTCCCCCCTTGGTCTCTGCAGAAGCCACCCATCCATTTGGTGCTCGCCGGAGACCGCCATGGTTATATAAAACCCGAAGCGCGCCGCTGGCCCCGTTTTTATTCCTCCGTCACCGTGCGACGAGTGACGGTCGAGTCCCCCCGAACTGGTGAGGGGCTGGTGCTCTCTGCTGGTGCCATGGAGTGAATGGATAGGGATAGGGAGAGTGTTCTTTAGATACGAGCAGCGAAGCCACGAGGTGTCTTGAGGGATTTGCTTTTTTTTAGCTGATAAAAATAAGTGTGTGATTTGTACGGACAGACTAAAGAATAATCGCGGAAAGTGCATTCGTCTTTGGAGTGTGTCATATCCCGGAAGGATATTCTTCGCGCCGCCTTCTCTCGCACCCTTTCGGAGGTGAGGAAAGGGGAGGAAGAGAGAGGAGAAGAAGGAGGAAACGATAAGCCTGTGGGACGGAAGAGAATCCAGGCGACTTTTCACGATGGCTTACAAAATGAAGGTGAGTGAAGTTTTATTTTGTTTCTATCCTTAAAATACTCCCTGAAACCACACCTCCATTCCCATTTCCCTTCTCTCGCCTGCGCGCACAATGTCCTGACCTGGTTCAACGTGGTGTCCTTGGCACTCAAGGCCCGTTTCCTGTTCAATGTCAGCGGTTAGTGACTCGGCCGACGCAAAAGCACGCGGGCGCTCCACCCTGTCTGGTCCGCCACCGTCAACAGTCGGCTGGCGTTGAAATTTCCGCGCCGGCAGTGCGGTAGCCAAGCTCTCGTGGGTCCCATCACCGTCAGTTCAAGCCGTAGGAATTGTCATAGCCTCATAAATAAGATATATGTGGTGCTCTTGAAGTTCGCTTGCTTAGAACTTGTAGATGTGGAAAGACCAATCTTCGCCTCCTCAAGGTTAACTAAATGTATGATCTGATGAATACTTCCAGTAGCATTCATTCAATGTATACCACCTTACGATTAGACTGAGTGACTTGTATGCGAAGAATCATGAGGTCATGACGCTCAGTAAATGATATTTAACTTTGGAGGCTGTGCTTTTGAATACACCGTACCTTTATTTCTTTGTCCACACTAATTCGTGTCGCGAGGTGTTTCCTCATAAGTCTAATGGATTAATGTAGATACCTCTGATCTCCTTTTCCACAATATCGATTAATACTTAGGCCCTTTATGGCGTGCGAAATCAATGTAACTTCATATCAGACAGAAATCATTGAAAATCAATGCTCGGGGATGAAGTGTCTGGGAATGAATTAATGTGAGCCTGGAGTCATAGTGTTGGTTCGAATCCCGCCGCCGACTCTACGCTGTTTTACTGTAATGAATACCGAATTATTTGCTGCGAAATGAGTCAACAACGACACGGAAGCCTGAAAGTTGAAGTTACTTCTGTGTGTCAGTTTGAAGATTGTGATCTTTATCTCAACTTTTGGGAAAGGAAGTAGTTGGTTTGTGCTTTATTTTCATCTCATCACTCTTCCTTATCGCTATTGTTTGACAGAACGATTAGCTGTGGACAATATCTTATTTAAATCAAATATCTCCATTCCACACCATGCGGTCCCTCTTGCTTTGCCGCTCTTGGTTAATATGAATGGGCTCGTTGGTTGGCTGGAGGCGATGATCGAGGTCGTCGCGTGTTTGGGACTGTGGCCACCAATCAACGAATTCCGCCGGCCGCGAGCATCTCGACACGTGCCCGATACCATCGTGGGTGTGCGTGCCTAACAAGAAGGTCCTAACCAAAATCGTCGCGTGCTCCCCCACCCTCCCCCCTGCGCCCTCGCTCGGTTACTTCTCACCAAATGTTACATCTCACCGTGCCCCGTTCCTTTGTGCATTGCAATACATCGAGCGGCGGTGTCCGGGGCCGCGTACGTGACGGTTGAAGCACCTCTTGTCCACGGTTGTAATCCCTAGACTCCGGGATAAAATTTTCCAATCTGTAGTGCAGTGAATAACGTTTGTCGTCTCATCCTGAAATATTTAAATTATTATTCGTGTTAATGTTGAGCAGGTGTGACTCCTAAAAACTTTGTTTGAAGAAATGATCCGATCCCCTTATCAGCGTCGTAACCATTTTATGTGAACATCAAGAATGGTGCATGCACTAGTTTTTGGAGTTCTTTGGCAAGCTAACCACCTGAGTGCCTGCCTCCTCCCCTCTCTGCAACAGGTCGTTCAGATAATGACATGCCTTCCGTTTGTTTTTCGTGAGTTCGTTTCCTTGTCGGTTTTCTTCATCGGAGCGTATCTGTTCACCCCACTTATCAATTAGCCCGTGTTGTAGAGTAGTGGGGTACGGTCGGATGGCGCGCCCTTCGAATGCACGTCGGCCCTCTCAATCGTCTCTCGGCCCCTTCCATCTCGGCGTCCATTGACCGTCCGTCCGTCGATCGCTCCTCCCTCCTTCGCTCGCCCCCCTGGCGATGTTAACCCGTGTTCGCCGCGCCCTCGTCGCCCGGCGCATACAGATCAGCCCGGATACTTGGGGGACGGGGGGTGGAGCGTGCAGGTAACTGTTCGTTTCCATCCCTCCCACCTCCTCCTCTCCTCTGGAGACATTTATTAGCTGAGCCGTGCGCCTCGAAGTCAGATCGGCCACCCGGCGTTGTTGGGTGTTGGCCCTGATTCTTAGGCCCGGAGACCAGGTGCGACAGTTTACGCCGCGTTCAAAAGAGATGGGTCGGCAAGTAAGGTCGGAAAGGAGGTCAAGCGAACGAATCGCAGCCTCCTTTTTGGAGATCAGAGTTCAATCCTCGTGTGGACTGCTGCTATAACGTGAAAGTATATTTTTTTGTTTTGTTGTTATTCCCTATTCAATCATCTATGTCTCTAACATTAACAGTTCAATCAAAGGTGGAACCTAAGACTTCTTGTCTCCCATTTTCTAAGTATGCAATACGAAAGTTATGTTTCTAGGGATTCCAGGTCCAAATAGAATGATTTCTGTGCTGGAAGGAAAAGGAATTTCATCACTGAGTCTTACGAAAGGACTGAATCCGATGAAAGAAAATCTTCTATTACCCACTGACGTAGTTGATTCAACCTTTAGGAAATAAAAAGGTATTACTTTGCAATAGAATTTACCGGTGATTCAAAAGTGTAAACCATTAGTAGTGCCCCATGCTATCGCGGTCGTCCATGTGCATATTTGTGTTAGGGTAACTTCTTATATCATAATAATTTGACCACGTGTGGGTTAAACGTGGAATTAGTCTCTATGGATGATGATTCTGGAAGCCTCACATTATGGGTGATAAATTAATCGCGATCATTTTGTCCTACTTTCGTCTGTTACAGAATTTTATGCCCTATGATCATTTTAAACGCCGGCGAAGGCTGTAACCCTTACCTGCATATTACCGTTTTTAAGCCTATCTTATTCTTCTACACGTGGTGTCGATAAGATGTTGAAAGAGTAGGCTTTGAATTATTTTCAATTTAAGCACCGTAGACCTTATAGTCATGATTGTGGCCTATGGGTTCACCTTGGAAACTCGTTAGCAAGTTGAGTCTTGACCGTCGACTCTGCATCATCATTTAATTCATCTAGTACCGCCTACCTCTGGTCTCGATTTTGGTCGGAAGGGAGGCGGCAACGACCCGAATCCTTGCGGAGCCCCTTCCATCACAGTCCACGAGGATCGGCCCACCCTTCGAAACGTGATTTACTCTCTATCTCGTATCATCCTCCAATCCTCGTGCAAACCTGTAACTTGTTGGCCCTGGGATGATCCCCCTTCCTCCAGGAGGTCGGGGTTCGATTCTCTCCTTCTTCTGCCTCCATTTCTCTTTTCATCTCTTCCCTCCCCTCACCTTTCACCTCCGAGCGTTCATCTCCCCTCTCCGTTGCCCCTCGTCTATGTTTTCGTTCCCGTCTCCTGTTTTCTCTTCCCCTCCTTCCCATCAGCCGAACCCGCGGCTCCCA
This sequence comes from Hetaerina titia, assembly GCA_037158775.1. NCBI lineage: Eukaryota > Metazoa > Arthropoda > Insecta > Odonata > Calopterygidae > Hetaerina > Hetaerina titia. The sequence goes on along the minus strand of CM073772.1, from coordinate 103,036,589 downwards.
TCCTCTTCTTCAGAGCGCACACGAAACAACCTCCCCTTCTCCCCCCTTTCCATCCGACTTGTTTTTTTATATTTTGCTCGCCTTTTTCCCAACGCCAGTCCTCCTCTCTCCCAACCCCCGTTCCCTCGTCCCCTACCCACCTTGCCTCGAATGTAGGTCGTCGCCTCCCGCCCCTCCTTCCATTCACCGCAACTTATTTCCCCCATCCTCCTCCTCCCCCTCCTCACGCCGCCGCCGCGGGATAAATTATCGACGCCGGAGGAGTGGCGGGGGCCGTCTGCCAGTTCGCTCGCCGCGAGCCAGCATCGTCTCCCCTATCCTCTCTCACCTGCTTCTTTCTTGCCTTTCTTCGCCTTCTGAAGATTGGTGTGAAAGTCCTAGTCTATCGTCTCCCTGAATAATGGTAACGTTTCGTATTAAATATTTGCTTCGGGAACTACGCTTTTCCCATTTTGTTTTTTGAATGTATTATTTTGGTGAAGCATATTTACTTTCAAATTAATAAGGAGACTAAATCATTTCAATATTATCAATTATGATTAATAGAATAGGTGATAAGGAAGGAATAGCAATTCGATAATCTCGACGATAATGGATTGTAATACAACTATTATCGATGTGGTTCGATATTAAATTACGGGGAATGCACTTGCGTTGGACATACTGATCTATAAGTTCCATTAAGATTTTAAATGAATAATGTCTCTTGATGTTGAAATATGTTTTTAAAGTAATTAATCACTTTGATAACGGTTAACTAAAGGTCAGTTGATATTACCGATATTGGTCGTTTGACGAAATCGTTTCTTTCGAGAAAGTTTATGGATGGAGGAATGTATTAAATACCTTTCCCCACCAATATTCCCCGGTGTTGTTCCATTAGAGGTCCAGCTGCAAATGTTTAATCATCTGATTTACGTGTATGATAGCATATGCTCGTAGCGAAAAGGGGTGACACTTTCTGAGTCTGTTTGCGTAAACACAAGCGTGGCCGTATTCATCGTTCCAAAAATACATCATTGGATGAAAGCTACGGCGAAAGATTTCTTCCTTTCCTTCGAGTTTGAATGACGAAGTTCCCAAGAGAAGATTTTTTTCCCGAAGCTTTCAGTCGCGCGTCCTTTGTCTGTGACGGTCCCCGTCGCCCCAAATCCGAGAAGTCACCTGCCACTCCGGGATGACGCCTTCCTTCTCCATTCACATCTTCTCACCCTTTGTTGACGCTTTCCGAGCGAGGTCATGAATGTGTGCCCGTCAATACATAGCGGACCTTGCCGCATGGTGATAAACTCTTCTCCAAACCTGAAGTCCCTTTGTAAGGCCGAAGAAAAATTATCCTATTGCAAACGATTGCTCCACTCGGTTCCAACGTGCAATGGCTTTACTTTGCCCTAATGACGACGTGTGTGCAGTAGTACATCCGGTAGTGGAGCAAATACCATTGTTGGGTTCGGGAAATTTGTTAATTGTCCTTAGATGTGCCAAGGGAAGTTTTTAGTGTAGCCCATCAATTTTTAGATACTGGGAAGAAAAATTCTAATTAAAAAAATTGCTTCTTATCATTGGGCGCACATATTAGAAGCCTAACGGCTGTCCGTCTGAGAGAAACTTGACTTATTTGCACTGTCAGAAAACTAGGAGATTAGAGACAGTGTTATCTCGCATCGGTGAGGTAACATTGGGCATAAATTTATGACTCCTTGGATGAAAGTGTTGTTAAAGTAGTTGATATTTATCAATTAAAGTTTTCCTAATCTATGAAGAGATTCCTCGAAAAGATCAATTTTTATCAAAGAATCCATATATAAGTCTCCAAACGCGAAGATAGAAACTGAGACAAACAATTGTAGAAAGCTACCGGGGAGGGCAGAGGTTCGGTTGTGTTGGGTTTAATTGCTAAATCCGAAAGGAGAATCTACTGCACTAATTTCCACGTAATTGGTTTTTAAATTGCATAATGTGGCAGGCATTTTATGTTGCTTCGCTTTTCAAATGCAATATTTGACAGTAATTAAATTGTATTCGTGATGTGGACGCACTTTGTGCATACACCATGCCTTTGGCTTCAGGGTATCCTGTAACTGTAGATCGTCATAAGGCCCCAGTCACTATATGTTTAGACCACCGTAGTTATTAAATACGAAAGTAAGAACTTCACGAACGGAATCAGGCTTAATTGTCTCCACGCGATCCCAGGTTAGAAGGAAACCACAGTCGAGTACTTGGAATAGTATGATCGAACATAATAATGGTTAATATTGCTAATTAAAGCGAACGCTGCACATCCACCCTATTCTAAAAGTATTGGCTGTTTTCCCAACACGCTTTGTCTCCGCTCACTGTGTAGGCATGTAATATCACCGATGGCTAATAAAAGATGTGCTCAAGAGTGTATTGAACGGTGGAGATACGGCGTACGGAGTACGAGATACTTGTATGTTGTTACTATTTTCGAGGGGGAACCTCAAACTGCACGTCTGAATATGTACCTCTGATGTAGTAATTACCCCTCAAGGGAAACTACTGAGTAGGGACGAAGATATAGTGCGGAGGAAGGTGACAGATGCCGCAAGCATCTCCGGAACCGTGCTCCACTCCAACCTCTCGACCACTCAGCCACTCGTAGGCGACGAATGGAAGGTGTGCGTGCCTGAGGCGTGCGTACTTCCTTCCCCCGACCCCAACTCCTCCGTCGACTCCTTTTTGTTTTTCGCGCCATCCGGGTGGCATGCAAAAGCGGGTCGCCCTAGTGAAGGGAGTGACGCCATCCATCCCTCTCCTCGACCGGCCTCCGCTCCCAGCGTGTGCGTCACATTCGCGCGGGTGACGTCACCCCTCGCCCTCAGCCCGGAAGGTGCGCCCCCGGCGCAAGAAAGTGTGCGAATCACCTCTCGTGCCCCAATACCCATTTTCGATTGCCCGGTAACTTGAAGACGACTAACCCCCCCCCCCACCTCCATCTCACTCTGAATCCACATGTGCCATACATGGTGGAGATTTCGCTAGAAACATGCGGATTTACAAGTTAAGGAAACTTGACCTCTAATGAATAGTGGGGAAAATGTTCAAATGAATTAAAATGAAGTTCGGGGAGGTTTTATTTCGTGTTGGCTGGACATAACTTTTTTTACATGCCGAGATTTGTTTACCCTCAATGGCTTAATTTCTGAATAGAACAAGGCAAGAGAAAGAACTTGCTCATATTGTTCATATTCGTTAAAAAATATATCACACAATTTTTGGAAGTCCTGCGAACCACTGGAAATTCAAATGTTATCTGCGCGACTCAAAACTGTTTGAGTGAAATTTAATCGTTTGATTTGAATGGTTGGCAGTCGGAATAATTCTAGTCTTGAATAGCATTGGTAGGTTATATGATGGCGTAGAGGGAAATTGAGAGGCGGGCAGACCGATTCGTAATGAAGGAAACCCATTCCTTCGTGAATGGGGAAGACAGGCAGGCGCCAATGAATGGTCTGTGGATCTTCCTCGTCTCGGTGCCCGCCGGGAGGGAGGATGGGTCTGGAGGCGGCGAGGTGCAACCGTCTGACGTGCAGTGAGTGGGCTGCTCTCGGCCGGTTCCTCCTCCTCCGTGTTGGAATCGAGAACCCGTCAGCCCAGAGAGCGCACGACACCTTCCGGGGGCACGTCGCGGCTGCCCTCCCCCCCTTCCTCGACTCATGGTATGGTGGGATTTCCCCTTTAGGTGAAAGTCTTGGTGACAGGGTGGGGTATATTGATACATTTTCGCCGAAATGGGAAGAACTATGTACCACTATTCATCAAGGCCGTTCTTTTGGTGAAGACCGAATGTACGTGGCTTCCGCATTCATTCTGCAATCTTCCAATTTGCGGGAGGTGTTGAATTGAGTGATTTGTCGCGTTTTGCCGAAATACGCTGCGAGAGGAGATGAAAATGCTGGCAACCTGAACACCGGCAGCATTTCATACCTTATTTAGTTTCTTCCTCATCTCCCGTACATTTTTTCTACTGGTGTATCCGTCAGTTAATGTTAATCATGGTTTCCTTTTGTGGAACAAGCATTTATGGCCTTCCTAACAAGAATCATAATTTTAAAGTAACCAGCAGCTTAGTTTAGACTTCTGTTCGCAGGGATTCTCATTTTGCAAATCGTTGGAATTATACTTGAAATAGATACGCAGTTGATAATCTCTTGGTAGATTTGTTTTAAATGAGCATTTCCATGTAATAAAACAATTTCTATTGAATTTGTCTCGTTTTCTCGAACTGTTATTTCTGCGCTAGGCTTAAAAATTACTTAGTATAATTTTTGAGATTCATTCTGTTTTGAATTTTCAATCCAAGAATCTTCGGGTGATTCGTTTAATGTTAGAACTCGTAAGCTCCTGAGTTTTCAGGTGTTATTTTGTGGGCTTTTTTTGTGGGTAGTGTTATTAATGGCTAATTATTATAGATTAATATTGGATTTTTTGTAAAGTTTACTGCGCCGTAAAGAATTATATGTCATATATTTAACCGCCTGGAGAATTTCTTAAAAAAAAAAACGAAATTTTACAAGATTGGAAATCGTATTTTCAATCTAGAAAGATTTCTAAATTAATCATAACCACTGCTATAGGGATAGTTAGGGTGGCGTGGAGTATAATTACGGGAAGAGGAGTAGATTTGTTGTTAGTAGGCCAAATTTAGAAATTGTAAGAGTCATTCGTAAAACTCGTTCCGGGCGAGCTTGAAGTTTGGGTGTTTGGATAAGGCTGCGAGCATTTTTTTCGATATATAATTGTCCTCGTTTCTTCTCTCGCGAGTTTTCCCCGCGACGGATTCTCCGAAATATTCTCGAGGTAAACGGAACTTCCCGCCAACTCCTCCTCGACCCTCTTCCCCACCCCTCGGGTGGTGCCCCTCCCTCTTCTTCGCCCCTTGGGAGGGGGAGCGAACGAGTGGTGGGGATGCGGGAGCGCCTTGCCCGGCCGCAGCCGCCGCCGTCGTGGGAAACGTCTCCCGCGCGAGCTGTCGAACTTGCTCCGGGGGGGTCTAGGGGAGGGGACGGAAGACTCACGGCCGCTTTTCTCTATCCTACTTAGAGGAAGTTGTTGAGACGAGATTAATTTAGGGCTCTTTGACGACGCGGAACCGATGGAGGGAAAACTTCCCATCTTCTTTTCATCGACACGATGATATAAATTTGATGGCTGTGATTGGTGTATTTTTATGAGTGTGTCTGTTGGACTTTAGCCAAAGGAATGTAGTGAGGTTTTGTTACAGCCTTACCCATTTTCTTGATTTTTATGCTCCAGCCGTTGTCCTAAATTATTCTGACTCCGAATGAATGATGTTCTAAATTGTGTGTGATATTTGAAATGAAGAAAACGAGCTATAGTAAGTACACTTCCGACGAGACACGGCCACTACGGAAAAGAATGGATTGTTTGGGATAGTGGCGACCTTGGGATAATAAACTTTTTACCTTGAGATTTCTGACCGTGAAATTAGTTTAGAGGTTTCGTCGACTCGAATGAATTTGTTTTCGCGTTGTATTCTAGCATTTTTAAATTTTTAGATGACAAGGAATAATGAAGTTATCCCATTGCAAGGTTTGTTTCTTTTCCTATGATTATGTTTTACCCGCATACCGTGTCATCAACTAGATTTTGGCCGTTAAATTAAAAACTCTACTTCTCCTGTATTAGGTTCCATCCACGTTAGCTACGTAACCAAGTACTGTCACAAGACTGCCGGAATGTAATAATTGTATGTCTTGTGTTAGTGAATAATTCTTTGAGTTTTTGCAATTGCCGCGTGTCTTATTCCTTTGCCCTTTCTTGCTCGGGTCATTTAATAATAGGAGTGCCGAAAACAAGTTAGATGTGTCTCCCCCCTATAAATGATAAAGTCTCATCTTTTTATTTTTGCCTACTGATTGGGAGTGAGGGCGTGCGAATAAAGATACTACGTAAAAAAGTTATATTTTTTCTAAATTTACCTTCTTTCATTATCGTGGCTAAAATTGTTGTTGTGATAAAGCTGTTATCGAATATATAACTCGTAGTATTTGCGACATCATAAATCTCTTTGAAGAGGCATAATCCATAGCAACACGAGTGTTGAAAACGAAGCGAAACGGAAACTTATGATGCTTTCTATGTACGTGCAGCACGGCTAAGTCAGGCCGCATGGCGGGTGGTATCGCCTTTCGAGAAAGTGGACGATTGTTGATAGTTGGGTAGTTAAATATTTTCATAGTGCGTACTCGTTGACTGGTGTGTGACCTTGCCGAATGAGAAGTTCGTTTTCTCTTTCCGCGGCGACGACTATGAACCCTCCAGCCCGCGTCTGTCTGCCACTCGTTGACGAGGCCCCCGCAGTAAGTCCGCCGAGTTGGGTGCGTGCTTCCCTCCCGCTCTCCCCCATGCCCCCCGGTATTTCTTCCGTGAGGCGCGAGGCTGCCCCCTGGCCCTCGCAGCCCTTGACCATCTCGCCCGCCCCTTCAAATTTGCTCGTCCTCTTTAAGACGTGAGGCGGCCGATTTGCGAGTGGGTAAAGTGTGTCGCTGGGCGAGTGCTTCTTGGATGGATCCGAGAGGCGCTCGTTGTTTTGTGGTGCTCCGCCTCTCATCCCGTGAGGGGATGGATGTAAGTGGGACAGAGTGTGGGGAGGAGGAAGTGAGGCCCGCCTCGTGCCCCCTCCGAGATTTCGTCCGCTCGCCTCTTGGTCAACTAGGCGGCGGCTTAACGGGAGTCGCTCAGGCTATCGACTCCCTCTCCATCTGACACCTGTCGATGCCTACGATTCCGGATGCAATATTGCTCTCGCGCAGGGCCTCCTAGACCTCCTTCCTCTGTGAATACCAGTGAATCTCTATTTTAGCATGCCGGCGCTGCCCTGGAGAATATCGTAGAGAATGTACACCCCTCATTTCGTCCTTTTGCGAGGGAGACATCATTGTATGCATATTTACTCGTGTGGGTGTTCGTCAATGTATACAAACACACCCTTTTTTTACTGAAATATTACTAATAATAAAAACACACACATATATATGTTTATGTATACACACATACATACATACATACATATATATATATATATATATATATATATATATACATATATACACATATATATATATATATATATATATATATATATATATATGTGTGTGTATATATATATACACATACACACACACATATTCAAACACGAAATCCCGCCTTACGGCGGGGTAATAACATATATATGAGGTTGGCACTAGCAAACAAAACAACAAGATAAAAACAAAGGAACACACAAAAAAGAAAATTTTCTTGTGTTATTGTATATTTTTTTAGATACACACAAAAACAAGAAGTATAACGTAAAGCGTAACGATAGCACAAAGGTCTAAAACACAAAAGCCATTAATGACTTTTTTAATACTGTTTATTTTTAATATTTTTATACAATACAATACATGAATAAAGGACACTCGATGTATGACACTCACTCGCATTATTCATTACATGTTGTTGTCAGAACCACTATTTCAATGGAGGAGGGATGATGCCTGAGAGCACTGGTCTTGGGCAGGGGAGGGGGTGTTCTTTCGGCGCTTTCTTTAAAAGGCACTCTGCTTAAAAAAACCTCGGATACTTGCACGCGTCCACGTTCTCCCAGAATTTTAACTCTCACACCCTCGATTTCTGTGTAAAACTTACTTCTCGGGAAATCGGTCCTTCGAGCTATCCTCGTAGACCTTCCCATTTTGATCAAGCCCAAAACAACAGCAAACCAACTAACATGATGCCCCTCCGTCACAATTAAACGGCTCTACAAATTACCTGACGTATATAAATGCACGGGGCCCTTATCTAAACACTCCTTCATCCACAAATCCACGCTGATAAATCGCAATCGACTAAAATGTAAAACATCTCATCTTCAACACTCCTCGCCTCCCCTCTCAACTTTCCCATTCTCTCTTATCTCATGTTATTCCCTCATGCACTTACCGGAGCATAATTTAACGACTGAAATGTAAACTCTGCCCCTCCTCCTACTTTGGCAGTGAACCACACCCCTCAACATCCGCAGCAACAATCACTACGCCTTCTACAACCCCTCGTTCGCCAATTTGCAAACATGCCCCCTCCATAATGTTTACTGTAGTGACTGTTTTAAGGTATCAATTATCGCCTCCCTACCCCCATCAGACACCGTTAAATGTGAATCCTCGCGGCGTGCATTTGGCTTCTAGCTCGGACCATGGTTGAATTTTGCAAGCAAGGGGGTAATCCCCTTCTTTCACGTCGATCCCACACCCCCCCGCCGATAACCACCCCCGAAACTATCTTCTTCCCTCCCCTTCAGCCCTCTCACCTAATCAATCCCTCTCACCCTGACCATCTCTCAGTCGTCTTCATTCCGTAAAAAGTGCCACCCAAATATTCCGAAAACCAAATCGCCAACACACCGTCGTTACCCCTATGACTATATATATATATATATATAGACTGCAGTCTGCCCTGAAGAAGGCCTCGGAGTAGGCCGAAAGCTTAAATCATCTACAGTGTGAGTGTCCTTTTACGTGTTATCTGTTTTATTCTGTGTTCTATTGTGCCGTCCAAAAGATATATATATATATATATATATATATATATATATATATATATATATATATATATATATATATATATATATATATAATCTTGAAAATGACACTCCGGCGACGCACAAACACACAAACACTAAGATAATAAATATTACACACACAGAAACATAAAAGAAGGACACTTACAGTAGATATTTACGTTTCGACGGCACGGCCGTCGAAACGTAAATATCTACTGTAAGTGTCCTTCTTTTATGTTTCTGTGTGTGTAATATTTATTATCTTAGTATATATATATATATATATATATGTATGTATATATATATATATATATATATATATATATATATATATATATATATATATATATATCATTACGCATGCGTGCAAGCGGACGATCATTTTCCTCACCATCTCCGCGGCCAACCCTTTCGCCGCCTCTCGCGTTCCACGGTTGACTCGCTACCTACTTCCGATCCAGTTGGTTTGTTCTTTTATTTATGTGGGATTCTTTCTCCATCTCCGGCGCTTAAATTATCCCACTTCCCCTTGGAGCACACGGCGGCAAATAAACGGGCGAGGAGGTTCTTGACCTCCTTCCGTGTGCTCCTCTACCCTCCCTCCGTCGGCTCACTCTCTCTCCTTCCCCCCCGCCACCACCACCCCACCCCCTTATTTTGCCTCGCCACCCACCCGCTCCGTACCGCTCGCTGCCCGTTGCTATCTCCATCGCAGTCATCTCTCCACACTTCACTCCTGATTCTTCATTTCCCTTTCAATTTGAAATCGTTTCTGTCACTTTTTCACACCTTGGTTGTGATTATATAACTGGCCTGCAGTCGTATTTAGACGAGCTGCAGTTTTATTTATTTTAAACTGTACGTGGGGAAGTAATTGTGAGGTGAAAATTTATATTAAATTTGTTGGACCTTTTGATTTTGTCATTAAGGCTATGGGATGACCCTTATCTAATGTTCCTGTTGGTTTATTTTCTTCTCACTGTTCGTTTTTGGTTGTTAAAGTGTAATTAAGTATGCTAAATTATTGGTTAGTATTTATCAAAGTAATATTATTGGGGTAATTATTGAGCGGTTCTATTGTGTGTTAGTTTAAATGTTTATTGTCTGACATAAAATCATGCAGAAGAAATATCGTATTGGAAGATAAATATTTTCCTATCACTAGCCTGGTCAAGTATTTTTGATGCTGTGGGGTGCATTTTAGAAATCGGGGAAGATATAATTGGGCAAAATGTAATACGTTAATGATGGAAATCTATTTTATCTTTTTCGAGTAATTTATAACCTGCCGAATTATTCTCCTCTGTGGAAAAAATTCCTCCTTGAAAACGAATGTTATTTTTTCATCGTACATTCTATCGACACTGATGTATGACTTAAATAATGTCGATAATCATTCCTAAAGAATAGCGTACGGTATCCACGTGTTTCTATGCTAAGAAAATTTGTCAGAAGTTCTAGACTATTACATAGTTTGAATATTCACTGAGCACTCAGTCGAATTAAATGATCAGCGAATTAAAGAATTATTGGAATCCGTGCATCTATTACGTAAGGTAATGACGTTGACTACCGGGAAGACCGCGCTCCTTTGGTCTTTTATACAAGTTCTAATCGCTCGATACTTGTTAATGTCACCCATGTGTGCAAATAGCTGTGTCAGACGTGGGTACCCCTCTGCAAACATTTCCTTGTGTCCCCCGCTATGCTTTCCGGAGGAAAAAATAGGAGAAAATTATTAAAAGAGTAAAAAAGATAATTATTAATATGGATATGTGTATCTCAAATTCAGGTATGTATTATGGCGAGAGAATTTCCTTTTTCCAACTTCCCTTAACCCATGCATGATGATTTTATAATAACCATACTTGTCTCTTTAGTACATTATTGATGAAACCCTCAAAAGAGGTTTTTAAAAGTATTTTTATGGAATATTTGTTGTCAATATTGCCATTAGTAACGAAATTTCCGTTTTCATTTTTGCAGGCCGTTTTATCATTGACCATTTTATATCTGCTCACTCTTCGAGCTTTGGTGGAAGGTGTTGTCACTGACAGTGATGGGATACTCGTGGAGGAGAAAGACACAACAGTTGATGACCAAAAGCCCGAGGCGACGGAGGAGGCAAACAGGAGAGATGCCTCCGTTCACGGGTATGGCGGCGGTGGATTCGGAGTCTCTGGCCCCTCGCAATCATTTTCCATATCGTCAGACGCTTTAGTGAGCGGAGGGGGGTCCTTGGACACTTCCTACGGTAGCCCCGCGTTACCCGCGACACCTCCCTGTGTGCACGCTGTACCATCATCCCCATTCGGGCTAACGAAGGACTCTTATGGTGGTCCCCCTCCCCCCTTGTCCTTTGGATCTTCTGGAGGAGGTTCCTTCGGGGGTCACGGCAGTCACTCACATGGTCACGGAGGGTCCGGACATGGCCACGGAGGAATCGGGCATGGTCACGGAGGATCCGGGTATGGTCACGGAGGATCCGGGCATGGCCACGGAGGATCCGGGCATGGCCACGGAGGTTCCGGACATGGCCATGGAGGATCCGGGCATGGCCACGGAGGATCCGGACATGGTCATGGAGGTGGGTTGTCCTTTGGATCTACCCTTGGCTCATCATTTTCAAGCTTCGGATCTTCTTTGTCGTCGATATTTGGAGGATCACTGGGTAGTAGTGGACTTTCTTTCGGATCTTCAGGCCATTCACATGGACCTAAGCCAGTGTATGGCCCTCCCAAAGCACCTGGGCATGCGTATGGGCCCCCGAAGCCGGTTTATGGACCTCCGCCTAAACCCAGGCCTGTATACGGACCTCCACCAAAGCCAGAATATGGACCTCCACCCAAACCAGTTTATGGACCCCCACCTAAACCAGTGTATGGGCCTCCACCAGCAGCACCTAAACCAGTGTATGGTCCGCCACCTAAACCAGTGTATGGGCCTCCTCCGAAACCAGAGTACGGACCACCTTCAGCGCCTCCTAAACCCGTCTACGGACCTCCCCCTAAGCCTGTGTATGGTCCTCCCCCTAAACCTGAATATGGGCCTCCTCCCAAACCCGAGTATGGACCACCTCCAAAGCCTGTGTACGGGCCCCCAAAACCAGTATATGGACCACCATCTCCCCCGAAACATGTTTACGGCCCTCCTAAGCCAGTATACGGCCCGCCACCTGTTCCACATAGACCTAAACCTGTCTATGGCCCTCCTCCTAAGCCTGTGTATGGCCCTCCGCCATCTCCACCGAAACCTGTGTATGGACCACCTCCTGCTCCTAAGCCAAAACCTGTTTATGGACCTCCGCCAAAACCAATTTACGGGCCGCCACCTAAGCCTGTTTATGGGCCCCCACCAAAACCTGTTTATGGACCACCACCCAAGCCAGTCTATGGACCTCCACCTAAACCATTGTACGGCCCACCACCAAAACCTCACTACGGACCGCCATCTAAAGATGCTCCTTCGCGTCCTGACATTTCATACGAAGGCTGGATGCCGATTCCAGGGCAGCATTCCTCACCGCCGTCTTCTCATGGTGGTGGTAGCATTGGGTCTATCTCCGACGTTTACGGGGCACCCATCGGTGGTGGAGGTGACGTAGGAAATCTTATTCCGACGATTATAAATGGTGGGCATTCAGGAGTAATATCAGATTCCTATGGTGGGCCACCGCCCCCTCCACCCCCGTCTGCATCTTATGGAACTCCAAGCCATGACGTAAGCCAGAGCTTCACGGGTGGAAGCCCTCCAAAAAGGCCAATTCATTTTAGGGAACCAGTTCCAGCTGGATTGATAACATCAATCGGGGCGGCAGCCCAAGGAAATGTACACGATCATCACCAAGGTCACTACATTCCTCCACCTGTGCCTGATCCGAGTCTTGCCTCAGTATCCGGTTCTTCTGCAGTATCGGGATTTCCCTCAGTGTCCTATGGACCTCCTTCAGGAGGAAGCGGAGGACCCTATCCTGCATCTGGAAAACCCCCTGGAGACTTCTTAGGTGGAGGACATGAAGGCAGAGTTTTAAGCGGTACATACGGACCACCCGCATTAGGCGGAGGACTTCACATTTCATCATCGGCAACATTGACTGGCCACGGGCATGGCAGCGGTCATGGGCATGGTCATCGAGGAGGTCACGGAAACAGTCACCACGGTGGTCACGGCCACAAGGGACATGGAGGCGGGCTTGGTTTTGGTGGCGGAGGCCACGGATTCGGAGGTGGAGGTCACGCATCGGGTGGTGGAGGTCACGCATCGGGTGTTGGAATTGGATTAGGAAGTGGAGGAGGGCACGGGCATGGCGGTGTGAGTTCCAGCTATGGAGCCCCACCGCCTCCTGCTGTTTCATGCTGTGGCCCTGGACCTAACCTTTCCGGTGGCCCAACCCCAGAAAACAGCTATCAGCATCGTAAACCTTCTCCCATTTACGGAGGGCCTGAAATTTCCGGGAAGGCCCCAGAAGTAGATATTTCCCCTCCTGCTATAGTGCATGGGACCTATGGAGCACCGGCTGCTGAACCACTTACTACGACATCATTCCAGTCAAACATTGGTCCTGTGCTAGGACATCAAGAAACATCATTTTCCATAACACCCAGTATAACCTATGGCATACCTGAAACTCCACAGGTTAATTTGGCTCCAGCTGCCCACTTAGACCAACCCCAAGTTACATATGGTGTCCCACAAGTCAACCTGAATACAGATTTGACCTTGCCTCAAGCTTTACCGCAGGTAGCATACGGTGAGCCACTTCATGCTGCACAAGATCAGGGATTCGCACAAGTGTTACCTCAGGCGACCTATGGAATTCCATTGAATCAGGGCCTAGATCTCGGTCTCTCCCAAGGAATTTCCAACTTTGGTGTCACCGGTGGTGCCCAAGGCCTGAACTACGGATTCCCTTCTGCAGTCGGTACAGGTAACTTCAGAAATAGTTACTTGGGAAATGACTTTGATTCTGTTGTACCGCAACCGTCTCACTTCTCTAACTTATCACCAATCGGTGTAGGAGTAAGTAATGGGCTTCCTTTTTCAGGCGGAGCTATAGATGGCTTGTCTTCTGCCGGTCATGTCTCCGTAAATTATGGGTTACCAGCCGCATCTCCGATCCCAGCCCCAGTTTCCGAAAATACGGGTGAGCACATACCCACGCCATCAGCTCTTACCGACGGAAACGCAGCTGTCGTAGGTCAGCCGACTGCAGCAGCAGTGGGCGATGCCCATGGACGAGTAAAAACCATCCCCATCCAGGGAGAGCAGGGATCCTACACCCTGCAGATCCAACCTGCCGGAGGGGGTCCGGACCAACCCGATATTCCACACGAATCTGTGCTATCCGATGGTCTGTTGCAGAATATCTTGGCTGCTATCGAGAACCAAGACAAGCCTGCTCAGGGTGGTGCGCATTCTTCCATCAACATCAACTACGGCTCCAACATCGACCTCAACTACGACCCAACCTTGGGGCAGCAGCAACACGCCTCCGCGTCGGCTGCCAGCGAGACTCTTTCGCTTCCCGGTGCCACTGCCCGTCACTCTTCCGAATCCGACGGGGAGACGTCCGAGTCTAAAAAGGTTAAGATCCGGACAGTGAATACAGATTCGGGCGACGAGTTTTGGAGGAAAGAGGAGAAGACTGCTTTACGAAAAAGCCAGGAATCGTCTGACAAGCCAGTTATCGTTACTCCGTCGACGGCCTCCCTGGAAGCGGAGGAAAATGCCGTTCTACAGCAGGAGATCCAGAAATACCTGGACCAGTTAGAGGCCGAAGAGGAAAGATATCAGAGAGAGCAGCAGGAGAGTCAGTCCCACGGGATCTCTGACGCGACTTACGTGGTGGCCGTTCCGCCCGAATCGAACAATGATCTGGGAGGTGCGGGGGAGGTGAAGGACGGTGACGTGGAGGGTGCGACGGACTCCGGTGAAGGAGGTGCCGCCTTCGAAGGTGGCTCGGTCGTCAGCACGAGTCAGAGTGTCAGCAGCAGTGTAAGTTCCAGCGTGGGCAGTGGTCCGTCTTCAGACGAGAACGTCGAAATCGTGACTGGTTCTCCCGTCGATCCGAATTTCGGATCGTATGTGTCCTTCACTGCTCCTCATGTTAAGTATCATTACGGGAAAACTGGTGGAAGTAACTTCGAAACAAACTCTCATAAAAAGAAATAAGAATGTGTGCCATAAGTTTTATGGTACAACGATGACTGAAATGGTGTTAACAATGATCGACGATATCGAGGTTGTGATTCCGCCCTAATTTTTAGTTATTTTCGTGGCTCATATGTAAGTAAATATTAAACCTCACAACGTCATTTCTCGTCGTGTTGTAAACACCAGAGAAGCTGCGAAACTGATGGTAGTAGGAAGTGACTATGCTTTGTTCCTCTCACCTCCCCTCTCAATTTCCGCAATTAGTTTAATTCACAGTGTGCTCGATTGGTTTGAGGCAATTTTCTCCGTTACCCTCAGTCCAGTTCCACAAGTCATTTGTTGGCTCGTTTTAGTTTCCGATCGAACTTTGCTTTTGCTTAATTTTCGCCCCGGGGCGTGGGCGATGACGGCGGTCGGGTGACAGAGCGAGGGATGCGCGGATTACATGCTTGGGGAATTTCGGATGCAGGGTTGGGACGGGGGGGGGAGCGGGATGGGGAGAGCGAGAAGTGGGGCGGGTTGGGGAAGAAGACGAGCCAGCCTCGAACAGAGTCGCTCCTCCGCCAAGGCTTTATGTAAGTGGGTCGCGAGTTCTGTTTTCAGTATTTTCTTCTATCCTACGATGGAATGTCTCCACGTTTTATGAGCTCTTTAAGTGTATGAAATGCATTAGAAAAAGTGTGCTGCTGGGTAGTGGGAAGAGGGAAAAGTCGGCATGGGAATCCTCGCGGAGTGTGTGTTGCCGGTTTGTTTGTTGCTCGTTATTAAGCGCAGCTCGTTACTTTTATGCGCCCTTTTCCTTTGCATTTGGTTTCCTTTTCACGACCAACCCCGCTCGTTGAAGGATCCTTGCAGCACAAAAGAGTTCCGGGAGAAGCGTGCTCCATTAATGATTCGAGTCGTGTTATGTGCACTCATCGGAGTTTCCGCTCCGTTGCCGCGCAAAGTATTTCTCCCTAATTTCGGAGACGTAAAAATTAGCAAAGCCCGATGAGTTTGCGTGCGACATACGCCCGGAGTGGGTTTCGTCTCCGTGTTCGCGTTGGCATTGTTTTAATCTCGCACGGCGTATCCGGGAGACTGATTGACTGGTGCACTCGAGAGGTAGCGCTCTGCAGCGTCGGGCTCGAGGGGCGAGAAACGTCGAGGGAAGGAGAAGCAAGCACGCGTGTGCTGCTGCTTTGGTTTGTTTCGTTGTTCGAGTTTAAGGGCGCGAAGGGCACTAATTGTTGAATCGGACCCGAGGCGGAGAGAGAGGGAGACGAGGTGCGGAGGAGTCCGGGTCATTCGTCCACACCCGGATGTCTCTCTCCCACTGCCCCCCCTACCGGCACGAGGGAGTCTTCGCGAATTGCGAGTCTTTCCTCCCGCCATTCTGCGTTCACTCACACGCACACTCCTTCCCGCCATTTGCCCACCGGGGAAATTAAGAAAATAGGAGCGGAGAGAGAGCGAGATTGGGTACGAAATTTAATTCGCAGGTGCCAAAGGAGAGAGAGAACCATGGTCGAGTGAGAGGGCAGCCCGGTTCGTCCGCCACGGTGATGTCCGTCAGGTGGATTGGGGCGCTCCTGCCCCCTCTTTCTACCCTCCCCCTTTCCCGTTAACCCCGAAGCTGGGTATTGGTTTATTTTTCCTTTTGGCGCGTCGGCGTGACCTAGAGAGAGAGAGCGCGTAAGATGATGATTAGGAGCCGGGCGGAGCGGTGGCTCAGTGGCGAAGGGGGGAGAGGGCCGGCCGGCTTCGAAGGGGTTGCTGGGAGTGAAGGAGGACGGTGTTCAAATTTGCTGGAAGGGTACTGTCACGCCGGACCCAAGTTTTGAGATTGGTCGAGACGGATGTTCGAGGACCACCTCTTCGCTTCCATCCTGGCGCTCTCATAACGGCCCCCCAGGCGGCGGACTATCATCTTGCCTGCCCCCACCCTGCCACGGGAAGACCCCATGGGCACTGATGACGGCCCCCCGCCTTCTCCATGTGTGTGCCCACCTCGCCTTGCCCCCGCGACAGCGTTTAAAGTGGGTCATTACCATGGTCCTCCACGCTCTCTCCCCCACCCCCCTCAGATTGCCCGCTCTCTTGATTCCCCGCCTTTGGCCTCCCAGGGGGAAGGTCCCCTGTCGGACTCTCCTCTGTCCGTCTTGCGATTTTTCTTTCTTCCTCAGTTTGTAATCCTCCTTCCCCCACCTCGACCCCCGCCCCTTATTCCACACCCCCCACCCCCTTTCGCTCTCCCGGCGCTTTTGGCATCTCTCGCCTCCATCTTCACCCACCTGCCGCCAGACTGAACTCCCAACTCCGCGATCCCGTCGCCGCTGTCTTCGACGCAATTCTCTCCACGAGTGGAGGTCCGTCTGGTCATCGGCGTTGAGCACTGTGTCTAACGTCTCTCTAGGAATCATTGGGCACTCGTTGAATCATTTTTCAAACAGTGCAGTCGGCCAATTCAAACGTACCTAGAAGGGGAGGTGTCATTTTCCTTTTTGCGGGAGATTGGCCAGATATTTGTTTTTATTTCGACCGAACCTTGATTAGAATCCATCCAAGTCACTTTGGAAGCAAGTTTCAACCTGTAAGTTAGAAGATACCTCTGCCAAAAAAATGCAGTTCTTCCTCATCCCTTATATCGAAGCGCTCGATCGATAAGCGTTCACGATTTGCCCCCACTACTTTCACCCGTCAGTGCTCGCTAAATCTCTTTCTCAGGAAATAAACAGTTTGTTGACGAAAAGCCATTTATCATGCTTTGTTAGTATAAAATCGAAAAAACATATAGACATTTTATCGTTGAGCGGACTGCATTTGTTAGTTCCGCATTTCGTCTCTTCGATTTAATGACAAAAAAATTTCATATACCATCTGTAATTTATATGAGGGAGGATATAAGCCCAAAAACTACATTGGTGTTGATCCTTAATGTAGGTCAAGCAGGCACTCCCTTTCCTACTTACAAACTATGTATATGTATTTCTTCCTCGTGCCTGTTTGCCATACGTCCGGGCGGGACGGTAATTATGAAAATTTTAAGTTATTTATGTTCCGGTGCAATGCAATGGGGAAACGCTATATATATATTAATCGTTGCCCCATGCCGTCAACGGATTCAGATGTTTTTATGTAACATGCCAATGCCGGAGTGAGTATGTATGTGTATGTATGTTTTCCATCGAATGGAATATGTGCCAATTGTGTTGTATTTTTGTAGCGAATATACTGATAAATGTGCAAATGTAAATTGTATTTTTGTTTACACAATTAAAGGTATATAAAAATAATTACCTTATTTTTATTGATTTTTCAATATTTATCACAGTTAAAAATTGTTTGCACGGTTGTGCAAGAAGTTTTTAAGATTTTTTTCGTGTGTTGCTTTTTAAAATGAGTGATTTCAAGGCAGTGTTGTAACTGATCAAATGTATTTGGTATGATGAAAGATTGTTAATTTTTTTCTTAATATTTAGCTCGATTTTATGAGTGAGTGGTAGCTTCTTCGTCTTGGGGTGTTCACAAAGAAGAAGGGAGGCATTATCCTAATTTTTTTTCGCCTTCGTTCAGATTTCCATCGTAAGATCACTCTCCGACTTAATGAATGGAACAGGTAAGTAGTGGTTATTGGACTTTTGTTTCCGGCCATCATGAGCTGATCGATGTACATTTAAATGTTTTTCTTTTCTGAAAAATTTGTTTTCAAATCGTCTTATCCGTGTTAATTTACTAACGACTCATCCGTGCCCTCGCTTCTACCCAATCTCTTAATCTTTTCCAGCTTATTTCAAATGCGTCTTCTTGCGAGTCACTTGCTTGGGTGCCTTTCGCCACTGACGTCGCCATTTCGTTACGAAGATTTTGTGGATGCTTGACGCCTCGAACGAAACTTAGTTCTACTTAACACATTAAATTCTCCTTCATCATATTTGTCTCGGAATTCAAAACGGGATCGAGCATTTTCGAAATCAATTGCCCTGCGTTCCCGAGTGCCCTTCTGCGGGAGAGAAGAGTGTTCGCTGCTCTTTTGATTCCTTACCATGTGTGTAAATGTGCCAGTTTCGCGTTGAGGAATGGAAGATTCGTCCCCACGTCCCTTGTGGCCGCGCCGGCGCGGCCCGCAAGCTCTCCCTCACCAGCCCGTGGGAGCGGCCCTTCCGGAAACTGCTCTCCTCCGTCTGCGCGGGTCGACCGCCTTCCCCTCATCTCCTATCCCACCGATGCCCGACCTAGTCTCGTGGACCGGTTTCCCGCCGAAAATAAGTCGAAGGGCGCTTTTGATCTCCACCCCTTTGGTCCGCGGGCTCTCCCTGGGCGGCGATGATTAGCGCCTGGTTCAGAGATCGCAAAGAAGAGAGAGGGAGAGAGAGACCTTGCGGGGACTGAATATCTTCTCTCTCTCTCTCGCTCTCATTTCATACCAGAAATTAATATCCTCCAGAGTGTGGTAGGGGAGCTGTTTTTGTTTTTTAATGTTGGCCGAAATCTGGCCCTCCCGAGAGGTCCACCTTGCCGTGGTCGAAATGCCTTCGAACGCAGGTACTCACGTTCTCATTTTCTGGAGACACTTTGTTTTGGCTGTGTGCAACTATTCCTTCGATTTGATTTTCTTACGTCGTATGTTTTATTGAAGGTCTTACGCATCCTGAGCGTCTCGCCTCCCTCGCCAATTTTGCATTCATTTTTTATCATAAGCTAGCATGTCTCTGTACAGCTCTCGCGTGTCAGGTGTCGCTTATGTAGCCATCCGTGTGATCACCGCTAGCGCGTCATCTGCTTCCCGCGATTGTCTCGTCTGAATCGCGCCATCCACTTGCTGTCCGCTCATCATTGATTACTTATGTCACTTGCGTTTTTCCACAGGAGATTTTTTCGAATTCTCTTAACCTCTAGATCCTTTAAGTTTTTAGGTTGTGTAATGGGTTAAATCAATTAAGTAGATATGTTAGCAAATTTAGTAACTTCACGCGTGATGTGGTGGAAGTCGAACAATAACTGATCGTAGCACTTTTCCATTTAATGAAATTTATTTTACAATCAGGTTTCGATATATTACGTCATTATCAAGTCCTGATGATGATGCGATGCATCAAAACCCGGTCGTAAAATGAGTTTTATAAAGCGGAAAAGTGCTGCGATCAGTTATTCATCAGGGTTTAATTCTCTTGACAACTGATTTGAAAGAGGAAGAGCATAACACGGGTTTAAAAATTTCTAATCGAATTCATTTTTACAGAGGTGCCTTGTGTCTTTCTTTGAAGTCAAGCAGAGGTTGTCACGCAATCTAGAACGCAGGCTAACACCACGCTGTTCTGTAATTTTATGTATTCTTACCATATTTCATTATGTGATGCTTCGATTAAGTACACTTTTTTCATTCGGATTGACTTTGAGTTGATAAACGATGCAGCAAACAGATTACTCGTTACGGCTTGATATAATGATTATTAAACAGAACTAGGTAAATTAAATATGTTAGCAAAATTTGGTTCGGCGTGATAGGCATTCATACGAGTCCGTCTGATGAATTAATTAACTCTTTTTGGCTCCTGTGACGATTAATAGACAGATAATCGCTGACATTAGTAATGATAGAAACGTCACTCGGTGGGCTAGAGACCTTTCATTGGTGATACCATAAATAATTGTTGAGCGATTTGTTAAGAACTTAATAAAAATATATCAATGTTGCATAATGACACATTGAGGAAGTTGGGCATGCCACACAGGGAGTTTTCGTAAACGCTGGAAAGCTGATGCAACGGCACTCCTCCTTATTTCCATAAATGTATGAATTGTCATCGTATAATCCAATGAATTTGGACTATTACTCGCATAGGATTTATCGGTCACACCTGCTTCAGAATGAACGAACACGGACTCGCCCATTCACTTGTTCGAGACTTTCCAACGCTATATTTCATGGATGCGGAGAGAAGTAACACACTATCATCCCGAAGAACGTACATTATTCACGTGGCCTGCTTTTCATTCGAGTTTATTCTTTGGATGCAGTTTTTTCGTGATCTAGAATGTGCATCCGTGAAGGGGGAGAGACTTTGTATGCGCAGGACGTGATGGAATCGGATCTTTTCCCGTGTGTTGCGGCATGCAGTATGGATGAGAAGTAATACAAAGAAAGTCTCTCAGACGTGAAGACTTTTCGGTGCACACGAAGCGAAAGACTCACCCTTCCCCGCGATGAGTGCGCCTGATTCTCGAGTGATTTCGTCGAAGGAATCCCCTGCTTGATGCTCCACTCGCCGTTTCACGTGTTTGTTGTTGAGGTTCCAAGTTTCTCTCTCTCTCTCTTTATATATATATATATATATATATATATATATATATATATATATATACACATATATACATATATATATATATATATATATATTTATATTTATATTTATTTATATACACACAATTTTTTATGTATATTTTTATATAAACATCCCACTCCTGCGCGCCCCACACTCCCAGTCAGATCGAAGCACGGTATTAAGTGAATACCACTTACCTGTATTCCCTTTAATAATTGATTTTTGCTAATTGGTAATTAAGTCTTATATTATTCTCTACGGCGTGTTTTCAAAATGCCTTTTTTAGTCAATTATTTTAAATTGTAAGAATCATTTGCCTTGACCAGGATTCAAACCCGGATCCCTCGATGTCCGATCGAAGCTTCAGCCAGTTCACCATGCTACCAAGGCTCCACTCCGAAATTTTGAGGGCTTTTAAAGGAACATGATATTGTGACGAAATACCGTACATACAATATCACTGGCATTCCTAGGGATGTCTAGTGGGCAGCTTCCAACGTTTATACTCTGAGGTGTTTACAAGTACCCGTGGCAAATGCCAAGAAACTACGGTAGATGCCCCGACAGTAACTTTTAACGGAATTATCCGGTAAATGTGCATAAAAATGCCACAATTGCGAATTGTAACAATGATTCACCTTGACCGGGGTGGTAATTTGTTACACTTTGAAATTGTTGTATCTAAGGGAAGGGCTAAAGATAAATTAATGCCTAAATTAATGTTAAATTCTTCTCCTCCACCGACCAAGTCACTCCCTCTCCCCCTGGCAAAAGGAAAGGCGGTGAATTAATGCGTTGACTCGATGTCGTCTGCCTTTGAGGGGCACTCGCCAATGTCGTGCAATAATTCTCTCATCAAAATGTGTGTTGGTAGCCCTGATCATCGCAGTTTTCTTGTTCTCTTCAGTAGACATTGTGCAGTCTACGAATCCCTCTTGGATGGCCCCCTGCGAAAGGAATCTTATTAGTTTGAAACAATTTAGAGGAGTATAAAGTTAATATTACCGAGCGGTAATAGGTAAAACCGCCGTGACTAAATAGTTAAACGCTTCCGCTTTGAAGGAAGGTCATCATGGCGCAAGGTTTTTAATGAACGAAAAAAAAAGAGTAGTCACAATAACATTACCAAATGGAAAGTTGGATCAATATGTCAAATTTAACCTAGATAATTTCATTATTGAATGAAAACTTGGGGATATGTGTCCATCTCTCACACTTAGAGGAGATTGAATAAAGTTTTCCATTGAATTAAAAATCAAGAGTAGATACTATAACAAGGCCAATACAAGGCATATATTTGCTAAATCTAAGTAAGAAGTTTAGAGTGTAATTAAAATATCGGGCTATAATTCACCAGGGTGCAGTGCAAACTAGTAATAATGACTAAAATCATTCTGAGAAATTGTATCCTCGGACCCATCGTATCTAATGCAACAATTTCAGAGTGTAAAAATCATTCGCCTTGATTGGGATCAAAGCGAATTATTTTTACACCATGACATTTTGTATTGTATTGTACATTACCGGATGAATCGGTTGAAAGAGTTACTGTCGCGGCATCTCCCACAGATTCTTGGAATTCATTGTCTTATAAATTGGTTAGGAAAAGCAGTGGAACATGATGGCGAGGCTAAGGAAATGACGAGAAAAGAGTACTGCTATAACGTATGTGCAAACAATATGCACTGAATATAAGACTGTAACTATAATATTTTCTCAATTATCTTGAACTAGAGAATTTTCGCTCTAACCATAAATTTAGGGATAGTGAAATTGAGCTTCAAATGCATCGTTAATCATTTGGAGGGCAGGATGAATAAGGGCTTCATTCAGCGTCCAACCCCAAACCCTCCCACCCGCCTGCCTGCCTCTGACCTTTCCGCCGCGTCGCGTGCGATCTTTTCCTAGGTGCGCCCCCCCCCCCCCGAGACCGTTGGCGCCAATGGCCGTAACAGCTGACCTCAAAATAGGCATTACATTAAACGAATTCAGATGATGGCCTTGAATCGGGCAACCTTGAGCCCACCGACCACCAACTTGGTTATGGTGAGCCCGTCGTCCTGTACCGTCTTAATAAGTTTATACGAGTCGTATGGTCGTCTTCAGCGGAAATAGTAATGTAGTATCCTTTCTTGAATGAATGTGTCACTATGATTCCTGAAATCGATGATTGAAGTGGCATATCATAAGGGAACATGTTATTGGCAGCACATTCAATACCCGTAAAAAGATCGTAAAAACATTGAGGCTGTTGCATTTTGGTAAAAACTCGGTAATGTCTGTATGGCTATTGCTTCATTCATAACCAGAGAGTACGTATTTGAAGATGGATGAAGGGTGGCGTTGTCGACGAGGATTTCGTCAATTTCGGAGAATATTCAGGTTGAATTGGCCGCAGGGTGCCGACGCTACTTCCGAGAATCGCATTGTGCCCTCGGGCTACCCTATGTTCGACAAGAATTTCGTTATTTCTTGTGCCTTTATGCAATTTTCCGGTGATCCGGCGTGGGCAATCCATTCATTTTTGGCATTCATCTGCCGATGCAAGAACTTAACGCTTATTATCAGGAAATCATCAAATCAGCCTGATAATTTCCTTTACCATCCCACCTGGTGCCTTTACCCCCTGCCACACCCCTTTTTGGTGGATCGAGGGATATTTAGGTAGATGTAACCATGGTTTCAAACCAGGATATAGGACAAATGGTCGGTGCTTGCATCTCATGGCACACGCCTTTTTGCCCGGAATCCGGGGGTATTTGAGTAGATGTTGAAACAATAGAATGATGATGACCATGGAAAGACTTCGTTCTGCCTCGCCATATCCAAATTCGGGCTCTATTTTAATGGGACAGGCCTCGGGTATTAGGAGTTGGGTATTTCCACGTCGGTACAAGGAAAGTAGACATTCTCTATTTTATAGCTTTCTCTTCTAGCACTAAGGAGACCATAGCGGCGGGGGGAGAGGGGCCCATGGCCTCGGAAAGGGTCCTTTGATATCAGCAGGCGGATGTTGATTGCAGGTGTTCCCAGGTCGGTGATACTATCGGGTCCGTTTCCAGTGGTTAGTTAAGTGGCGCGCTGGGAAAATTTCGAGGCGAGCCTCGTTCCCATCTTCCCCGCATTTATTCTGTCACTTATCGTTACGGGGCAATCTGCTTGGGCGCTCTCCGCACGGGCACCTCTCACTCTCCTTGAAAAAGGTCAGGTATCGAAGCCGGTGGTCTATTGCGCGCGTCTGGGTCGAGAGCGGGACCGTTATTCACTCTTGTGGGCAAATGAGCGCTCGGATGCCGACTGGCGAATTTTATAGTAGTTTCCCACGGAGCGAGCCCCTTGAAAGAAGACACTCCTCGGGAATATGCTGAGAATCTCAAGCTTTAATTTGTGAACGGGTGTGGCCAGAGAATGACAAATCATTCCCTCTCCGCGAAACGGGGCCGTGGAGGTGATTAGTGTCGAGATGCCCGGCATAAATTTTGCCTTCACAAAGGTTTCAAGGTCGATTCAGCTGAAAAATTGCTGGCCGCTTCACTGTTTTATGTTGTCCGTTTAAAGTCTTTTTCTTGTTTTCTCTGACGTCGGTGAAATTCGATGGATGACTTCGGAAATCGTTGGAAATTATTTGCCTGTTATTACCACGGATAAGGCTTCCGTAAAGGCTTTCCGTGAATGGTGTACACGAGAGCCAAGCAAGATATTCCTTTTCAATTGAAGGAATTGATCACCGAATCGCCGCTTTGTATTAATTATCTTAGGAATCAAATGTAATTTATTTTGAGGAGTGAAGTTGAGAAGATCGTGCATGAATAATTTGGTAAATGCTTTAATTGACGTGTTTAACTCCATAGTCATCAAATCGTTACTCTTCCACTCAAGTAAATTCCACTTCCGATTTACAATGACTCCCAATAAGTGCATTCATCTCTTTAATGTTGTCTTACATTACATTAAATAATTTAAGTGAATTCGTACTCTTATGTGATTCGTTCTAGTTTGGTGGGCCTCCAAAGCAGACACTACATGCTTCACGGTCATTCACTCCTCCCTCTTACGTCTTTCATCTGAAGCGTGAGGCAATTTTTCTCGGGCCTCGTGTGTGGAAGCCATACTGGCCGTGGAGTGCCTTGTTTAACAATTTAGCCTTAAAGAACCTAGGTTTTATCTGACGGGTTTTAGAAAATGTAAGAGAAAGGTGTTATGCCCTCAACGTTAGGTCGCATATGGAATACGCGGCAAATATTCTTTATAATCAATCGTATCTAGTTTGATCATTATTACTATGTATGATAAACCGGAACTTGACCAACGTTTGAATTAATATTGATCCGGAATCCCATTATCTTATTGTATTTATTTCTATTTCTATGATTTCTAATTCCAAGATTGAGAAGAGGAAATCGAAGTGGATTATCTTGATTGGAACGAGTGCGCTAAAAATATACCAGTTTAGTAATTTATTAGTACTTAACGTATTTTTAGTAATTCGAAAATTTTAAACCGTAATATGCGGTACGCTTGCACATAGTTGTTATACTTGAATTTATTGTCTATTTAGTTCAATAACTTAAGCATTTATTATAACGTTGTATGCCAATTGTATTTTTGTACATGCAGATCAGTGTTCGCGGTAGAAATGCGACGACGGATGACGTTTTATCCCCTTGATACATTGAAAATATATGTGGCACACGGAGCCTTGCTTCTCTTTTTCCATGTGGGGCGAGGCTTAGAAAGTGATTAAATTAATTTTCAGTGCGCCCTGCTTCCAACGAGAACATCTCCAAATGACAATACTATGCAGGGAACGTCATAAAAGTTTAGGTATGTCATAAAAAGACATCTCCGAGATGACGCTTTAAAATTTTCTTGTCGAAAAAGTTGGAGCGTTTTGAATTTTTCAGTGCTCTGCTATCTCTGTGAGAAATCATGTTCGCCAAGGCGACAGGATGTTTATGAGTGAGGGAGGAGGGAAGAGCGTTCCACTCGATCATTTCCACTCCGTCGCGTCGGCTGCTTCACGTTCCCTTGCAGTGCCCCTTCCCCTCACCTTGCGCGACCCTTATGGTCGATTCGTGATTGGCCCCCTTTTGCCGACCCCCCCCCCCCCCGGTCTCTCCTCTCTTTTGTCTCGCGGTGCACAATGGCTTCTCCCTTTCTCGGCTGGAGCGGTCGCCGGGGTAACAGGTAAACCTCTCCCTCCCCACCCACCGCGCAGGCTGCGATTCGTTTTTTTGCGGATTCCCACCCTCTCCTCCCGCTCCCGTTTGTTTCCACGATCGTCCTGGATGCTGTTCTGCTAATGCCTCCTCCGCCCCCGGCCCCTTACTGCTCCGCCCCGCACCCTACCCCATGAAACCGCCGCCGTCCCATACACTCACAAAACACCTTTCCCGCCCCCCTTTCCATTTAATGGGCTTTTGGGCTTTATTGAGAGATTTAGTGCGCTCGCGCGCTTCGCCGCGGCCGGCCGTGCCCCGTTAATGGAGCTGTATGACGGATTTTGCTTAATCGGCGCGGTTAGCATTGGCGGTAATGAATGTGAACGACTTGGGCCCTTGGGAGGGGATTGGGAAGATGGGTGGGTGGGTGTAAGGTTGGCGTGCGTGCGACTCGGGAGTGGCGGTGTCCGTAGGCGAGGGGGCCGCGCTCGGCACGACCGTGGGGGATGAAATGTTTTACTGCATAGTATTAACCTCTCCGCCTCCATTACGAGGAGTTTTTTCGAATGTACATATACGCCCTTCCCGCCTGCCTGCCTTGCCTCTCTAATTGGTATTTATTTCGAAAATATCTTATCATTTATGTTCGGGAAACCTCTCTTTTGTTTCATATTTTCATTAGAGGGTAGATAGGGTACTGGAATTAAATTGTGTCATTTCGTCTCTCTCTCTTCCTCATACCTAAGCGTATCTTTAAAATTTAATTCCCTCCGTTTTTTCTGAGCATACGGTCGTGATTCATGATTGCGGAGTTAATCAGGCTCTCCATTCGTGAGCTGAGTCCGTATTCGCCCCGTCGCCCGAGCCTCCGTCCTCCTTTGCCGATAGAGTGAATCATCGCGGGTGGCCCTCGCTTCGGAATATCATAGGGCAACCAACGGCTGTTTCTCGCGAAATTCGGGCTTCCCGTAATTTCATTACGGCCCTAATGCTGAGAGTCGACTTTTTGCGATGATTAATTTACACAGCATATCCTCGTTGGCAGTACCCGTTTGCTGTTTCTGCCATGTTCCTGTGAAAACCGCGAATGCCCCGCGCTCCTCGGGGGGGGGGGAAGTCGAGGATTCCCCCGATGAACCCGGAGGGGGAGCGACACGGCCAAGGCAGTTCGGCGGATTTGAACTCATTTCGTCCCACGCATCGAAACTTACTCGGAGATTGCTCGACTACGTATACGTTCAGTTTGTCTTTCGACTGTCAATTTGCTTTTGATAAATGCTATTGGCAATCGCATACAATGTGATTTCCGTTTGAGGTGATTTTTGTTTTACCGATTCTCCCTTGTACTATTCGTCGTTTTGAGTTAATCTTGCATTCCAATTGATCTACAATGGAGTATGAAAATGGCTTGGGTCCGCGAGAGGTTCAGAAATTATGCTCCTCTCCAAATGTGTAATAACCCAGTGTAGTTACTGAAGTGTAAATTTTCCGGGATCGGAGTTTGTAAACTCTTGGCCTCGCCAACTTCAGGAGTCGCAGCATAAAGTTATTTGCTAAAGTAATGATAGCGGAATTGGCAAATGATTCTCTTTCGCTGGAAAATAATATGACGTCACCGTACCAGGTGACAATCGGTAATGTTTTTACCAGAAATTCAAGCCTGGCTATGTTGGAACATGTTGTAGGAAGGATGTATATGTGCAAGTATTGCTATGTTCTGGAGATTCGCCTGATGTCACAATCCCGCTGGGTGTCCATTCATATGGAGAAATGAGCGAGGTGCCAATTTATGCCTATACATGTACACTATCATCGGGCGGTTGGGGTCAAAGTCAAACATTTTCGATGTTTTCTTACTCTTGTCTTTTGCCTCCGGTTATGCCCAGGGTAGTCCGGAGGAAACTCGGATTGTTTGAAGAGGCCAGTAGGGAGGTGCGTGCAGGAAGTGATTCGGCTTTTCTTTCTCCGCACCCTGTCCACGTATTTTCGCGTTATAAAATACCCATCCTTCTGTCACCCCCGCCCTCCACATCTCTTCCAAACGGTGGTTTAATTCCCAAATTGCGCAGTCACTCTCACCGCATGACCTCTCTCGGCCCACTCCTCCTTTGTCGTAAAATGTCGGATGTCCACTTTCGTCGTCGCCATAACCCCGCTCCCCATTCCCCTCCCCCCTAGTGCTCCCACTCGGGCCACCTCTGACCCCTCGAATTTTACTAGGTGCCCCATCACCAAGAGAAATTGGATTTCTTTATTCATGTTGGCGAATCTAGTCATGAATTCGTCGTAGTCATTTCTTTCCTAGGTTAACCCCTTCGATTGGAGTTTAATTTCCACCAGGTGATCAGAGGTCGGATGAGTTGAGGGACGTGGTGTTTTGTGGTGATTTTCGTTCTCAGTTCTGAAGTATGGTTAAGTCGGATAGGAGCAGGGGCGATTGAATCCACCGTTTAAGATGTGGTGTTATGTGAAAGTGCAATCGTTATAAACGGCTCTGGTTATGTGTTTGTATTTTAATACATGAGAACTATGGGATGTTAATACAGGTGAATGCAGTTATGCATTAAGTTAAATGAGTATTCATGATGTCTATTGAATACCTTAATGATATGTCAGAGAATTTAACACATTAAACTATAAAGTCCGAGGAATTCGTAGCTGTGTGCGATCGTCAAAAATAAATGATTCCGCTAGCGTTTTCAAGTGGTTGACCCCTTTAAAATAGACGGACATAAACCAGCTGTATTTCCCTCACCGCGTTGTGCCAAAAATAACTCCTTAGGGTGCCGAAGTGGCGTTCCTTACAATTAAAATGCTGACGGCGGACTGCCGACTTCGGCGTTCGGGAAGAAGGATCGCCACGCGGGAGAGGAGGGATTCGGGGGAACAACTGCTTAGTTGCAAAGCGTCGATGCAGTGCTGAAAATTGCACGGCGTTTAGAATATGGGAGCCCTTTTGGGTGGACGTGGAGAATTAACATCGCACTCAGGGGGGCAGGTTAAATAAGTTGCGTCTATAAAGTCTGCTGCCGTTTACCATTTTGCGCTGAAAAATTCATTGCAGCCCTCGTTGGATGATAAGAGTGTATGCCACTGCAACGCACTCATTGGACCGAGTTACCTTCCCCCCTTACCTCCCCTTATGCCAACGCGCTATACAGTGGGTGGGAGGAGAGCCTTCTCATTTCTTCCTTTCCCCCCCCCCCCCCAGTAGTGACTCCTCCTTCAAAGTGCGCCCACCATTAGTGATCATCGTTTGTTTAGGTCGGAGTGCCACCCTCCCCACTCCCTTCAAATCGTCTCTCCCTCTCCTCCTCATGTTGCCACCTCCGCTCCTCTCGCCTCTTCCCTTCCAAACACATCCGGTGTGTGCAGAAGAAGAAGGGCGTATCCGCCGCTCGCTCACATCCCGCCCCTCCCTCGCTGGCCGGTGGCGGTCAGCGGTGTGTCCGGAGCCACGTTGCCACCATAGGGAGCACGCGTGGAATGGAACAATGAATGACATGGAGCAAACCCTCCCACCTCGCCCACCCAACAGCTCAACCGTGAAAAATTCTACCTCGGTGGGCATTCCGATGCGCCGTTCACACTTGTAACTCTCTCCTTCTCTGGCCACTTGGGGATTCATTCATACATGGTACTCTGCAAGGCAACACTAGTGTGTGTGGCAGGGGGTGGTTGCACGCCAGACTATTTTTCACACAAAATACTACTTCCCCCGCTATCATGGTCGGACAATGTTGTTCTGATTCCTTATTGTTCGTGGTGAAAAAAGAAATGTTAATTTTGCCCATTCTACAGTTAATCTGCCGACCCCGGTGGCTGCGTGGTAACACTCTGCATGCCAACTCGGAAGTCGTGGGTTCGATTCCCGCCTCGGTTATTTTTCTTACATTCTTCCACCTAGGGCTTGGGTTTTTGTAATGGTCTTTACTGCATATAGTATAGTACTGCATAGGGTTTAGTTGGAAGAAGAGACTAGTAAGTTTCAATCTCGCCACAATAAAAGTCAATAAATAATAAATTAATCTCTCTTATTTTATTTTAATGATCTCTGCTACAGAAATACGATGGGGCTACACATGGGATAGTATATTTTCAACATCATCGCTAAAGATACATCCTTCCAATTTCTGCAAGATATTTAATCTGTAATTTAACCCTCGCTCCGCGTTTGATTCCCAATCTAGCTCCTCTAATATTTGTGATGCGCTACTCAGTTTATCGTAATAACGTTTTACAAATCTAGCTCCTCTACGCAGCGCGTGATCTACTTCGGCAATCAATCTAACTTTTTGTGGCTCCGATACACTTGCAAAATATTCTGAAGCCTAACCTGCGAAAAATAACATTACGCTATAACATTTTCGTCACATTTCTCCATTTCTCGTGCTCTTCTTATGAATCGAAATTCATGTCAGCTTGTCCACATACATGTACAGCTTGTATTCCTCATCCAGTTGGCGTTCAGGGAATTACTCCTGTGTCGAAAATCCATCAATACACACTTTTTTAAGTTTAATTTTTACTGCCATGCGTCGCACCAATGCTGTATAGTAATAAGATCATCTGCTTAAGCTATTTTATCATCAGGAGTACGGAATAAAGCGTGGGTCAATGCGAGAGATACATAGAACAGGTCACTTAACATGAACCAGGTAGCATCAGATGGAAAATATTATCAGGGATTTGATAATAATAAGAAAACGTTAAATATTCAAGCAGTCGTAATGTGAAGGAAACTTTATCTCTATTGGTAGTGTATTGCCTAAGCTTAAAAAATAAAGTCGCAGATATAATTATGGGAACTGAAAGCTGGTCGTCTACTGATATCGCTGACAGAGAATTATTACCCATTTCGTTTTTCTTTCACAGAAATGGTAGAGTAAATATAATCTGGGGCGATGCCTTTATTGCAATTGTAATCTTTTGCGTAGTGACTGAGGTAATTCCAGGTAACGGTTTGAAAAGTGTTTACCACCAAACTTGAAGTCCCGAATCCAAAAGAAAGTCATACATGTAGGCATTCGGACCCCACAGGATCCTGGACGACAAAGGAAATTCAATACCAGAACTAGATCAGTGAATAAATTTGTTTTTCATCCGAAAACAACTGTCGTGACATCATGATTGGAGGAGATTTAAGTTTCCCTTTCATTGGGTGGAGTACATATGGTTTTAAAAGAGCGACAAGACAAATACACCTGCCAGTCGCCATTACAACCCTTAACACTGAACTTCATTCATAAACTTGTTACTTCACCAGCCATGGGTGAAGACATTGTTGACTTGCTGGAAAAGAACATACCCGAAAACGTCCCGAATGTAGAAACTACCAATGTGACTAGACCAGTGACCATGGAGCAGCAAGCGCCCAGTTTTCCCATATGGGATTATAATGGCGTAAAGTGCTCATTGGCAAATTTTAAGAAATATAGGAGATGTGAGTGGGTGTTCATTTTGCTGGGGCGGAGGACGAGAGGGGGGTTGAAGGGAATGGGGTGACGGGAGGGAGGAAGGTGGAGATGCGCGGAAAGCGACGACGATGCCCATGAATGAATAGCATTGCTAATAATAATAAAAGATCTTTATGGGGGCGAGTTTGAGACTAGATACGTTCTTTCTTTCACCTAAACCTTCGTCGTTTACGTGCTTAAATACGTCCACAATCACTAGAGCAAAGTGTGTAGAAAAGGTTTACAATGATTATAGGAAAATACGAGATAAAATATATCAAAAACACTAATAATTAAAATAAAATAAATGCTATACCGGGCAAAATGAAATTGAGTTTAGTGTCGAAAGATGACTTTTAGGAAAAGCGTAAGGATTGTGAACTGATATCCCTCACGAAAAAAAACATAATGAAGTAAAACGCCCGCAAAGGAAGGGGAAGGAGTGTGAAAAACCCTCGAAAACTACTGAGATATGATTAATGTGGGGATTCCCAATATTCTTAGTTCCTTAAGAATTGTGTATTGTGGCACCCTTTTAAACGATGGCAGTGAAGCTTATGGTTATGATATTCCACTCTCGACCAGACTGGATACGACGGAAAACGACTCTATAAATTTCTATTCGATGAACAAGATTTTTATTCCCTCTTGTGTTTGTTTCGTGTACCTTATCAAGACTTTTGACTCGTGAATTGGCAACGGGCAAATAGGTGCGGGGAAGGTAAGTTTCCGAGGGATGAGGAACTTTGAGGGAGGGAGGTAAACGGGTTCTACGTATTCCGCTTGTGGTGTAAGTGTCCGTCTCTTTGTACTTGAATGCCTTTTGTTTCTGCGGAGGGAATCCGGGATAAGAGAAAGCTGCGTAGGAACCGATTCGCTGCCCTCGGTGCAAATATTTTTGGTGTGCGTCCCAATTCTCTCTCGCCCCCCATTGAGCTCTTAAGGTAGCCCTCGTCCCCTCCCCCTAGTGGAAACCAGCTCACCTAAACCTCTTTACGTCCGCGATTCTTGTGTTGGTCCGTTGCTCTAGTGGGAACCCGTGGGTGAGTGACGAGGAAAGAAAACATGATGCCATCGTGAAGATGGAGTGCTAATATTTATTTTTATCGTTCTTGGTGGAAATGGAAATGACTTGAGTCGCGGGCGCACAAGGCTATCCTCCCGCGAAGTGAGGGGCGAGCATTCATTGCCTTTCTTCTTCCAGAACTCTCTCCATCCACTTGTGCTGGCTCTTTTTTGTAAGCCTTTAAATGGCTCGTCGGAAATTTATGTTTCCTGGGGCGGCCCTAGTATTCTTCTGGGCACCGAGGCGTTTGTTGTTTCTGTCTGGGAGGAAGAGATTGCATCGATCGCCTGATAAATTGAGTTGCGAATCCTGAAATATTGATGACTCTCTGACCTGATAACTAAATATTTCGCTTATTCCACTATAATCGCTGTCTTTTAGGAAGAATCTAATCCTTGGAGAGATGTTTTCCGTTGTTGTCATCAATCGTGTGATAGTATCAGCTGCGCCAGCACGTGCCACGAGGACCTAATTTATGCGATCGTTAGTCCTCGCCAAGAGTACTAGTACACGTAAGTGAAAAATTCTTACGTAGTTTGGCATTCGCAAGTGGACAGTGGCGTGTTTATCGTCGTGAGCGTTACTCGAAGGTCTAATTAGCTACCCACGTTCTTGCGTCCCTGATGTGGTCGCATCCTCCGATTGAGATGATGAAGTTTCCCGAGTGGCGGTAGTGCTTTATCGTGTTTCCCTTTTTAAATACGAGTTGTGCACGGAGACGAGCTATGCGGGTTCATCGAGTCTCGAGGGCGGGAGGCTGGCGGGTCGAGGGAGTGAGGTTTGTTTACTCTCCGAAGGATTGCGCGCTATGAGGAAGCAAGGAAACGGGTAAGAGAAGGAGAGATTGAGATTTCCTTTCGGATTCAACGCCGCTCTCGAGTCTTTAATTTTAATGCCCCGATCGATCGAGAAGCGCTATGAAAAAAAAATCATCTCTCCTTATC
Organism: Hetaerina titia; assembly: GCA_037158775.1. Classification (NCBI taxonomy): domain Eukaryota; kingdom Metazoa; phylum Arthropoda; class Insecta; order Odonata; family Calopterygidae; genus Hetaerina; species Hetaerina titia. The sequence goes on along the minus strand of CM073772.1, from coordinate 103,002,913 downwards.
GCTCGTGGACGCCAGCGGGGAATGTCTTAAGGATAAGTGGGTTTTCTGCGTAATGGGAAGAGCAAACCATGTGTTTCTCCCTTTGACGTATGAGTGTCGTTGGTAGAACTTAACGAACTTGAACATTGAGAGTTAGTCGAGACGTTGAATTGGTAAAACATAGAAACTGCACAAAAGCATCAATTCTTGTCATTTAAAGTTTTCCGTGTTCGCCATGCGGGTTAGTTTGTGATACAATCCCCGCCTCGTTCATATGTGCCCTCAAGTCCTCACCCATGCCGCCCCCTCATTTTGGAAGTACATTATTCGTGTTTTGAGCAGAGAATCCCATGGAAGTATTTTGTCAGATCCCAATGATAATTTTACACTTTCCGCAGCACATCTCACATTGTGACTCCATCACTGCGTTCGACCCTCATGGTTAAGTTTGTTCTATTATTAAACTTTTATTGTCATCAATCAGAGATGCATATTTATTCCGAGTGCTTCGAAGGACGAATTGATTTCTCTAATTCATTCAGAGGACAGAATGTCGTCGTTAAACAAGTTCCGTGTTCGTGGGCTAAGCATTCTGCCCCTGGATAACGGTCTTTGGAGCAGGCACATGGCACGGCATTGCTATATTGTGCAGACATTGGTTGATATTAAGGTTCTCGATCGACTATGAGCGATCCCTGGCCGGCGCTCGCTTTCACCTTGGGATCCCCGTCACCTATTTCTCCGTCGCCTCAACCAAAGGGCAACCCACACACACGGCCTCGGGTGGGCACCGCGAGTCATCTCCCCTCGCGGAGCAGCGGTACCTACAGCTGCTCCGCAAAGGGGGTGGGGGGTAGTCATTCTTTGTGTCGCTGGGAGGGAGCTATCTTCATAGTCAGCCCCCTCTTCCTCCAAACCCCCCTCCCGGAGAATCCGCCGCCAGCCCGTTCGCGAGGGGTGCCTCGACACATTTACGATTTTCCTTTGAGAGCTACTATGGATCAGCATTTTTTTCTTCGAACCGAAAGATATTGCGGTGGATTGAGATGCTTCCATGGTATTCGTTTATTAACGGCTGAGAATGATACAAGGCTGTCAAAATTCTCACGGAGCAAATAGATAATTTGAATTTTTTTTAATTTAGCGATAGCAATATTTAAGATATTATTACATTAAAAGATTTGGATTGAAACAATGTTGTATTTTTCTTTACTTTCCGATAAGTCGAAATCATGGAAGGAAGTGCGGGTATTGTGTAAGGCAATGAAGGTAATCGTTGGATTGGCGGGATTTTCACGCTAGAAATTCGATTTTGGAAGATGCGTACATTTAAGGAGGCATTTATTTCATCGCCACAGGCTCAGAGCCTTGCCGGTCCTTTTCGCCACACTTTCGCGGAATTCCGATTCTGTTGGCCGAGTTGGCGAGCTTTTCCAGGCCGAGGGAAATGGATTTGGGGGAGGAGTGCGGGGAGAACATCGTTTCCTTTTCGTCGGGGGAGGGGGAGAGATGAGTATGACGCTTTTGTGACACGTATTGCAGATGGTGTAGTTACATCGAAACTGGTCGTATTAAAAATTTTATTTTGTGGAAAATTGCTAATTTTAATTAATCATGATGTTCCACCATATCACGCCTGAAAGGTCTCATTTTATACGAAGAGCGACCACCTCGTCGGAGTCGGGGGTTTCTCGAAGGGGAATAACCATGCGTCGGTCTTTTCTTTCTCGATTCGAGAGAGGCATTTCTTCACGTGTGGAGCAGCAGAGGAGTGCGGCCCGCCGACGGGGGCACGAGCTCGCGGTCCGAAAGTTGCCGTTATACAGCATCCTCGAGGAGAGTGAAGGGTTCCGTCCCTCGCGAAGATTTCGAGGCGACCTTCCATTGTGCGGTCACGGTGACCTCGATCGGCGTAGTGATCGCTTTTGTGCTTGCACCAGAATGGTTCGCCGGGTGAGATATGTTTTGGTGGCCTCCGTGGGAATTACATTTATAAATGATCCCTAAAAACCATTGGCGTTTCTTTCTAGGGGGCTAATTAAAGGATGATGGGGACTGCGGTGGGTGGGACGTTTTTTCTCTGCTGCGTAATTTTCTTTCGATGTGTATCTTAAATGGACTTGGTTATTGTGTGTGTGTTTTTGTGTTCCGGCTGCGTGAGAAAGCAATCCGTGGGAAAGAGGGTGAGTTTGAGGGGAGAGGGTGATTCCGCGCCCGCGAAACCCAAGGGCCCTTTCCCTCCGAAGAATCGCTCGGCTCCGGTGTATCCCTCTCCATCTCTCACCTGTGATTGCATTTGTCTTACAGATGCCTTATTTGCCTTGTACATATCCAGATTATTATAGTGCCTAGTATTAACATGTGCACCAAAGACACCAAACTGGCCACCTGAGACGGGCCACTGGAAACCTGAGACGATGGAAAAAGTTATGCTCACCTTGCAACAAGGAAGTCGCGATGCCTTTGGTCCCTCTAACTAATATCCCGACCTTCATCCATTTATCGGAACTCGGATCTGAGAGCACTCCGTATCGGGCCGCCTTTCCCTTAATGGATAAGGATGGGAAATAATCTGGGTTGCTCGCTTTGTATAGTATGCTCTAAGAATACTGCTCTAGGTCTGGAAGGTGAGATTCGGATGCGGCGCCCTTAGTAACTTCAAGTACCAAATTGTCATTAGAACGGCTTAAACTGGCGTAGGCTGGATTGGAGTAGAAAGTGGGAAAAACGAAGCTCGAGTTACAAATTCATGCTTTGAGAAGCTTGTGTGTAATATTAAATTTCGGTAGTGATTGCAGTGTGAGTTAAATATAGATATTTCTCGTGGAAGTCGTATTGATGATTTTATTTGAACCTTTTCATATCATATTCAGTTGTTATTGTGCTATGATTCCATTCTCTCTTGTATTTTATGTGCTGTGCATAAAGAAAACAATCGACATGTTGAGCAAATGCATTAATTAATATTACTGTCGTTTTACCAGATTATTTTCTGGTTTGTAGTGCATTTCTTTTATGTGGGTCCTATGAGGCACATTCGTCTCCTCCCTCCCAATTTACGTAATGCGGTGAACAAGAACCTGAAAGGCGAAGGAGTGACGATTGCCGTCCATTTTCACATTCCTTTAATCAACGTTGTTTCTGGGAGAGGAGCGAACGAGTTCATTGTGTTGTTGCTCATCGTCAGAGCTCCGTTCTATCCACCACTCCTCCAACCTCGACTGCCGCGTTGTGGGCAGACGTTTCGGAGAATGGTTCGTGGATCATGGCGGCCAATTCCGAGGGAGTTCGTCTAGCGCGAAATTACATTCGTCTTCCCTCATTTCCCATCTTGTCATATGCGTGCTGAGGGTCTCCTCTCGGCGGCAATTACGTCTGTAGGATTCGTGAATGCGCGTCACGATTTGTAGTGTTCGGCGGAGGGAGGTGATGGGTATGCACTTGAAAGTGGAAGATGAAGAGAAGTGAATGACGGTGTTTATTCCTTCTAGGAGGGGGGGATAATGGGGCTCGGGGGTGGATAGTGCCGGTGAGAAGAGGGGCTGGCGAAGGCAAAGAAAACGAATGACGAAGACATTCACTTCGGCTTTCATCTTTCAAATCTTCTTGACTTTCTTCGGGTTGCATGTGCCGTACAGTGAGCGATAAGATCTTGGTTTAATGCCCTAAACGTTTGAAGGTAATCCCAGAAGCAACGTTCATCCATTCTCTTGTGTTTGAAAAGTGTCTAAGTTAATTAATTAGAATTAAGACGCCTTGCGTTTTTATTGATTTGATATCAATGTTTATGGTAAAATTAGTGCCGAGTATCTATTCTTTTAATGTTTTCTTAGTTAATGATGCAATATTTAATTTACTGTAAAAATACACGTTCGCTGTATTCGTCATTGAGTTGAAGCGAGGCGTTATTTCTTTCCTGAGGATTACGGGCGACATCGGAGAATGCCTGATTCTACACAGCCCCGATTGCGAGTAATCCATGCACTGAGCAATCGCGGTGACAGATGTGTCGAGGGGCTTAGAGGTTTAGAAGTGAAGGCGGTGGGGAGGGAAAGGCAACCCAACCTCATTTATGAATGTCTTTCAGGGTAGAAATTGGCAGGAGGAGGAGGGTATAGGAATACTCATAGTTTTGGTTTTCCAGACCCTGTGTCGGCCTCATCCCACGGGGACCCGGAGGTTGGCCACCGTCTCGTCTGCGGGGTGCAGTGGGGAGGAAACCCCGTTCCCTCCCTTTCCCTCTCTCCCCCAGGCGTATGGGAAATATTTCGAGGTTTGCTGAGCACTCGTGGCCTGATGTCAAGCCTTTGTTCGATCGGGAGTGGGTGAGTGGGGGAATTGGTGAGGTCGGAGGGAGGCTACAAGGGTGAGGGTTCTTTCGGACGACGCCGCCGAATGTTTAAATGGCTGTGGGGGCAATCACGTGGCGGCGGGGTGCAGTGGATGCCGTGCTGGGCGGGTGTCTGTGTGTGATCGCTGGAGTTAATGACGAAGGGCCGCCATTTCCCCCCGCCTCCCTTTCCTCCTCTGCACCAGTGCCCTCCTTGTCCAAGCATCCTAGGTATTACGCTGGGTGCCGCTCGGTGTTCCCTGGTTGAAAATAGTCGGCGAAATATTAATTAGTCATTTATTGTGCTTTTGGATGGAATCCTGGGAGGTTTCTTAACTCAGGATTTAATTATGAAATTTTTAGAAGTATTTGTCATAAAAGGATCTGATGGTATTTTATTTAAAATGTTGAAAAACGAAGATTGATGACCCTGTAAAGCATCATTGGCATGTCTTTTAATGCATATACAACCCATTTAAATGCTACCTTATGCATTGTTTGATTGAAAAACAACACGTATTGTCCTCCTATCAACATTCCCCAAAAACCTATTATTAAAGCTCGCGTTGAAAACATTGAAAACGTAGAATCAAATAAAATTATGCAAAACAAAAGACTTAATTATTCAGAAATATGTGCGATGCGCATATATTCGCAAACTTTTATCGTAGGACTTTGGGAATCACCTTATAAGAAAAAATGATGAACTAGGAATGTGTGTAAATTAAAAGCGAGAAGCATCCTTATGAAAAAGGTCATTTTCGTAAATAAAATGATTATACGAATATTAGGAATTCTACGGATAGAATGTCGGTTTGGACGGTCTCTAGGAATGTTTTAGTTTTGGGTGGCCGTCTTCTCCAGGGTACTTCATTTCCGTCTACAATGCTTCGAGCCTCCCAACGGAATGCATGTATCTCGTAATCCTTATCTTGTTTTTGGAGTAGATGAAGGAAGAGGAGGGCCTTCTCTTTCGTCTTCCCCGCTACTTAATGTACTCCATTCTTTTTCGTCATTTAAAATTTCGTCACTTATTGGAATTTCCCCGTCCACTTTTAGAATATGAATTGAACAGAGAAATGATTACTCATTACAAGCAATCATACTAACATTTATTTAGTGCTCTTTAATTCATTACTATGGATCAAGGTCTTATTGTATTGAGTATGGCATGGTTTTTGAAGTCGTTACGGAACATAAAATTCAGAGAAAACTTGAATGTATAGGAACATTTGTCAGTCTTCCGTACATTGTGGAGAACGTATGGTATCTGCTTTGTAAAGCCTTGACCGTAGCATTCGGAACATTATGGCTACCGCGCTTTAAACCTTGAAATGACTTGAATTAATAATTTAGTGAAGGGTACTAATTCGTTTAAAGTTTTCTGTTTCATCGGTTTATGATTGAAAGCAATATTGAAGCAAACCTCGAAGTTCCTTAGGCCACTATTACTTTCTTCCCATGAAGAGTTTTCTCTGTTAAATGGGCCATGCTGGCGGTAATCGTGTTCATTTTGCCCATAAACTATCTGCAGCTTTCTCCACCAAACATAGCCACGAATAAATGCAATAAATACAAGAGACACAACATCGTGCTGCGTTTCAAGATTTTTTTAATACGTTTGGTGGCCGTCTTGGTCATGGAGACACTGATGGGTTAGGAGACTTTCCAGGTAAGAGGAAGCGCAAGTTAGTCGATCGCGCTAGAGAATAGAGTCGTCTAGAGTGGAGGTTCAGGTCTCTCAGGACCACTCTTATTTGCATGCCCGCTTCCGACTCCTCGTGGAGTAGACCACTGCTGAAGCCACTGGGAAGTCGGCGGGAGTTGGGAGTGTGCGGCTGGGGACCTCTCCCACGCGTGCTTGGATGCCCCCTCTCACCTAATCCTCGGAATGATTTCGGGGTCCTAGCCTGATATTGGACGAAGAGAAAAGTTGGGGGGGGGGGGGGCTAATCTCTTCTCTAACCCACCCAAAAATGCATTCGATCCATATTAGTCGTCCCGTATTTCTTGTTTCATCCGCCGCTAACTTTTTCTATTTATTCCCTTCGGTTGGAGAGATAGAGAGAGAGCCCCCCAGAGTGGGGGGTGGAGCGAAAGCGCCTGTATGCGGGGCCCAGGGGGGGTGTGTGCCAGTGAGGGTGAGCGACCGGCCGCGGTGGACTGGGCTGCTGGTGGAAGGCTGCTTTAAAATAATCCCAAACACCTTTTTTCGTTAGTGGTCGGAAACGACAGGGGGGAGATACACTTCCCATATTTTTCCTGCCTGTGTGAACTGAATGTTTTCCATTGTTCATGAAAACAAAAGCAAACGCCAGAAACTAATTTATTGGCCCTTATTTTCTGTGCAGATCAGGGTTGTCCCATTGTTTTGGGAGCGAATATTTTTCAGAGAAAGTGGAAGCCGAAATTGTCTTGTTTCCCACATTTTATGGTATTTAAGTTATCAGAGGTAGATACATTTATTTATTTGCGTAGTGACTCAATTATCAACCTTGTTTGGCCACACATCCCCTTCCTATCGATTGCACAAGGGGTAAGTTGTTATATCTGTCGCATCTGGAAAATTTGTTTTGGCAACTGGATTTAGGTGAATTGGAATGGAGTGTCATGGGGTCGAGATGGCTTGAAAATAATCGAACGGTGCGATACAATTATTTCTCTGCCCCCACGGAAGCCACGCAACTCTCCTTTGAGAAACGATATGGCAATTCTCTTCCTTTGCCGGACGTTTAACAACGACACAGGCCTTGAAAATCTGAAATTGTCCTGAATTTCAATAGTTTGAATAGCCTGAAAATGCCCCAGAATATTGCGGCATGTCCTGCATATTTTGTGAAATGGCGGTGTCAACGTGCATATTGTTTATTTATCGACAAATTCGTCGTAGTTGGAGCGCTTTCGTGAAACATGCCACCCACCCTTTCTGTCATTCTGTGTGTGATCCGCCGGCAGTATCCAAATTCTGACTTACAAGTCTGTATTGGTTATAAATGTAATCGGGCATTATTTTAGAAAAGGAAACGTTTTTTATATATTCTGAGCTTAGCCGTAAATTCTAGAAAAAAATAACGCGTAAGAGTTGTACATATTTTAGTCTGGAAGCCTTGAGATGGCCTGGGGTTTTGTCTTTGAGTTTGTGTGACCGCGCTAATTTAGCGATTTGCACTCAGCGGTGACTCTTGCCCTCACCGACCCTCCCGCCGTCGTCGTCCCCCATAACCCCCCTCGATTTCGATCTTCCGCCCCGCCGATCTGAGAGCGCGCGCCGGAAGGGCAGGTTTCCTTCCCCTGGGCCTCGCGCGGCAATGGCCCTCTCTCTCCCGGCAGGGCGGGAAGGGGGACAACCCCGTGAATGATACGCGAGGGTGGGTCCGCCCCCCTCTCTCTCTCAACAGGTGCCGCTGCTCTGTTGTGAGGGGGGTGCCCTCGCCTCGATCCTCCATCGGCCAGTTCCACCTGTGGGGAGAGGGGGAGATTGATCTTCGCCCGGTCCGACCGCCGCCTTTCACGAGGAGGGCGCAACCCCGCTCTTCCCCCGGGGAATGGCGCCTCTGCTCGCCTCCCCCCTCCCGTCCTACCCCATTACTCTACCTTCCCCAATCATATCTCATCCTTACTCACCCCTTCTTCCTCTTCCCCTCCCCACCTGGAGCACTGCGGGTGGTGGTTACCTGCTAACCTTTTGATGAAAGCACTCTTCCGATTTCCATTACATCGGTGAATTTCGGGTTGGTCTCTGAGGAATGGGAGGTATTATTGAAAAGTGAATTTGTTAAGGGAGATGGTTTAATGGACTTAAATAATGAAAGCATTTTTCCAGGTGGGGCCTCAGTTGCTGCAAACTTTCCGTCTTGCAGTCTCAAATACCTTTTTGTGTTTTCTGAACTGTTGATGAAATTAGCAATACTTACGTCAATGATTGAGCTTTTATATCATATTTCATTTCTTCTCTGTTCGGTTACGTCTGCCGTACTTTTATTTGTATAAATGTTCCGTTCTGCCCTAAAGGATTGTGGAAAAGAGAAGACACTTTGCTTTTCCCCATAGAATATTTTTATTACTACCTAGGTTTCGTTAAAGAGTAGCATCTTCTGGTGTTACAGGTCTTACAGCGTAACCACTGGAGATGTTACGCAGTAACGAAACCTAGGCCGTGATAAAAATATCCTATGTGGAAGAGCAAAGTGCCTTCTTTCATCACGAAAGAATTATCTCCCCTCTCTCCCTTAATTCCCTCCAATATCCGATGACGGGGACGTTGAGTAGGGATGTTAAGACATCTCTGATATGGAGCGTAGCTATGTACGGTGCGGAAACGTGGTCACTGATGCAGGAGGATAGACGTAGATTGGAGGCTTTTGAAATGTGGGTGTGGAGAAGAATGGAGAAGGTGAAATGGACCGAAAGGAAAACAAATGAGGAAGTACTGGAGATGGTGGGTGAGGAGAGGGGTTTGTTGAGAGAAATCCTATGGAGGCAGGAAAAATGGATGAAAGGCGTATTGAGCGGTAGTGGAATGTTGAAGAAGGTAATAGAGGGGAGAATGTTGGGCAAGCAAGGAAAGGGTAGGAACAGGATAGGGATGTTGGACGGGATGACGGGAGGAAAGAAGTACACAGAGATGAAGAGGGACCTGATATAGATTAGGTTGCTAGGTGGGGAGTTACAAAATGTTTATTTAATAGTTGTGTCCATCCAAAAAAACCTACCTTAACCGGTAGATTACCTAATAATAATCCCTATCCTATTTTCCTAATTAACCTCTCCTCACTTCCACAACGCCATCCCTTCTACCACAGTCTTTAGCATTCAATCGCCAATCAAAATACTCCGTGCTCCAACTTTTCCTGCCTCCTCTGAATTGTTCCAAACAATGCTCTCTTCTCACCCATCGTGCCTACTTTTCCGTCGAATCTTATGTTTGCAAATCGGAAATTAGTTGTCTGAAAAATACATCGCATATTGACCTCCGACATTTAATATTTATAAATTCGCCATCCTTATACCTCTTTGAATCTTGCATAGTGGGAGAATAAAATATGTACTTTAGAACTACCAGTATTCACGTTGATGTCTAAAATTAATTTACCTAAATGATATCTTTCCATGCGGTGAAGTTTGAAAGGATTCATAGAGAACCTATAATTAGGCATCAAACCGTACATTATTGTCCTTCAAAATGTTTTTTTATCAAATTCAAAGGTCACAAGGATAATGAAATCGTTCCTGATTTTAATTATAAACTCAACGTATGCCGATCGATTGTCTATTTGAGGCTTAAAGTTGTATAAAGTTTATGCAAGCTCCAACGCATAATCGTTCTCGAACAATGTCTAATGTTAATGAAACGAATACAAATTTTCCTGGAAAATAACCGGGAGTGGCAGGTCAAATCACGTATCTGCCCCTCCTTTCACCCGTTGTCCCTCTCTCTCCATTGACGTCCTACTTCAAGGAAGTCCGTCAGCATCCCCCGCCTCTTCCTCCTCCACGCCTGTCTCGCTTCCCTTCCGTCCTCGCTCCGCGGACTCCCGACACCGGAAGCGGTTTCCTTTGCTCGGGTTCTTGATGCCGTCGCTTCTTCTATTCGCCATTCGCTTTTCGGGAAGTGGACGTAAATAACGTCACGCCCGAATGACACGATGTTTATCTCTTCTTCCCAGATATCCGATCGATCCGCTCGGCAGTACGTTTGCTTCGCACGTACTGCCGAATTGGGCTAGACGAAGTGGAGAACGCTTACGAACAAAGTACATTTGATTGGTTAAGCGTTTTCCAACTATGCGCTTTGCCTGACGGTGGAATGTGGTTTATCGGGGAGTTTGGATTTTATTCAGCGGCATGTTCGATATGCGGCACGAAGGACTGACGAATGTCTCACTTTCGCACCTTTCATGCTTCAAATCTTTTTTGGAAGATACTTCAGTGCTTATTTTTATCACTCTAACGTGCTTTTGTTGTATGAATGTATTATAAACATTGGATATATATGTAAACCAATTTTCCGTTATTCGTTCTACGTGTACGTATAAAGTCGTCTTGCGTGCACCTCTGGAGAGTACTCCACCATTTTCTTTGTATCCACCATTCTTCCTTTCCGTGAATTTCCATGGGGATGAAATCTTAACGTTCGTGTAGCTTCTCTCTTCGTTTCATATTTGACGATTTTTTGTACTTCGTTTAAGTAATTGCTGTCTCTCTAGCAGGAACGCGCATCAATCCACTGCGAGGATCTCCTCCAAGGCCGCCTGGGTCCTCTTTCCCCTCCTCCGCCTGGAAATCACATCCCATCGGTCGCATGCGTTGTTTTATCTCTTTCGGTGGAGAGCTACAGCTGAATGGTGTCGAAGGTCTCGGGGACTGCCAATTTTCATTGATGTACTTATTCCTGTTTACTTTTGACCACGAGAGGGCATTTTGAAGAGACGAAGGGATGGGCGCGCTCTCCCCAAAAAGAGTCGTTTTGCACCAATGCCGTGATCACTCCGAAGGTGCACCTCGATGGGTCCGTTTTATGACTCCAGTGTTTCCATCCCCGTCAATGTGGACCCTAGCAAATGTTCGTCTCCGCGAGTTGGATGCCATTTCTTTATTTTTTTCGGCGATCATTTGCTCGTGGCGGAAACATTTTCTATTTCGTTCCAAGTATTCATTGTCGCCATTTTTGTTATGTATGTTTGACAGCTGCAATTCCACAAAAAGCGTCCTCGGTTTGCCTCCCAGGACTGAATATCGTGTTTGCTTCGCTCGGATATCCCCTCATTGAAATTGCCCCACGTTTAGTTGGCGCTAATTTACTAATCCTTCCGAGTGTCATTCTATGCCTTCTATTTCATTTACGAGAGAAATGAAATTTACAGGGATTAGCTTGGTAATTGTCCGTGCTAGCGCGCTTCATTTCCAATTCGGTGACCATGGCTGATATTTCGTAGTTCGTCTTCATAGTCCGACGGGTTAAAATGCCTGTTGATTTAAAATGTGGATCAAAGTGTACACCTTTGCTAAATGTTTTCCTTATCTTGAAATTTTTGTTCTATTTTTATGTTGGGTTTATTTCAAATTAATCGAGTATGAAATGTGTCGCCCTCGCTTCCTAATCCACGTCAGTTACAGTCCAAACGTAAGCGCTATCTACTTGCTGTTTCCTTTGTCCAATTTTTCCTTAAAGTATTGAATATTATGGAGACACAATCGAGGAAATAGCCACATTGTTTTCATTTCCTCGTTGATATATCGTAAATCCTTTCTGAGTGAACTTTATAATTGCAATAAGTTCTTTGATATTCCAGTTAGATATTTTTTTATTTTTAACTAATCTAAATTGCCAAGAGCTATTTTCTCTTTACTCGTATTTTATTACATATATTGGTTATTTTTCTTTGGTTTTGCCATCCTAGTTTTAACTTCTGTCTTTGTCTTTTCAGGTAAGGGAACCTGTCTTGCTTCGTACCTGTTTTCTGGAGAAACTCCGCTGCTGTCATGTATGTGTGTGTATATTTGTATCTGAAATCCAAGTCGAATTGAGCCCAGCCTGCTGTGTATGCCATTGCATGCGTAAGATATTTAGTGATTCTATTCCGAATGTGTATTTTTTAATGTTATTCAGCAAGTGAAGCAAGTGTGGCTGTGCTTTTTCAAATTGTGTCGACTTTGATAAATGTTGTTCCATAATGAAGGAAGATTTAGTCAGCGCATGCATTCCCAGCGAATTACACAACCATACCAAAGCCACACGCTGTTTCCCTCGAACAAGGTCACGAGAGCGATTTTGACGATTAATGATCAGTCCTCTGGTGTCTTTATTCTTCCATTAGCGCTTAAATATATTTTGATTTTAATATTTAGCCGGCATACATGTTTTGCTGTTTTATAGTCGTCAAACAACTTCGGTCCGTATTATATTACCATGCATTCTTTGGCATTCTTTTCATTTTTCAATTTAAACTGTCCGATGTGGTGAACATAGTTGATCATTTCTTCCTTGAAATGTACCAGCCGAATGAATTGGGTTTGGTAAAAAAGAACGTCCCTGACTATCTACATATTTGGTGATCACATCTGCAAGAAGTAATCTTTCATAATCATGTTTCATTCATTTTCTAGTATATTTATTTTAGTTTGTATAATTATTGCATTTTAGTGTAGTTTTCCAAGAAATTATTCATTTATTCCCTCTTTTCACGGCTGTTAATTAGTCGCGTCGTTACCGCAGGTTTTCTGACAAACCAACTGAACATTCCGACTATTTCCTTGATGAATCTCAAAACGTGCGGAATAATTCCGAATGGGTATATGCCCCCCCCCCCCCTTCCTCCTTTCGACCCCAACCTCCACTTTCCCCTGCTGAAGCTCCTACAATTTCCCCATCCGCCGCTCTCAACCCGGTCTCACCCCTCCCGTGCCCTGCCAGCCTAATTATCCGCCTTAATACTACCCCACCCCCTTTTCCCCACCGAACCTCTTCGGGCTTAAACCTCTCATTTGATGGCGAGGACATTTCTTCCTCCCTCCCGCCGCCACACTCTCGCAATTGAGCATTCCCCCCTGCCCCCCCCCCCCCCCTTAGGCCCCTCTCTCTCGCCCCGTTGTGATATTAAATGAAATTCTGCCGGGATCCCGACAGCCAGCCGTGGGAGTATTTTCCTCTGGAGTTGCGAGGTTCCTTTCGGGGAAGCTCCACTATGGGAACTCCGCCGTGGACTCTATTCTCGCCTCCCTCCTCACGCACACACAAACACCTTCTCTCTTGCTCTGCCTATCTGTTTCACTCTTTCCCCATTCCGCCGCGAAGACTTTCTTTCTCTCCCGGCGTCCCTAGGCGTGGCAACGGCGAAGAGGGGGACCCGAGGAAATTACTTTCGGGGCTCGTTTTAACCGGGTATAAGTATCAGACCTCTCTTACTCCCCCTCATCCACCCCGGATAACGTAAATCCAAGTCCCTGCGGTGCAAAAGCCCTCCGTGTAGTATTTCGTGCGCTCAGGGTCTCAGCCCCCCCTCCACCCACCGTCTACATCCTACCCCCGCCGACCTTCATCGAGTACCTCCCGAGTGACGACAGCTGCGTATTTTGCTTGTATTTAGTTAACACTCAACTTCCTTGAATGCTGCCGAATGTAAACAGATAAAAGCGTACACTTTCATGATGAAGGCTTCCTATTATTTTAACATGTGGAAGTGGAGCCATCTCCCGACCCTTGGAATGAATCGTCCCCGGATTGCTCCTAATGATCCCAACAATGTTAATATACGCGACTGGTTAATAGATGGGGAATAGAACTAACCGGCAAATATATACCTACATCTAAACTGTTCACCGCAAGCCTTCACACGGACGTGTGGAAGAAGGTGTTGGTCATCAGTCATTCTATTCTATTTAAACACTCCACATACGCATGGCACCACCACCATCCGAAAGGGCAATTTGAAGGGGGGGGGGACCGGACACCATTCACGAAATATTCGTTTGACACATAATAATATAAGATATATAAGGTAGTCTACCCCATTAAGGTAGGTTTTTTGGCTGGACACAACCACCAAATAAATAATTTGGTACTCCTGAAAAAACACAATCCAGGAACCTACTACTTTACATCAGGTCCTTGTTCATCTCTGTGTCTTCCTTCCTCCTTTCATCCCGTACAGCATCCCTATCCTGTTTTTAGGGGACACCCTACCCCTCTCCTCGTTTGCCTAATATTCTCCCCTCTATTGCTGTTCTTCAAATTAACTCTGCCGGTCAATATGGCGTTCATCCATTTTTTCTGTCTCCTTTTGATTTCTCCCAACAATCCCCTCTGTTCGCACACCATACCTAGCACTTCCTCGTTTCTTTTACGTTACGAATATTTCCCATATATTATTTTAGTAACATTAATTACATTATATTATTAACTACTCCATCGACTGGACTCCCAGATAGAATTCCACTCATGCAGGACTAACCATTGAAAAATGAAGTAGATCTACAAATTTATTTATTTGCACGGTTTTCCACCACCCGACACCAGGCGTGGCGGGGGCGGTTAGGACACTAGCCATAGGAGTGAGTTGAGGCGGAATGTAAATTGAATATTCCTAACTTTTTTCGCCACTGCCTACCAATTTACATATTAGCGTTTCTCCCTTGTATCGTTGTCGCGAATACGAGTGCGCGGGAGAAGTGAATGCTTGAATCTATCCGTTCATCACTCTATCTCTCCCATTTTGTGACAGCTATTAGGTCCCATCGATGTAGTTCGGGGCCCTGAATTATATCTTCTTCTAGATCAGATAAAAACCACAGTTTGCTATATTTGTTTATTTGCAATAGGTTCATTCTTGTCCCGAGTGATCGCATATCTAAGTGTTCCAATGTCAGTTCTTTTAGTAAGTTTCTGACGCTTTGTGTTCTTTCGTACGAATTTTTCACGAATCTGGCGGGCTTTCCTCTTTCCCTTGTTCAATTCCGTAATTAGTGTTTTTTTCAGATATATCCCATTTACTCGCCGCGTTCTCTTTCCGGGGTCTTACTTAAGAAAAATGACATGCTCCCTTCACTTTTTGCTCGCTTCATTTTACTGCTAGACGTTTGATGAAACATCTCTTTTTTTTGTTTTTCTTAAGGGCTCATTTGAGAAGAGAGTGAATGGATTGGGTAGAAAGCGGCAGACCGAGTAAATCTTGGGTTAATGTGTTCGAAGAGAATCTGATGGCGAAGTATTCTAGGTAGCTAACTCATGGTTTAGTTTCAACGGAAGAGCATATCTGATATTATGCGTGGTTATAGAGGAGGTGAAACAAGCATTCAGCGACGGGCACTCTTCCCGCCAGTGCAAGTAGGCGGCAGTGTAGTATTGGCATTATTGCTGACATTTGGTCGTCGTCGTCTATCATCGTGTAGTCTATATTTCGTTTTGCATCATTTACTACATCCGAGGCCGCATGTTGACCCAACTGAAGATATGACTTCCCCTTCTTTGAAAAATGGAATCGGAGAATATTAACTTGTTAATCAGGCGCTTTTGGCGCGGAGGTGCATTCTAAACGATTACACTGGGACTGTTAATGATTCGTAATTTCCGTGGTCATTGATCTAGTCATACATGCCACTCCCTACGTCATATGCGATTCATAAAACAGCTCAGCATAGAACGAATGAACTGTTTCGCATGCAGTTCCTTTTCTTAGTAATGGAGAGGTGTACTTCATTTCTACATTTATTTACTCTAATCATCGTATAAAATCACTACCCCTACTCGTTTGGCAGACGATGATTGCGCTGACTTCA